>OV049875.1:3423258-3758258 GCA_920104075.1 Melanargia galathea | reverse complement strand
CTCAGAATAGTGCCGTGCCGGGGTTCGATCTCTCCGAAAGGCCGAAGTCTTTACCATTAAGCTTATAGTACACTCCGATAGTAGCATGATACTCAAATTAATATTTCACCTTCTGAGAGAACATCCCCAACTCGTTCTTCAAAGCACTGCGAGCATCGCGTTGTGTCTGTCTTTGTGTCAATATAAGAGTCAGAAATGTTACTCAAACAGTGTCGCAGACGAGCGTTTATAATAACGCCAAACATTGAAAGAAACACTTTTAAAAATAATTTTTTTCAAAGAAAAATGAACCGACTTCAAACGAATCGAACTAAAAAGTTTAAAATAATTTTTTATTCATTTAGATTGACGATTAAAGTACCTAACTCAAATGATATATAATTTTTTGAAGTCGGCGCCAAATGACTTCAAGTTCACTTCAAGTCGAAAATGTGCCCCCCGCGTCCCGGACAGCCTCACCCTCCGCGACTATTATGGTTCACCGCGCTCGCATTCAAAAGTGGATATTCTGATTTTACTTACACGAATTGAATGTGGTTTGGCGCCGACTCCAAAAAATTATATATCATTTGAGTTAGGTACTTTAATCGTCAATCTAAATGAATAAAAAATTATTTTAAACTTTTTAGTTCGATTCGTTTGAAGTCGGTTCATTTTTCTTTGAAAAAAATTATTTTATGCTTTTTAGTGATTTGTTTTCTTATTAGGTATTCTTATTATATTAGGTAATAATAATAATATAAATGAGAACTATGTAAAATAGATTATGACCTATATATTATTAATTATTATTAAATATCATGTGACATATACATTTTATGTGTCATACTATAGGTAAGTGGTTTTATAATGTTCTAACCCAACCTAACCTAACTTCTGATCTATACCTACAAGATTAGTTTGTATGCGTACTACTCTTGTATAATTTGGATAGACCGTAATTTACAATCTATACGCGACTAGTTTCACGCCCTTGCGGTTTGGCTTTGTATAGAATAGAAATACACGTAACCGTGCACAAACTCCAAGGAATCACTCTATATGCAGCTGTACTGACTTCGGCCTAAAACTTTTTGCAAAAGGTCAATGTTACGTAGGCGTAGCAGAGTGAAGTCTTTGGACAGAATAGCTATATCAGACTTCAGCAATAGGTCTGGCAATATCAGAGAACATAATAGTGACATATGTGTACATTTATGCTTATAACTTCGTACGTATGAATGATAACTCAATGTGTTATATACTAAAACCTTCTTGAAACTATGTAGATAAGGATAGTGAAACAATCATCAAAATCGGTTCATTAGTTGCGGAGAAAATCGCGAACATACTTACATACATACATACATACATACATACATACGGGTCGAATACAGAACCTCCTTTTTTTGAAGTCGGTTAATAAACGTTTACGAGTGATTTTGAATCGTCAAATGAATCTACCACCGGTTCGGAAGGCCATTCCCATCGAGCAAACCAACAACTTAGTTATAATCTGAGGGTAGGTTATTATTAAGGATCGGAATAGACGGTGCAATTTAGTATGATATCATAATGTGGATGTACCAATTGATAAATTTATCCCTGGTTTCCTTACTCAGTTTTTATTAGTGCAACATGAAAAAGAGAAATCTCTTCGATACTGAACATTATATGAGGTATCAAAATCGCGCAAGATAGAAATCCCGCAGTCATATCCATACTATTGATAATGTTCCAGGTCGTTCACTCCAAATTGTACTACCTATTCCGATCTTTGGTTATTATGATGTTGAAGAAGCTGTCGAAAGATAAAAAGTTTTACTAGTACAGGTTTTATTTTCTTTTTTAATGCTGCATATTTTTTGAATTAGGATGACAAAATATTTCCACGCCTCTTATCTCCGAAGTTATAAAAATCGTAAATAATAAGAGTTAAAGAAGTGTATGTAAATGTTACAGAAAAATAAATCGATCTACTAGAGTTATCTAAAAAAAAAGAGTATTCTCATTTTCAAAGAGTATCCAAAAGAGTATATTCATACATGCATAGATTGGTCGGGCTCAGTGCGGGTGCGGCTCGCCGCTCGCGTCGCCGCGGAAAAATCCGCGAGCCTCATGACGAACCCGACGAATTCATACGAAGATTGGTCCGCAGACTTGTCGCCAGCGATAAATCTCGCGGATTGGTGCGTCCGTGAATTAAACTAAAAAACTGTGGTTTAAAAATTAAACGCTACAAAAACGCTCGTCTGGCGCCGACTACGTGAAACGCCCATGTCTCAGTAAGTGTAGTATAAAAAATTCATAAAGCGAAATATGGAAAAATCTTGCCGGGGGCCGTTTTTGAAACTTATGCAAAATTCAAAGGCTTAACTTATTTATACGGCGCTGGGGATACGGGTGGAATTAGATTTTACGAACATTTGGACCTGAAGGCTCACGCGTTAGTGGGTCTTATACGTACGAGTATGATCTAGTTTCAGGGGCTCAGAGGCTTAGCCGGCAATGTTTTACCACTAGGTAAGCCACTTATGTTTCGAAAAAGGAAAATTCTTTTAAGGGACACTTTTCCACACTTAATTCACAGATTAAGGTCAATACCACCACAGGCGGTCAAAGTTACATTACGGTTGCTTACCGTTAAAATTTGACCGAAAAAAAGTAAAATGGGTTGCACAAATTCATAATATTTTTTTTATTAAGTAAGTAGGTATTCAATTATATTAATAGCGAGCAAACGAGCAGGCGTGTCACCTGATGTTAAGTTATTTCCGTAAACATTTGCAGCAGCCTCTGGTGCTGTAAATGTTTACGGAGCTGCCTTTGCGAGGCGGGCTGTTTAGGAATTTGCTTGTCCACCCCATATTGCAGTTTTGAGGGTAGGTACACAGGTGGTGAAAGCTGGTTCCATGAGAATCGTATCTACGTTATGGTTAAGATTACTTAAACAGACTAACTAACCCATTTTGCTTTTTTTGGGGTTTTGGTGGTGGTCTAACTGTAACGGTAACCGTAACTGGTAACCGTATCGATACCGCGAAATATCTCTGTCTATCTGTTACCTCTGAATATAGGATACTTTTAACCCGGAAAATCGAAGATTTCACACGGGACTTTTGAAAACCTTTAAAAAGCCTTAAGGCATTAACTAGTTTTTACTAAACTTTGCCGTTACAATATAAAATCAACCGATAAACAAATACAACAAATCACACAAACCGTGAAAACTATTCCCTAACTACGTTTACATTCGTGAAATCAAAATGGAGTCGTGAAGAGAAACCTATTTTGGTCATATATTGAATTTGCACCGATACCACAGCCTTGCAAAAACATTGCAGATCGAGTTTCTACTTTATTTTCAACTGTATAAGATGTATTTTACGATGCTGCTATTAGGTAGACTTGCACGAGGGAAAATCTGTGTTTTAGTATTTGGAATACCTAAATGGACCCCTTCAACGAACAAGAATTTAGGATAACGCGCATGGCCGAACTCACGATAGGCCGAATGGTAATTGGTATAGTTACGATTGGTAAAGGCCTTCAATTTCAGTATACGTCTACCTACCTAATGTTTTTTTTTTAAATAGGAATAGCGGGCAACCGAGCAAGCGGGTCACCTGATGTTAAGTGATTACCGCCGCCCATGAACATTAGCAGCACCTGAGGAACCACTAATGCGTTTCCGGCTTTTGAGGAAGGGGACTGGCTCTGCAGCTCGCTGCCGGAACACATCGGATGCTTTGCGGCAGATTACGGCTAAAGTGTGGTCGCTAGCCAGACGGATTCGGGGTAGAATCCTACCACAAAGCAAATATCTAGAAACTTCAATCTATCAACGCATCAAGATTCTGCTTATTGTTATCCCATCTATTATTTTGATATTGGCAGATATACCTACTAACTTACATCTCCCTAACTTACGAGCTCCCTGGCGCAGTGGTGAGCTCTTTGGTCTTATAAGTGGGAGGTCCATTCTAAGATATGGCACGATATATCCATGAAATTTGGAATTTTAGAAAAACTACCCCCAAGAGGGTTAAATCAGGGATGAAAGTTTGTATGAAAATCCATCATTTTTAAAGTTATATCAATGAACATCGGTATTTGTATTGTCGCTTACAAAATTAAATAAAGAATTACGTGTTCCTGAAATTTTGAAAATTCTACCCACAAGTGGGTTAAATAGGGGATGAGATTTGAGATTTATAAGAATCCAAGAGGACGAAGTCGCTGGCATCAGCTAGTTTAGGTATATGTTTTAGTAACCAATATCGAACGCAGTGCGCAGAACTCTGAACAGATAATGCCGGACCGTTGGTAGAGGGATCGTGGCCTAAGCATACAAACAGACAGGGCCCCTCCGCCCTATTAAAATCATAAACATTCGTTTGATCAATTGCACAACGCCCGCGGGCCGCACGCCCACATAATGGTTCAATCCCCATAAACTATGTTATTGAATTGTGATATTATCAACATTGGAGTTTGTTGTAATTCCTTGTTGCTTTATGTGCAATGCGCGAAAACATCTGCCATCGGATGTATTCGAACTATTTATGATAGACAAATAGCCTCTTCTGCCTCAAGTGTAATTGTTTACGATGAATAAACTCGCTTGGTTTAGTGTATTAAAAAACCAATCATCTTCTTCTTCTAAATTATAAAAGGAAAAGGTGACTAACTGACCGACTGATCTATCAACGCAGAGCTCAAACCACTGTACAGATTGGAATGGCATACAGCTCTTATGACGTAGACATCCGCGATGAAAGTTTTTGAAAATTCAAAATCGGGTTAATTGTTAGGAGTTGCTTTGTATGAGATTTGTACCTATGAATCCACGCGGTCGAAGTCGCGGGCATCAGCTCGTGTTGCAAGGGTGTCGTCAAGTGTGTGCAGAGGTTTGGAACAATATATCCAAATGCAACCAATATCCTAAATTAACTCACTTGACTTATAAAATTAAAACCTCTCAACTGAACCTAAAGTTCACACTTTTCCTATCCTCTATATATCAACTTGCCCCCCCCCCCCTGTCCATCAGCTGGCTACGCTCTTGGGAAATAATAATTTCCTCCCGACCGAATTTCAGCCACGGCGGCCAATCTTAAACGGGGTGTATATAATATCTTATGCATAGTTGACTACTATGCATGAGATATTATAGTGCACAAGTGTGTGAGCATACACAGGTAAACTCTCTATTCCTTAACTCTCACTGTCCGATGGGACAACAATGCGACACGACCGGAGAGAGATCAAGCGCAGGACCGATGGCTTTACGTGCTCTCCGAGGCAAGGGGGTGTATCTAAGACCGCAAACTTTCAACTTCAGTCTAACCCTGATAACTTCGTGACCTCATAATTTCTGACCCTGGAATCGAACCCAGGACCTCGTAATTCACAGTCGACCACGCCAACTACTAAACCACCGAGGCAGTATTTACCTGTATTGCTATTTGTATGGAGAATGCACCGATTCTTGGGCAATACAGTACGTCGTATTATATTATATTTTATATCGATAGTCGATACAGTCGCGCAAGAACGGAGCGAGAAAATCTTTACCGGAGCGGAAGCTGCATCGGGCGAGCACTCTTTACTTACGGCGGCGTTTGGAGCGACGTTTTTTGCTATTGCGTTTAATATGAAATATTGGCAAATAAAATAACGGGTAAAGAGATTTCTTAAGTGCCCTACATTGTTGTAAATAGGTCACAACCCACCGTTAGTAAAGTTAAGAGATGTGAGTTTGTTCTCTAGTCTTTATCACAAACTTTTTAACCGACTTCAAAAAAAGGAGGTTCTGTATTCGACCCGTATGTATGTATGTATGTATGTATGTATGTATGTATGTATGTATGTATGTATGTATGTATGTATGTAAGTATGTTCACGATTATCTCCGCAACTAATGAACCGATTTTGATTATTGTTTCACTATCGTAATCTACATACTTTCAGGAAGGTTTTAGTATATAACACATCGAGTTACCATTCTTACGTACGAAGTTATAACCATAAATGTATACATATGTCACTAATATGTTCTCTGATATTGCCAGACCTATTGCTGAAGTCTAATATAGCTATTCTGTCCAAAGACTTCACTCTGCTACGCCTTCGTAACATCTAGGCGCACGAAGTGCGCCAGGCCAAGTTCCTCCGGCCTTGTCGCATGAGTGTGTTATTTACACGATCCATTTCGAGCTGTTTTGACCCCCCTCATAACTCTGGTTCGCGGGATAGTAATCCTACGAAATTTGAAATATAAGTTAAACTCGTGGATGTGATGATAAATTGAAAGTTTCAAATTTTCAAGTTGAACCGTTTCTGAGATACAGAGGTTTGAAAATCACATAAAACAAGACCTACTCACTGACTGATCAAAATTATGACGCACTTCCCGTGTATGTGGAATGTTGAAATTTGGTAAGAAGATGAGTCTTAGTGTGTATATGAAGGAAAAAATCGAAAAATGTTCAAAAGTTGCATCAGACACTGACCAATTCAAAGATATAAAAAAATCTGTCTGTTCCCACATCACACAAAAAATACTGAACAAATTTTCATTTTGTTTTAATAAATGTATTTTACTTTATTCGAAGCTATATATGGTTCTTGTTTCATCGAAATCGGTGCACTATTTAGGGAGATGTGACTTTTAAGTTTTCTAGCAAGGGGTCAATCTTACTGGTCTTGAGTTCTAATAATTAAAGTGTAGGTAAATAATAAAACGCCAAGAGGTATATTTTTTTATCGAAGTCGCGGGCGCGACTTCGTCGGCGTGGACTACACAAATTTTAAAACCCTATATTACCCCCTAAGGGGTTGAATTTTCAAAAATCCTTTCTTTGCGGATGTCGTACGCCACATTAATAGCTATCTGTGTGCCTAAGCCCGTTCCTTCCAGTAGTTTGAGATTCGTCTTTGCCAATAAAACCAGAAGCGCGATTTTCTTAATAATTTTGATAAGCAACCTTGACCCAAGTCAGGAAATGGATGGGTGGCCGACTTTGGAGGTTTGGAGGAGACTTTGGTGTCCTGTTGATTCCGGCTACTAGGTATCACTAATATCTAATACTATTCATTAAACTTAATGAGAGTCAAATACTCAAAATCTTCTCTTAGTTAAGCCGTATGGTTCTAAGTTCTGAAACTGACCACTGAGTGGAAATACTCTGGAGTGGAGTTTCTGTTATCTGTGATTTTGACAGACAGACGAACAAAATAAAAATTCACCCAATTAGAACAGAGAAAGCGACTTTGTTTTATACTATGTATTGAAGATTAAACCACATCTAATCAGACCGTAAAATGTGATAGGGTTCTATTCCTAATTATACTGAAGCGTAAGAGAGAAAAAAGACTTCATTATACTTATTGCATTAACTTTGAAATACTTAGAAAAAAGGAGTGAGATCCAAACAAAAACATTTCATGTGAATAATAAGGCCAACTTCCTATCAAAAAGTTTCGGCCATTAAAAGTACTGATATCAAAAATTATGACCAAGTCCTTTGCTAGGCTCGATAAATGAAACCATACAGTTTTAGAAGGTATATCTTCTTCGATCACCCTCAAGCTGTCATACCATTCCTAATGATCCTGTTAAAACATTTTTAAATAATTTATGTCTTACTAATAACACTATAATATGAAGCTCATTTGGGACTGAGAATAGTTTTATTGTTTTCAACTTGGCAACATTTTTTAAATTAAACAAATTCAAAGGAGTGCAAAAATGTTGTCAAGTTGAAAACAATAAAACTATTCTCAGTCCCAAATGAGCTTCATATTATAGTGTTATTAGTAAGACATAAATTATTTAAAAATATTTTAACAGGATCATTAGGAATGGTATGACAGCTTGAGGGTGATCGAAGAAGATATACCTTCTAAAACTGTATGGTTTCATTTATCGAGCCTAGCAAAGGACTTGGTCATAATTTTTGATATCAGTACTTTTAATGGCCGAAACTTTTTGATAGGAAGTTGGCCTTATTATTCACATGAAATGTTTTTGTTTGGATTGACCTTTTGCAAAAACTTTTGGGCCGAAGTCAGTACAGCTGTACTATAGAGTGATTCCTTGGAGTTTGTGCACGGTTACGTGTATTTCCATTCTATACCGCTAGGGTGTGAAACTGGTTGCGTATAGATTGTAAATTACGTTTTAATCAAGGTCTTCTACATTATACAAGAGTAGTTACGCATACAAACTAATCTTGTATAGATCGGAAGTTAGGTTAGGTTGGGTTAGAACATTATAAAACCATTCATCTATACTTAGTATGACACATAAAATGTATGTAATATGTCACAGGATATTTAATAATAATTAATATATAGGTCATAATCTATTTCACATAGTTCTCATTTATATTATTATTAATATAAAGAAAACAAATCACTAAAAAGCATAAAATATTTTTTTTCAAAGAAAAATGAACCGACTTCAAACGATTCGAACTAAAAAGTTTAAAATAATTTTTTATTCATTTAGATTGACGATTAAACTACCTAACTCAAATAATATATAATTTTTTGGAGTCGGTGCCAAACCACATTCAATTCGTCTTAGTAAAATCAGAGTCCACTTTTGAATGCGAGCGCGGTGAACCATAATAGTCGCGGAGGGTGAGGCGGGGAGCATATTTTCGTCTTGAAAAGTATGAGTCATTTGGCGCCGACTTCAAAAAATTATATATCATTTGAGTTAGGTAGTTTAATCGTCAATCTAAATGAATAAAAAATTATTTTAAACTTTTTAGTTCGAATCGTTTGAAGTCGGTTCATTTTTCTTTGAAAAAAATTATTATTAACTTGCTTCGTTAGTACCTACTTGTATTGTTGACTTTTTTTATATTTGCAACTAGACTAAGTAGTAGTTGTTGTTAACTGTATTTTCAGCCACTTACAAGACGTTCCCTATTGACCTGAATAAGATACCTTTGGTTTAATGGTTAGCATGTTCAACGATATATTTTCGAAACACTATTATAATTAAATATTATCTTCAAAGAAATTTTTTACGTTTTTATTTTTATATTCTTGTAAGAATATAATTGTTAGAAACCAAAGTTACGAGTACAGTTATAATTCTAAGTACTCCACAGTGTGTGTTAATTTTAATACTTATGAAAAATTAACACGCGAAAATGTGTGTTTTTTAGTTTAATTAATATTTTAAGCTGGTGTTTGAAAGAGTGCTGCAAAAAACACTTACCCACCTACCTACCTCATAATAAACGGAATAACAAAATAAAATGAATTACCTGCAGCCATAACCGGGAAAAGTTGGGAGCACGTTAACTAAGTTTACATTGTCATTTTAAAAAGTTACATTTTAACGCGGGCGAGTTCCACAAACTCATTAATAACAAAGTTAGTGTCGCAAACAATTTTTAACTATTACTTTAGTTTTACTTGGCTCACGGGTTAAATGAACTAGTTACTAGACGGTTCATAACCTTATGTAGGGTTAACCTATTTTTCTTATGTAGCAATATTGACACTCTTGAGAGTTTATGAGGTTAACCTATTTCTTAATAATACACTCTTGATGAGTGTCGTAAATTCTTGAAGATCGTAAAATTTAAATTGTTTCGAAGATTCGGGAATCTTTGGCGTTTTTGAGATTCATTAAATTTCGCAATCTTATCTTGGAGAAATCCTCTAGAAAGGGGTGTTATAAAAAATTTATATTAGCAATGTTAAACTACCTAACCCCTTTTTTACCCTCGTACTAATGTTAAAGCTAATACTGTAACTATACGCCAATAATTATGCAATGGATGAGGTTTGAACCGCCGCCGGTCTTTTGATTTTCAGTGCGTTACTTGACGGTTACGCTATTAGAAGGGTTTGCGTCCCGGAACTGCGATCTTACCTGATGGCAAGTGACGGTCCACTCTAAGGTGGAAGCGGGCTAACTTTTAAGAGGTATGGCAGTCTTTATTAACCTCACATCCCTGATCGTTTTCCACGCGACATCGTACCGGAACGCTAAATCGCTTGGCGGCACGGCTTTGCCGGTAGGGTGGTAACCAGCCACGGCTGAAGCCTCTCACCAGACTAGAACAGAGACAATTTAGAAATTATAAAATTCCAAATTGCCACTGCCGGGAATCAAACCCAGGACTTCCCACAATAAGACCACGCTCACCATTGCGCCAGGGAGGTCGTCCTGTTTGTGTTGAGATGAGTACCTAAGCGTTTTCACAGCTTCGCTCGATATACGAATGCTGCATTTTGGATCGAATGACTCTCTGCCGAAGTTCAGTCCCCGTCATAAAATAAAGATATAAAAGGGAATTTATAACCTACCGCGGGGCAAGCGATTTTTAATATTGCAACACTGTTGATGAGTTTTGTTTAACGGTTCATAAAAGTTTTAAATTTTGCCGCAGTTCCTTCCCGGCATTCGATTAGGAGTATGACATTTTTAACCATGACATTAATTTAACTCACAACATAATCATTTTTCGTACCTACTTATAGGTAATATTCTAAGAGGTCATTACAGGTAACGATCTCGAAAATGATTGATTCGGGTTTCACAGAACCAAGAGCAACTCTCTGATCTATAATATAATAAGACTGTAACAGATCCAATTCTGTACATTGAAGATATTTTGAAATTTTTTATTGGAGGGCACTATATAATCGATACTGAAGCCAAAACTGCAATTTTTTTCATTTTTGTCTGTCTGTCTGTCTGTCTGTCTGTCTGTCTGTCTGTCTGTCTGTCTGTCTGTCTGTATCTTGGCCGCGCATCACGCCGAAACTACTGAATGGATTCAAATGAAACTTGGTACGATTTGAGTTTATACTCCGAGGTAGGTTATAGGATACTTTTTATCCCGAAATTCAGCACGGTTCCCTTGGGAGAGGGGATGAAAGTTAAAACATGTATTTAGCTGTAATTCATTAACGCGTTGTTCGATTTCACTCATTCTTTTTTTGTTAGAAAGGTAGTACTTTATATATTGTCCCGTAAATATTTCAAGGTCATAGGTTTTTTAGTTCAGAAATGACAGGCATTTAGTGGGTTCCAATAACTTGGGACCCGGATGTTTGTACGTACGGCTTATTTTAAACTGGCGTGCGTTTAAATTTATGTTTGTCGTTCTGTCTATTTGTTCCAACTAATCTCTGAAACAGCTGGATCGATTTTAATGAAACTTTCAATGGCAGATAGGTGATGTTATAAGGAGTAACTTAGGCTACATTTAGTTTAGGTACAAAAAAAGGATTATGGGATCCAATCCGATCCTATATAAAACCTATATCCAGGCGGACGAAGTCGCGGGGGTCGGCTAGTGTCAAATATATTGTCAGTCTGCCTGCGCTAACTATCGAATAATAGCACCAGTTGTTGAACGGGCATTCCGCATTGCTATGGAGCATGCAACCGAATTTTTGACCGGTTTTTTACCTAATAACTACACTGTTTTAGAACTGTTACAAAAATCAGAATATATTATTTCCTATCCTTAATTTTTTTATCTGACTATTATACGTATTTTTTGAATCTGTTTTTTTGTCACGATATCTAACTCGTTTGTCAGATTCAATAAAAAGATAACGTAACTATTTAACGTAGGCAGACTGATCCAGTTTCTATACAAAACAGACAATTGATGCCTCCGAAGTGTGAAGTTAAGGTCACATACATGTGTATGTATACATATCGATATCAGAAATTTCAATTGTCGTAAAGAACATGGACAGGCCTGTCCTTTACGATAATTGAAATTTCTGGTATCGATATAATATAGTCTACTTTTGGTCTGCTTTGCTCAGAATCCAGTTTCACGTATCGCAAAGCGTTACTACGGTCGCAAACTCCGCCACAGTCTACTTTTCAAATCAGCTTTTTTATTCAAGTACAAGTTAGCCCTTGACTGCACTCTCACCTGATGGTAAGTGATGATGCAGTCTAAGATGGAAGCGGGCTAACTTGGAAGAGGTATGCATACCCCTGATCGGTTTCTACACGACATCGTACCGGAACGCTAAATCGCTTAGTGGTACGGCTTTGCCGGTAGGGTGGTAACCAGCCACGGCTGAAGCCTCCCACCATACCAGACCATAGACAATTTAGAAATTATAAAATCCCAAATTGTTGCGGCCGGAAATCGAACCCGGGATCTTCCACTTAGAAGACCACAGCGCTCACAACTGCGCCAGGGAGGTCGTCAAAATACTGTGACGCTTTGCTCAGAATACAGAATATATATACCTAAAGGTACGAGAATCATCATGATCAACCCATTACCGGCTCACTACAGAGCACGGGTCTCCTCTCAGAGTGAGAAGGGTTTTGGCCATAGTCTACCACGCTGGCCAAGCGGATTGGCAGACTTCACACACCTTTGAGAACGTTATGGAGAACTCTCAGGCATGCAGGTTTCCTCACGATGTTTTCCTTCACCGTTAAAGCAAGTGATATTTAAATACTCAAAACGCACATAACTCCAAAAAGGTAGAGGTGCGTGCCCCGGGATCGAACCCACGACAGGGGCGTAGCTACCGCCGTATATGCCGTATCAATTATACGGGGCCCCCAAGTCACGGGGGCCCCCGACGTGCGTAAGCAAAAATTAACAAAAACTTCCCAAATTTTTGTTTATTTCAGAAATGACAAAAATCAAAAAATTTTGTCCAAAAAGTTGTCCATAGAGGCAGAAAGTCATTATCAGCTATAAATGATTTAGTAAATCAGTTTGCCGAAAAAAAGGCAAGGAGAGTATATATTTAATTTGAATTGTTTGTAAAAATTTTAGAAAAAGTGACAGATAAATAATTATGATAAATAAATATTGCTTTTAATTTTATGCAAACATTTTTTTTTCTTTTGTAAGAAATCTTTACCCTTCATAAGGGCCCCCAAACAAATTTTTATACGGGGCCCCGCCAAGGTACGCTACGCCACTGACCCACGACCTCCGATTAGAAGTCGGTCGTCCTAACCACTAGGCTATCACAGCTAGGTACCAGAATACAGAATCTATATTCCGACAGCGTGTAATAAATAGCGAATAATAACACAACTCCGCTTTGCTCCGATCACGATCATAGTCACACCGGAAAGGTGCACGCCCACGGTGCTCAAATTAACATGTCAAAATTTTATTAATAGACACCGTGTAATTACAGATATAGAGACGTTACAATACGTCGGGTGGTTAATATAAACTGCGTAGGCGTGATTTGTGGTCACAAATTATAGCTTAGCGTCCTGAGGTGCTGTTCGGCTACCGTTGGGCGAGTGTTGAGTGTAACTAGCTGGGATTAATGGAAATTACAACACTTATTTACATACCTTCACGGCCGTGAAGACCGCGTACCGGTAAGCGTAGTGCGGGGAGACCTTCAGCCCTCTTGGCCTACCATCTTAGGTGTAATGATCATACTAGGAGCTTCTCTAAGCGAATAACATACAAATGAAGTTTGAATTACAGTCAATGAAATCTTGTGGACACGCTCTAAAAAGTTTCAAAGTTGCCCGAGCTCAATGTCAAAGTTTAGAAAAATTAAACCAAACTCCAATTATACCAAAAAAAGGAGATTTCCCTCGATTTATTCAAGTTCCCATCGTCAGATCCTAACCTGGTGACCATGGGAACACTTGGGAAGTATACGCAAAAAATAAAAGAGGAATTTTCCAAATCGGTCCAGAGTCCAGACATCATCATCATCATCATCATGATCAACCCATTACCGGCTCACTACAGAGCACGGGTCTCCTCTCAGAGTGAGAAGGGTTTTGGCCATAGTCTACCACGCTGGCCAAGCGGATTGGCAGACTTCACACACCTTTGAGAACGTTATGGAGAACTCTCAGGCATGCAAGTTTCCTCACGATGTTTTCCTTCACCGTTAAAGCAAGTAATATTTAAATACTTAAAACGCACATAACTCCGAAAAGTTAGAGGTGCGTGCCCCGGGATCGAACCCACGACCTCCGATTAGAAGTCGGTCGTCCTAACCACAGCTTTTTTTCCAGTCCAGAGTCCAGACGTCTTTGAGTAATCGGGGGACAAACATAAAAATTGATTCTAACGAGTTGAGAACCGCTTTTTTGGAGTCGGTTATAAAATACATATTGTTTTAACGGAAATCTGACTATCCACAGATACGGTTAATATTTTCTAGAGTGTGCTGGAAAAAATATTAGTTGATTAATTCGTTTGTATGGGTCGAGCTCTGCTGTGCTCGGGGGTGACTTCTCTAAAGACGTAAAAGACATTCTGTATAGTAGCTATCACTGCCTCAATCAATACAAAATCTGGCAGACTAGATTTTTCATATTATTTCAAACAATCCTTCACTAAAATAAAGACAGTGCTTGCATTTATTATACAAGACGCTTTTAGTATCAAGAGTGTTTTATTATTAGTTGACCTTTAAAGTCTGTTTGTTCTAATACAGTAATCTATACTTACTAATAAATAAAATTGAAGTGTCTGTCTGTAATATCGAAATAACTACCTCATATTAAGCTCATATGGTTATTTGAACGATACTATAACCGAATCACACGTTTTTAAAATTTTTGTCTGTCTGTCTGTCTGTCTGTCTGTCTGTTTGAACGGGCTAATCTTTGGAACGGCTGAACCGATTTTGACGGGACTTTCACATACAAGTAGAGAATTAACCAGGGAGTAACATAGGCTACTTTTTAACCGACTTTCAAAAAAGGAGGAGTTGTGTTTTTCTACCTATGTACACCGATATCTCCGAGATTTCTCAACCGATTTGCGTAATTTTTTTTTAATCGATAGAGAAACATTGCGACACTGTCCTACAAAAAATTTGGATTCCAACTCTTCAATCCTGATGCTGTAGGGGATCTGATCCCCAACACTAATGGGATTTAGGCACTATCGGTTATTTAAATTGATATTGGGGATACCAATTAAAGACTTTATGGTTGAATGACCTCGAGTAGGTACATGTCCAACTCTTCAACCCTGATGCTGTAAGGAATTGTATTCCGAAATCGTGGGGATCCCACGGGATTTTTCCGTTTTGGGGACGGGTTTCTACAGATAAGCTACTTTTTGTTCTGTAAAATCAAAAGTTCCCACGGGATTTTTAAAAACCTTAATCCACACGGGCGAAGCCGTGGGCATCATCTAGTATTAAATATAACAAAATCAACTCCCAGGATCATACTCAAAGGTCGCGCCCACGATATTTTATACCATAAAATATAATAGTTATATTGTATTCTTTAGGTACTCTACTAATATTTTCATCTGCGAAATCTTAATAATAAAGCTTCTTCAACAAAGTAAAGTCTATAAAATCACGCCGTTAAAAAAAACAATTACAGGCGAAAGCCGAGTTCAATGATTTCATATTGTGAAGGTGACTGTCTATAGGATACTGAACCGAACTCAACGAATGCTTTATTAAACTTTCAAAAAGATTTGATTTTTTGCACGAATAATTCTTTTAACAAGGTTATTAAAATTTGCCAATTTTGTTAATAAAATTTTAAGTGATCTTTACAAATAATTAATCGTCAAATGTATGTATGTCTATGATTTCGGAATAACTGCCTCTTATTAAACTCATAGGATTATATTAATTGAACGATAGCATAACTGAAATAAAGTTTTTTTTTTAATTTTTGCATGTCTGTCTGTCCGTCCATCTGTCTCGTTGTCCGGAATAATCTTTGGAACGGTTTTACTTATTTTGACGGGACTTTTACAAGCAAACTTTAAACTTGGTGTACCTACATGAAATAATAAATATAATTTTTTATTCATAAAAGAGCGTGTACAGAAGACCTCAGGTTATTTTATTTGTATAATAGGCACTTGAAGATTCATGCTTTACGGAAAGCAATGATGAGGTCTAGATTGGAGTGCGCTTGCCTAGAAGATGCCTATTCACTCTTGAGTTGAAACTACTCCACTATGTGGTAGCAACACGGAAGCGTTTCGTTGAATAAATTGGTTAAGTTTTTGTACTGAAAATATAAAATATTTCGGCTGTTTTTTTAACCCCCGACGCAAAAACGACGGGGTGTTATAAGTTTGACGTGTCTCTGTGTGTGTGTGTGTGTGTGTGTCCGTCTGTTCCCCTGTGGCGCTCAAACGGGTGGACCGATTTCAATGCGGTTTTTTTTTTGTTTGAAAGGTGAATTAGTCGAGAGTGTTGTTAGCTATGTTTGATGAAAATCGGTCCAAGATGGCCGCCGCTACAAAATGGCGGATTACATATTTTTTCACAACTTTCTTAATATGGGTATCAAATGAAAGGGCTTGACTAGTAGAATAGCATTATGCAAATCCAAGATGGCCGCCGCCACAAAATGGCGAATGTCGGGGGTTTTTTAAATTTTTAATTTATACGTGTTCTACAAGTTTTTATTTGCTAAATTTCCCGTTAACCAACCAGTATTGTAAAACGAGAATTCGCGAACAATAGATTAAAGTTACTGCTTTACAGGTGCACTTTCATAGCCGGTGAGCGCACACCTCAACCTCGAGTGTCATCGTGACTATAAATCTACAATACATTAAAATTTTAACGTGATTAAAATATGTCCAACCGTTTCAAGTACATGACATTGATTGCAATTCATTACCGTGCAATTTATGCTCATGAAGTCATGACCCCGTGAAAATGTTTATTCACCGTGCGCTTTTTACCCGACTACGGCAAAGCCAAAAGGAGAGTTTATGATTTTAGCAGTCTATGTATGTATGTATGTTTGTAGCGCCTAAACTACCTACTGCGCAGATTTTGATGAATGAAATTACTATAGGAAATTTCCTTGAAATTAGCTATACCTACTTAAACTATAAAGGTTGAAAAAGGGAGCGGGAACGGGAACCGGAAATCCGCGATTCCCTCGGGATTTGTGAAAATGTTGAATAAATGAACTTGAAAGGCAAAGCTTGAAAGGCGTCCTATTGTACAGATTTTCCATAGATAAATAAGTAGTTAAAAATTCCATAGAAAAATAACATTGAATTAAAAATTCATCTTCATGATTAATATCGTTATCTAATTGTTGATCTTTCATCTGAATCGATAATTCACAGACATAAAGTAATTAACGAGTTTAGTTTTATGGTCACAACGGGTTTAGGAGGTATGATGTCATGGATCAGATAAATATTTGGATGTTCTTCGAATACGATTAAGTATATAGCATTATTATGTTTGGCAACTATCTGTAGGTATTATAATAACAGCTGATCAGTGATGGATTCGCCCAATTTGGTGAACCAACCAAACGTTTTGATTTTAGAAATTTATTGGAATATTTTTCTCTTGATTTTAGGTAAAACGGAGCCTTATATTTTATGTCATTCTTCTATCTTCTTCTTCGTCAGTATGTCACGGTTCTGTAAATTGTAGAACGGAATGAGTTACCGACCCTGAAATTTGGATCTTACTTTTTACTACTAAAGGATCTCGCGTAAGTACTTGGATATAAATGATGTAGAATGAGGACCCGAAATCGTTCCAAATTCAAAAAAATTCAAAACAAATCAACACGTTCGCCTTGCTGCAAATACCGCACCTGCAGTGCAATTTTATGTATGGTCCGTTTCAATAGAGTTGAGCTAAAATGTAAACTAACACACCTTTTTGCTAAAAAACTACAGAATGGATTGAAATGAAACTTGGCACGATTTAAGATTATACTACAAACTTAAATCGCGCCAAGTTTCATTTTAATCCATTCTGTAGTTTTTTAGCAAAAAGGTGTGTTAGTTTACATTTTAGCTCAACTCTATTGAAACGGACTATAAGTACATACATTCGCCTTATAAGTCGGTTTAGTTTTATCGCATTTAATTTTTCATTTCATTTAATTTTTCATTTCATTTCCCTAAATAGACTCCCCCCACATTACCCTCCCACAGAATAAAATTATCTTAAAACCGACCCTGAAGCACTGTCCAGCGCCCGCCTATTCCGTGTCACATCCTATACATTAACCAGTAAGTTAACAGCCACAGTATAAATCAAGTTGCGGTATAACTTCTTTTTTGGACACTCGTATAAAAAATATAAAAAGCAAGACTGCCCTGCCAAAAAACGAACTTAAAAGTAAGTAACAATAAACAGTATCACTCGGTATGATGTGAGAATTCTGATGATAACGCACAGGTAGGTACCTACCTACATTCAAATCTGTTCAGGAATTTGGAAGTATGTAATGGTGGAATAAAGAAACTCACTACTTACATGCACCCCCAAATTACCCTCCCACAGAATAAAATAATCTTAAAACACCACTAAAGCACTGTCCAGCGCCCGCCTATTCCATGTCACATCCTATACATTAAGCAGTAAGTTAACAGCCACAGTATAAATCAAGTCGCGGTATAACTTCTTTTTTGGACACTCGTATAAAAAATATAAAAAGCAAGACTGCCCTGCCAAAAAACGAACTTAAAAGTAAGTAACAATAAACAGTATCACTCGGGATGATGTGAGAATTCTGACGACAACCCACAGATACCTACATTCAAATCTGTTCAGGAACTTGGAAGTATGTAATGGTGGAATAAAGAAACTCATGTACTTACATGCACCCCCAAATTACCCTCCCACAGAATAAAATAATCTTAAAACACCACTAAAGCACTGTCCAGCGCCCGCCTATTCCATGTCACATCCTATACATTAAGCAGTAAGTTAACAGCTACAGTATAAATCAAGTTGCGGTATACACGGCGTTATAAAACCGGAATTGGCCTCCCGGTTGGGTTTCTGGAGGGTCAAAGAGGAGGCCGTTAGCTTTTTATATTAGGCCATAATATCTCTGTTTTGATAGTAATATGATGATCATATAATCATAATAATATGAACAGTTACTACTCTTGCAAGCTAGAGCTAGAGATCCCAGGTTCGATTAGATTTGTTTCCACTATATATTTCTTTATGTATAAGTTAATAAAAACTATACATAATTGCTGCACTCAGTCATTCATAAAATTACTTTAATGAGACTCTAACTAATTATCATTAGATCTCTAAGTGAGCTATCATTTGGTTGATGAACTAATGAAGTACTTATTAACTGACTATGAGTAGGGCAGTAATACGACTGCTCTGCCTAAAAATGAACTAAAAAGTAAAAAACAATAGCCAGTGTCAATCAGTCAATCGGAATGATGTAAGGATTCCAACGAAACCCCATAAATGCAAATCTGTTCAGGCATTTAGAAGTTATGATGGAATAAAAAAATTCGCATACACTCACGAACCCTGCAGGGCTAACATGCGACACACGAGAAAATTATCTCTACTTTCTCGTCGAATTCTATTGTATTCGACGAGAAAAAGTGTAGAGATAATTTTCTCGTGCGTCGCATGTTAGCACTTCTGATAACATTAAACTCCTTTTTTTGAGCAGTCGTGTAAAAATATAACACCCATTGAAATTGTTAAAATACTATATCTACTAATCTCATAAACAGCCAATAAAACAAACACCGGTATTAATCATAGACATCGGTATACCATAGACACAGAGATTACACGGGGTGTTTAATGGTGGCGGTATTTTATTGCCTTTGTCCCTATTCTGATTCTGTGGTCAATTAAGCCTTCATTCTCATATTTTCAAATTAAGCCGGACACCGCGCCGGTAAATCCTTGGATATAATCGTATATTTTGGTCCGCATAGCCGATGTACAAAATTATCACGTCGCCCTTTATAGACAATGCAGCTTAATTAATAAGCGAGAGCGATTTTAAAAGATCTTATGTTTCATATCTCACAGGCGGAAACGATTTTGTGTGTTATTAGGTCAAGTGGGGTATTTTCAAGTGTTATTTGCACATAAGTATTACTTTCAATTAAACCAACTTAAAATATATTAATTGCCGTTTCCTGCGGAAAAATTTCAGAACAGTGTTCAGAAAATATTTTGTCCAGAAAATTGTTTTCAATCATATTTCTATTTCAAAAATAATTTTAATGGCCCGAAAATTTTAACTATATTATATTATCTACATTAATATGAATGGCGTTTCCCTAATAAATTCACAATTTGTCCAAAGTTAATAAATACCAAATATTAAATGAAGAAAACAAATTATAAAAATCGAAGAAGAATATTAATATAAATAACAAATACATATTTAAATAACTAATCGCTGTAAGTTTACAATTTGAACGAAGGTAAATTACGACAGATCGACTTAACTTGTTAAGTTAATCTATTTCAGACCTAACGGTTGTTAATACTATTTGTTTAGCATATAAAGTTTTTGGTTTGTTTATTTAATCATTGTATAATAAAAATATTATGGTTAAAAAAATTTACATTTCTTTTTTTTCTGTTTTTCGTTATCGTTTCGAAATCTTGCATATATTTACTTTCATTGAGAGAAAGCTTCGTATATATGTAAAGTTAAAGTAAAATTTCGCACTCGTTTCGCACACGATTGTGTTCCAGATCAGATCCAGATCTGAAACAGATAATTATGTTCATCTTAGAATCGAAGATTTTTTTTTATAACCTATGCTTCGCTTATAATCTGGATAATATTTTTTTCATAATTTTCTGTTACTTATTATTTAGTAACGAGCGGATATCCGCGACTTCGTTCGCGTGGATATTGATTTTAATAATCCCGTGGGAATCATTTTGTTTTTCCTAAGCTCCTTTGAGCTTATACCTTGCTAAAAACTGTAAAAAGTTCACTGGCGGATGTTTAGGTACATCAAAATGTAAACATCCGCCAGTGAAAGTCCCATCAAAATCGGTCCAGCCTTTCAG
This sequence comes from Melanargia galathea, assembly GCA_920104075.1. Lineage (NCBI taxonomy): Eukaryota > Metazoa > Arthropoda > Insecta > Lepidoptera > Nymphalidae > Melanargia > Melanargia galathea. The sequence goes on along the minus strand of OV049875.1, from coordinate 3,737,495 downwards.
AGATTAGCCAGTAGTCTTTAAAGTATCTACTTTCTAACAAAAAAAGAATGAATGAAATCGGACCACCCGTTAACGAATTACAGTTAAGTACACATTTTGCCTTTCATTCCCTCTCCCAAGGGAACCGTGCTGAATTTCGGAATAAAAGGTATCCTATATGTTACTCCATAGTATGAACTTAAATCATGCCGAGTTTCATTTCAATCCATTCAGTAGTTTTTACGTGATGCGCGCACAAACATACAGACAAACAGACAAACAGATAAACAGACAAACAGACAAAAATTTCAAAAATAGCTTTTTTACGTTCTATTACTTATCCCTAACATCCCCCAGTTATTATTTTGCAAAAATCTTCAATGTACAGACACGGCAATTCTACGATTTTATTATATGTATATATAGATGTATAGATGTATAGATTATATTAAAAAACTAGCGGACCCGGCAGACGTCGTCCTGCCCGGTTCCATACCGATATCAGCGCCACATACCGAGACCCGGTAGGTTGTCTGTACCTACCTGGTAATTGTGTTTTCAAACCATTCAGGAAGCCATTTCTGCTATTCGGGACGATTCGAAATACAACAAATCAAAAACCATGAAAATCGGTCCTGCCGTTCTCTAATTATAATTTAAATATTAATAATAATTAAATACAAGCACCGTATTTAGATCTCGCTACGTTCTAAAAGTAGCCTATGCGCTGCTCGTAGGTAAAATATAAATACATACCAGTTTTCCGTGTCTTAATTAATACCTTCGTAGCTCGCATGCAACACTTTTCCGGCGGTTAATAAAGAAAAATTTCACTATCGCAGTTAATTAAAATAGGTCTCTGAGGTTGAGTCGCTTTGAGAGCGGTTTTCCTTATTTATCTCTTAAAAAAATTACATGTCAGGCAAATATAATATACCAGTGGTCTGCCCCGGCTTCGCCCGTGGTACATAATATATAGCCTATAGCACTCCAGGATCACGTACATATCCAATGGTGAAAGAATTTTTGAAATCGGTCCAGTAGTTCCTGAGATTAGCGCGTTCAAACAAACAAACTCTTCCGCTTTATTATATTAGAATAGATTAGTATATTAGTATTAGTATATACCTTACAAATCCTAGTCCTAGTCCTTAGAAGTCCTAAATAAATAAATAAATAAAATAAAATAAAAATCATTTATTTAGACCATAAGGTCATATTTTAAAGACACACATACACAGAGGTTGTTATTAAAGACACACCTTAAGCTAAATATGTTAGTAATCTTAACATTACCTAATCCTAAAAAACCTTACCTAAATCAGCCTCGATTTTTCAGCACGTGCACAATGGTTTAGGTACTGACAAACAAAACTGTCAGCAAATGTCTTTAGGAAGCCATTGCAGCTAGCCCGGACCTAAGCCCTACTCGACGAAGTATATGATTTATTTATTAATTTAATTTAACTAGAACGGATAATTAATATCCAATAACACCAATTAAATAGGTAAATACAAATTAAAAGTAATTACACAGGTTAAATACAATAAATACAAAGTTAAATACAATAAATGGAATGTGAGAGAGGAAACAAGAAATATAATAAACTTTACTTAAGTAATTGATTGATTGATTGATTACTGATTAATTACTGATTGAATACTTAATACATAGAAATATTTGCATTAATTTTCAATTTAATTTGCAAGTAGATGGGTTATGAAGCTATAAAGCAAGTGTAGCTCTTGACAGGACTTATCGTTATTAATTTACAAGCTGAAACCCGCGACTTCGTTCGCGTGGATATTGGGTTTTTAAAAATCCCTTGGGAATAATTTTGTTTACCTAAGCTCCGTTCAGCTCATACCTTGCTAAAAACTGTTAAAAGTTCACTGGCGGATGTTTAGGTAGATCAAACATCCGCCAGTAAAAATCCCATCAAAATCGATCCAGCCTTTCTGAGATTAGCTGGTAATCTTTAAAGCTCTAACAAAAAAAGAATGAATTAAATCGGACCACGCGTTAATGAATTAGGCAGCTAAGTACATATTTTAACTTTTATCCCCTCTCCCAAGGGAACCGTGCTAAATTTCGGGATAAAAAGTATCCTATATGTTACTCCGTAGTATGTATAGTAGTACTCCGCAACTTAAATCATGCCAAGTTTCATTTAAATCCATTCAGTAGTTTTTGCGTGATGCGCGCACAAACATACAGACAAACAGATAAACAGACAAACAGACAAAAATTTCAAAAATAGCTTTTTTACGTTCTATTGCTTATCCCTAACATCCCCCAGTTATTATTTTGCAAAAATCTTTAATATACAGATACGGCAAGTCTACGATTTTATTATATGTATGTATATAGATATTGATATAGATTATGTATCCATCCGCTGAATGTGACACTCGTCCCTTACCAAGTGAACAATGCAGAGCAGGGCCGTTCTATGCACTTTATTGAATTTCTGGAAAATTCCTAACACATGCCACCACTGGCCCGACTTTTAATTCACTACACGAACACAGGAACAGTTTTACTGTAAATTTTGTATCAGCTATAACTTTCCTTTGATATAACTTTACTGTTTCAAACACTTTGCAGGGCTAAATCTATACTTATCTATACATATAATAAAATCGTAGAATTGCCGTATCTGTACATTGAAGATTTTTGCAAAATAATAACTGGGGGATGTTAGGGATAAGTAATAGAACGTAAAAAAGCTATTTTTGAAATTTTTGTCTGTTTGTCTGTCTGTCTGTCTGTCTGTCTGTTTGAACGGGCTAATCTTTGGAACGGCTGAACCGATTTTGACGGGACTTTCACATACAAGTAGAGAATTAACCAGGGAGTAACATAGGCTACTTTTTTAACCGACTTTAAAAAAAGGAGGAGTTGTGTTTTTCTACCTATGTACACCGATATCTCCGAGATTTCTCAACCGATTGGCGTAATTTTTTTTTTTAATCGACAGAGAAACATTGCGACACTATCCTACAAAAAATTTGGATTCCAACTCCTCAATCCTGATGCTGTAAGAAATTGCATTCCGAAATCGTAAGGATCCCACGGAATTTTTCCGTTTTGTGGGCGGGTTACTACTTACTACAGATAGGCTAATTTTTGTTCTGGAAAATCAAAGTTCCCACGAGATTTTTACAAACCTAAATACACACGGGCGAAGCCGTGGGCATCATCTAGTATAAAATATGTTGTGTACCTATGTACCTACAATATTATTTGTTTCATAGAAATTTAAATTGTAGAGTAACTTTGCTAAAAGGCGTATTTCACAGTGAAAAAACGGAGCCCTTAATACTTACGAAGAGATTTAAGTATCAAGTTATACTACTTACCTAGAAGGCCTACTACAATCTTTAATCTAACGATCCAATTCCGATGCTATTCAATATCGGTGCCTAAAATAAATCGCATTGAATTCGTACCATGAAGTATCTTTTTGTTTCTATATTTTTATACTAGGTTTTTGTTTCGTCTATAATATCGTCTATAATAGACGTCATGACGTCATGACGTCATGACATCTATTGGTCGGATAAAAGAGTTCATGGTACGAAATAGCGATTCAGTTCAGTTTAGGTCTTTAATTGAGTCGCGATTATAGTTGATGGTAGACCCACAGATTACTTAGGTCAATGACCTCTTTAAGTTTCAAGTTTCAGCCTTACTGATTGATTATTTAAGTCATTCGCCTTAAATTGCTATACAAATTTCAAGTTTATACATAAACGTAGTAACAAGATTATAGCTTTCAAAACGTATTTTCAATTTTCATACAAAAATCCCGCTCACTGAGTGATCTGCAACAACTGTTGATTACTTCTATAGGTTTTGAAGATTAATACTTGTTGTAAAAAATCCGAAAACTAATTTAAGTATTCTCATTGCAAAAGTTATTGAAGAAGAAAGAGAGAGAAATTTTAAAATTGGTTCGATATCTCCAGACACTACCCAAACAAAACAAACCAAACAATTACAAAATTAAATATTGTTATAATAGTAGTGTAGAATAGATATTGCAAAGTATAAAAACACTACTTAACTGACATTATAAAGTTTACAAAAAACTATGGACATAGATTATTGTAAAAGCCAACAGTTCAAATTATAAGGCTAAACCATATTGTAAGATTTTTTGTGGGCTCTTCTTAGACCAGGGCGCGTTTGGAACCCTCGTAGTTTTAGTTGTAAGTTTTCTTAAATAATTATCACCATTACATCACTGTTCTTAAATTGACGTTCAAAAAGTGTACAGTGTACCAATTTTGAATAATATATGGATAATATTTATTTGAATTTGTCTTTGACTTAATAGATACACTAGCTGATGCTCGCGAATTCACCCGCGTGGATTTATACAAATCTTGTACAAACATTCATCCCCTATTTAACCCCCTTAGGGGTGGAATTTGCAATAAACCTTTCTTAATATACGCCTACGTCATAAATGAAAGCTACTGTGAAAAATTCCAGTTTCTAGCTTCAGTGGTTTAGGCTGTGCGTTGATGATCAGTCAGTCAGTCAGTCAGGACAAGCTGCTCTTTATATTATTATAGATAGATAGATATACCTATGAAATTGAACCTTTAACTAGTATTATGTACCTAACTGTTTCTAAAACGCAGACAAATTACCTCTATTGAACTAAAATAAATATCTAATCCGCGCGCCAGCATTAAATCGTGGCCATATCGTAAAGCTACAACCGTTGTGCGCCACAATATTTATTTTTATTTAGTCTCGGTACGCACTGGTTGGGGAAAAACGCTGCGTTTATTTTACTGCCTCTACAGAAGACAATCTTTCTTTGAAATAAATTTAGAATGCTTCAGATTCTGTTTACGTGTTACGAAATTACGAAGAAAACACAAAATATAATTAGAAGTTCATAGTGATTTTAAAATATATCTTCAATGATATCCCATTCGAGAGGGTAAAATAATACTTGCGTATTTTTTCAATTTTTTCTTTTCATGTTTACTCTGAAAAATTTTCATTTGACCGCAGCAGTCATGAGTTTCAATAACTCTGCCAAATTGCAGCTTTTATAGTTTCTGAACAAAATGACTGTAACAAGACGGAACTGATTTTCTTTGTTTTACTACGTAGCCCTAAGGAGAAGTTTAGTCAACTACAGAGTGCTTAGTCTCAGTTTGGAGTGCTCCAAAACTTTTTATTATACTATAAGTATACTATCGATCGGATCACCATGACTTCAGAGTAAAATGGACCTAAAGTAAGAGTCTTTGGGTTCATTTTGCTCTGAAGTCATTTGTGATTCGATCAATAGTATACTTCTAGTATACTTTTAGTTTTGGAGCGCTTCAAACTTAGACTAAGCACTCTGTGTCGTTTTGTTTGTTCAAAAACTTAGCGTTAAAAACGCAGCGTTTTCCAATCAAATGCGTCGCATTTATTTTTTCGCGTCCTTCGCCTGCGGTCGTAACAGGAACTAATTGCTTTCGGAAACGCTTTATGCGATCGTATTTCACCTGAAATATGATTTATCCGAGCCAATTCCTCCGGTTTTTGTGTGAAATAACGATTCTAATAGCTTATAGCAATTATAGCCGCAAAATCTCTTTCCCATTCCCGCTTTTTTAATTCCTTTCAGGGTTATTTAGCTAACGAGTGCCTCAAAGAGGATCAGAATGGATTTTATTATTTTGCTCGTGTTTAAAATAATTATCGAAGAACTCCTTTTTGCGAGTATCAATTTGCGATTTTCCAGTAGGTACCTATCAACATTATCTTCGTACCTATATAATAATTATAAACACGTATTCTATGCCTTTATTGACATTGTATACTAGAGAGGGGTCTTCCCGCTGCAAGGTCGCTATTCAAGCACCTTAAGACCCCAACGTCTGTCGGTTCTACGAGTTACGTTCCGCTGATGCGGAACGTTACTGAGCAGCGTTACTGAGCAGCTACGGGATCAAATCAGAGTGATTTGATCCCGTAGAGATTCTGAGCATCCATTGCCCGCTGAGTGATCCTCCAAAGTCCAGTCCTCATGAGGTTCATAGTAAGAACAATATGGTTAAATTCTGGTATTTTATTTGAACAAAATAACTACTTACAACGATCATATTTTAGTTAGTAAGATACTAAATTGGTTACTAATTAGGTACTTCTTTTATATAAATACATAATATAATCCATTTCCTGTCAAAGTTTACGTAATCGGAAAGATCAAATTGTATCGAAACGACAAACACTCGTCTCAATATACGAACATGGGTATTGGGTTCATAAGGCTTTAGCAAGTTAAGAGGCACGGTATAGGATAACACAGTGTATAAACAACATTGGTTAATCCGAGCCGTCATCAAGTGAGCCATGTGAAACTATCTGGCATCCGGCCAGTTCTATTATCTTGTGTATAGGAGCATAGCTTGTGCCTACCTACTCAGCGCTATGAGCATTTGCGGTGTGAATACGCATTATAATCACACTAATATTATAAAGTCTAAAGTTTGTGTGTGTTAATAGTAGTTTATGAAACGGTTGCATAATAGAGGTTATTAAAACACGAGTGTTAGTTTAAAAAACTCGCCTGCGGCTCGTTTTTTAATAGTATTACACGAGTAAACACCCGGCATGGCTCAAAAATACCAGAACCCAGTGCCTGTACTATAATGTAGAAAAAATTATTTTTTAACATTGTTTTGCAATAATTTCCTAACAAAGTAGTGTTATAATGAACTTTTTTAATTTTTTTTTTAAATATTATAGATGTATGTGAATAAAGTAGTCCAATATATGACACATTTTGATTTCATATTCGGAATTTTATGATATGAGAGTAGATAAACACAGTTACACGTTTAAATAGTTCCGTAAAAAGAGATCGATAAAAGTTATAAAAGATTCCTGTCAGAGTTTATGTAATCGGAAAGGGGTGGATTTCCCAACAGCAAAATTCGCACGGCATGGGTGAAATCGGTACTGTCCAACGTTAGTATAAAGATCTAATATTTTTTCTAGGTAGAATAGGTAGATACCTATGCGAGACAATAAATATTTATTGATTAGGACTGCAGTTTAGGAAATAAAAAATTTTTAAAGCCCCGAATTTATCATTTCGGTAGCTGTCCTCACAACCTTTTTCAATGTAATTTCCCTCATAAATCAAAAAGTATTGCTTATTTTGGTATATGGCTACTTTTATTTAAATTGTGAATAGTGACAGTATAGTTATACAATAATTTTATGATAATATCTACTTAGTTTAATAACTGGTAAGTAAAAATGCTTGTGTCCCAGAAAGTCTTCTCATCTCGGTGTTTTTTTTTTAATCGATTGTAGTTTTGCATAGGAACACTCTAGATCCCCCCTCGTGCGCTTAAAATGTACGTAACAGTGTGGTCTATGTGCTTATCGTGGGAGGAAATGCGCCACTTGCCTGCGTGTTCCCGCAAAAAAAGTAAGTAGTTCAATTCGGTGGCATGTGACAAACTTCTTATCATTTCCGTGTACAGGTATAACTTGTCTTGCAATTAGTTAATACATATAAAATACTATTCAAGAGTGCGTAATGGCAATACGTTTATTTGTGTAATATTCATATCATCTTATAATAAATAGTCTTCTTGTAATGCAAATTTTTGTCCGTATTTCTAATTTCGGTGTTATCATTTCGGTGGATTCGGTGGGCTAAAATGTCAACCGAAATGACAAAAAACTCACCGAAATGATAGAAATTCTCATTTCGGTTTTTTTAAATCTTAATTATCTCATTTCGGTGGATTGCTTTATCATTTCGGTGTTTAATTGTCTCATTTCGGTGGATTGTTTTATTATTTTGGTAGATTATTATTTGTTTCGATGAAAATTCAGGCGAGCAGGTAATTTTTTAACTAAACCACTTCAAAAAAAGAGTATATGTATTTGACCCGTATGTATGTATGTATGTATGGCCGCAATTATCTCAAAGACTAATGAACCGATTTTGATAATTTTTTTCGCTATCGTAATTAACATACTTTCAGGGAGTTTTTAGTAATTATATTATACCTACGTTCATATAATTCATATGTACAAAATATTGAACGTTATCATATTCTTGATTGGTCACAGACTTTCAAACTGTATACTTTATTAGTCGCTGTATGCATCATAATATTGATTTTTTTTTCTCTTCATTTAACGACAACTCTGAAATCTAAATAACTCCATATAACATTAGAAGCCCCTTAAGTGTCGCAATATAGAGTTTACACTGTATTTAAGTAAGTGCGAAATTATTAAAATAGTAGAAATTAAAAGACTGATTATTGCTAAGCTAAGATTAAAATCGTTAATTAAAATATATGTCTTTTCATTTAATTTTATTCTATTCCTTTTATTGTAGGTAGGTGCATTTTTTTGTGTGAAATCCAGAGGAATATCTAAAATTAAGTAGAACATACGTAACTAGGTTAACAAATTGTCACTCATGATAGTATACAACCTTTCAAACTTGCTAAGAGTGCATCTATTTAGTTAAAGTGTATGGTTGAGGCTGCTCAGTAGTATATTTAATATATTTTCAGTGAATTTTAATTTCGGTGGACAGCTTCTATCATTTCGGTGGCTACTTATATCATTTCGGTGGCTAGTTTTATCATTTCGGTGGCATCAAAATTTTAAACACGTATTCTCACGAGTTTATAAGACATATTTTGATGGCATTCAAGTAGAGCATAAACAATAACAAGAAGAATAATAAACCATAGTTCAAAGTTGAAAAAACTTAATAATAAAAAAGTCCACCGAAATTCAAGAAAAAACGGCTTTGTTGAAATTGCCCCAAAGATCAAATTGTATCGAAACGGCAAACATTCATACCACTATACGAACATGGTATTAGCAAGTTAAGAGGCACGGTATAGGATAACACAGTGTATAAACAACATTGGTTAATCCGAGCCGTCATCAAGTGAGCCATGTGAAACTGTCTGGCATCCGGCCAGTTCTATTATCTTGTGTATAGGAGCATAGCTTGTGCCTACCTACTGTGCGCTATGAGCACTTGCGGTGTTAATATGCATTACTAGCTTTTGCCCGCGGCTTCGCCCGCATGAATTTCGGTTTTTCAAAAATCCCGAATCGTGGATTTCGGGTTCCCGTTCCCGCTCCCTTTTCCAACCTTTATACCTACTTTCAAGGAAGTTTGCTATAGTAATCTACCTATAGGTAGATTGTGGCTGTAGATTGCTGTAGAAATTTTCAAAAACACGTAGACGACCTCCCTGGCGCAGCGGTTAGCGCTGTGGTCTTATAAGTGGGAGATCCCGGGTTCAATTCCCAGCAGGGGCAACTTGGGATTTTATAATTTCTAAATTGTCTCTGGTCTGGTCTGGTGAGAGGCTTTAGCCGTGGCTGGTTACCACCATACCGGCAAAGCCGTACCGCCAAGCGATTTAGCGTTCCGGTACGATGCCGTGTACAAACCGATCAGGGGTATGCATAACAACTTCCAAGTTAGCCCGCTTCCATCTTAGACTGCATCATCGCTCACCATCAAGTGAGATTGCATTCAAGGGCTAACTTGTAGTTGAATAAAAAAAACACGTAAAGTAATACAAATGGAAGGAAACATTGTGAGCGTTTTCAACGCACGCTCCCTCCTGTAATGTTGTCCGGAAGCAGCAATTTCCCGCGTTTCCTCGCGAGTGGCGTTCCGTGTACTGACCACCATCCATCTTACCTCGTTTTGCGAGCGTAGACGTTTTTAATTATTAGCCTCGGAAACCAACGTCCAGCATTGCGAGTTCGATGCCAGTGTATAAAATAGGTTAATGTGAACTGCCTCGTTAGTCTAGTGGTTAGCATGTTCGGCGGAATTCGATTCCCGGGTCGGGCAAATAAATTGTTGTAACCCCCGGCACGTAAGTCGACCGGTGACCTTCAAGTGCGCGCAGCGTCGTACGAGTGAGCGGGACACAATACGATTGGAGAGCCAAACAGCGCAACGTTTCGTAATGTTACCAGAGATAAAACAATTCCCACAAAAAAGATAAAATATTCAAAACTTATGCAAATACAAATCAACTGCCGCATGTAGATATGACAAATGCCTGACAGACACTTCATGGTGATAATGTCATTCGACATCCATTTTTCAATAATTTTTTTCAATGTGCTTCTTTTGTTTTCTATTGCTGTTAGTGTGCACTTTCTAGTTTCCACTCTTGGTGTTTTCTATTTTATGGCGAAACGAGTAATATTATTACGCGGCATATGGCTTTTTATGATGACAGGGAATTAAAGTAGTTTGGGGTAAAAACGTACTTCGTAGATGTTAACCCTGTTCTCCATACAAATAACTCATCTGTAAATGACAATGACAGCTGTCAGAATTCCGGGAAATTAGTAATACGGGTATAGTTGTTAAAGCCCGCCAACACGCATTGGAGCAGCGCAGTGGCGGGTATAAGCCCTAAATTCATCGCTCCAGCAAGAGAAAAGGCTTGTGCCCAGCTTTGAGATGTTAAAAGGGCTTTAATGGGTTTTAATAAAATCTGTATTAAAACCCATTAGGTATATAAGTACTATGGGTTTTAATAAAATCTGTATTTAAATGTCAGTTTAAATACTCGTCTGTTTATTCTTTTTCTTCCTTTATAGTAGGAGAGTCCAAGAGGGGAATTTGGTATTTACTCGAGCGTGGCACATTAACATAAGGGAGGATATCATGCATCCTGCTGAGTAACCTCTTCCATATATAGCTACCTACCTGAGTCCTTTAAATAGGGCCGCGCGTAAAAAAACACTATGATCAGAAATACTAAAGCACGTCAGATTAAAGTATGGTGGGTTAGTTACGACCTAAAAAAAGTTAATTTAGAAAATCAGACGGCAGAATGCAATTACGTACGAGAGTGGGAGGATTACAAAACTGCAAAAAAACGTTATCTTGACATTCTCGAATCTCGAACGCAGTTGATTTTTTTCTATTTTGAAGGAAATGATGCAAAAATAACAAAAATATATATACTTAATGTGCCGATTTCCACAAGCCGAAGTAATAAAAATCGTCTATGAAGATGAGAACGTGCAGCTAGACGCTTTCCCCACCACTGAAAGGGGAAACATTATATAACCTTTTATACTTTCTATCAACTAATCTACAAAATCTAATAGGTCCCGACGACGTTCGAGTAAATCCACATTTAGCATCGGCTCCCCTACCAATATGAAGTGTATGCCACTGCAATAATATAAACCTCTTTATAATATAAGTAAGAATGCTCAACCTTAATATTATGTGCAAAGTATCTGGTAGCAGGGAAACCTGAGGTTGTTATAATATACTTACCTTTTTTTGAAGATTTAAAATCTTCAGTAGACTCATAACGCATGACGTGTACAAAGTATTCCAATTTTCTCTAATTAAGACATAAGTTAAGGCTAAGTTAAATAACATTTCCATTCAGTTTAATCATATACAGGGTAAATGCATTATTAGCAAAACTTAGCGGTGCAACTAAAGTAAGTTTAGACAAGAGAAATAAAAGCAAACAACACATCCTTCTGTGGTCCGGATGTAGCAATTTCCCTCTTTTCCTCGCGAGTCTATAAGACGTTTTGTGTAGGAAGTTATCTATCCTGCCTCGTTTATTAAAACAGACTTTTTAATTGGCCTCGGAAATCTACTTCCGATTGCAATTATTTCTTCTAAATATTCTGGTATTATAAGGGATAGTATTTTGTGGTTAAATTCTATCTTATTTTCTGTTCTGGAGCTAAATTTTTATGCAGATATATGGAAAACACAAGTGTAAATTGAAAATTTAAAAAACCCCAGACATTCGCCATTTAGTGGCGGCGGCCATCTTGAATTTGCAATAGTGCTATTCTACTAGTCAAGCCCTTTCATTTGATACCCATATCAAGGGAGTTGTGAAAAAATATATCATCCGCCATTTTGTAGCGGCGGCCATCTTGGACCGATTTTCATCAAACATAGCTAAGAACACTCTCGACTAATTCACCTTTCAAACAAAAAAAACCGCATTCAAATCGGTCCACCCGTTTGAGCGCCACAGGGGAACAGACAGACACACACACACACACACACACACACACACACACACACACACACACACACACACACACAAACACGTCAAACTTATAACACCCCGTCGTTTTTGCGTCGGGGGTTAAAAATAGAATTCTACAATTATAATATTCTGATATGTAGGTCAGTAATAAGTCGAACTATTCAATACGTCCAAGGCCGTATTTTATTTTACCGAAGTATTAAATAATTCAAAGTGTTGTATAGCTTTGCTTATGCAAAAATTGTTCCTATAAGCACCAAATCTTCATCAATTCACCAGACCAGATCTGAGCCATTTCAAAAATTATAAATTCCCAAATCAACCTCGCCGGAAATCAAACCGCCTCCTAAATATTATAACCATAGTCCTTACGACTATTACTTACGACGGCATTAGGGAGGTTGGCAAAATAAAATTATGTTTACATGGGAGGTTAACTGCTTCGTTGATTTAGTAGTTAGCATATTCGAACGCAGATCACGAGGTCTCTCGGGTTCGATTCCCGGGTCGTGCAAATAATTGTTAGACATTGGGTTTTTCTGTCAAGAAATTCTCAGTGCCAGCCCGGAGTTGGTAGATGGTGGGGTTTCACCCCCGTGCCCCGGAAAGTACGTTAAGCAGTCAGTCCCGATTATTATCACTATCATGTGACAATAGTCGATAAAGCTCGCGAACCCGCATTGGAGCGGCGTGGCGAGTCTAAACTTTAAATCGCTCTCTCTTATGAGAGGAGGCAAGCCAACAGTCGAACGTTAAAAGGCTGTGGTGGTGGTGGTAGCTTACGACTGCGCTAGGGAGGTCGGCAAAATAGCTTTATGCTAACACTAGAGAATGCCCGCGGCTTCACCCGCGTGAATTTCGGTTTTTCTCAAATCCCAAGGGAATCGTGGATTTCCGGTTCCCGTTTCCGCTCCATTTTCTAACCTTAATACCTACTTTCAAGGAAGTTTACTATAGTAATCTACCTATAGCTGTAGCTAGAGATTTCAGTTTTTTCAAAATCCCGTGGGAACTGTGGATTTTCCGGGATAAAAGTAGCCTATGTTTTAAGTTAGGGCACAATCTATCTCCATTCAAAATTTCAGTCAAATCGGTTCAGTAGTTGCGGCGTGATTGAGTAACAAACATCCAAACATCCAAACATCCACACTTTCACATTTATAATATTAGTAGGATTAGAGGTCAACAGAGTCGTTCACCTCCTACGTCAAAGTCACCTTTAGTTTCAAGTTCAACTGTCTCGACTAAGTATTTTATACTGAAACAAATCAAAAGTTCGCAGTCCTAATCATAAACCAAATGAAGAGCAATATAAATACTCAATTTGTATTCAGGCTTGCTACAAATAAATTTGTTGCTGTATCTATTTAATTTAAACGATAAAGTTTATTGAGGGTTCAAGTAAAGAACAATCAATAAACGTTTAATATGAATTTCACATCTTATTTTATTTTTTTAACCCCCGACGCAAAAACGACGGGGTGTTATAAGTTTGACGTATATGTGTGTGTGTCTGTCTGTACCCTCGTAACGCTCAAACGGGTAAACCGATTTGAATGCGGTTTTTTTTATTTTAAAGGTAAATTAGTCGGGACTGTTAATAATAATAATAATAATATCTTTATTGTTTAAAAACTTACATGGATACAATACATTACTTAAAGTAGGTAGGTGTCAAAGGCCATGGTACAACCTAGCATGAAGTCTGGCCCCTAAACTAGGATCCCCTGTGCTATGGGAAGCCAGTCTTTCGCCCGAATATACATTCTTAAAATTTAACAATATATTTAGTTACTTACCCAGCTGTTTGTAGCTATTTTTGATGAAAATCAGTCTAAAATGGCCGCCGCTACAAAATGGCGAATTAAATATTTTTTCACAACTCCCTCAATAGGTATGGGTATCAAATGAACCCATATACTTACTTGGCTTGACTATTAAAATAGCACTATGCAAATCCAAGATGGCCGCCACCACAAAATGGCGAATGTCGGGATTTTTAAAAATTTTAATTTATACTTGTGTTTGTTTGCATCATCGTAGTGCTCTTGCGGATTGACCGATTTTGAATGCGGTTTTTTTATTCCAAAGCGTAGGTTACCTATGTTTAAACAAAAAAAAATTCTGCCGTTTCGTAAGTAGGTTAGGTATCTCTTTTCTCTAGTGTATGGACCTAAGTTGCAAAATTGGTATTTGTATTCCTTGAACTTACCAAATTTAAAACTCGTAATTAAACCTTTATTACTTATCCTTTCAAAATGACACAGAATTATTGAAATCGGATTCAATTTGACGAAGTTATGATGTAAGAAATGACAGACACGATGAATGTCTTAAAGATATTAACAAAGTAACGTTTTCCTTTCGTTATTAATTGTGCCAATTTTTTGTAAAATCCTTATTTATCTCTGCTGTTGTGCCCAAAAATTTCATCTCTAATTGAAAGTATTACCCCTGATGAACGGCTAGACAAGGCAAATTACTCAAGAATATCCTTTTAAGTCGAGAAATTATTCAAATTCTTACAAATGAGGTGATTTTGCGGGGCGGAAACACTCGTTTTCTTTGGGGAAAAATTGCTACATAGAGATACATTTTTTATTTTGAAAATAATATAACTTACCTACTTAACTACCTTTACCTTAACTTACTTACTAAAAAATTCAAAGTTAAACCGACTTCACCACACACTTAACAGTCAATATCTTGAAAACTATTGAACCGATTTTGATGAAACTTGCATTGTTGTTGTTAAAGTACCTAAATATAAACCAATAATAACGCAAGTATAAATAATTAAATACTTAAAAACCCCCGACATTCGCCATTTTGTGGTGGCGGCTATCTTGTAATTGAAATTTTAGTTTTGAAGAAATCCGCGGACAAACACATACATACAAACATACTTAAATAGTAGTAGTACACCTATGAAATTTGTTTGAAAGCCCGTATAGATTATTATCATACTTAATGTAAATATTTTGCAGTTCCAATAATATTTACCTACATATGTAGGTGTGGAATTGATAACCTCCTTTTTTTAAATCGGTTAAAAAACTACTTTCAAAAATTTTTTTCTTTAACATTAATATGTGTTTTGACATAATAATATATACATACACAATAACATTAATATGTGTTTTCTTTAACATTAATATGTGTATTGTTACTCACCTAACCTACAGCCTACAGGCTATACCACTTTTCCGCTTTGAAAGATGAATGGTATCCGATTTCATCTGAAAAATTTCGTATTCAGATAACATCGCCGCAATTTTACTACATCATAGATTTACATAGATCTTGCTGTGTATTGACGCGAGCGCCGCATATTTTTGGGGAAAATAAAGCAGGGGTCGAAACGCCTCTCTGGGGGTGTGAAATCGAAATGACTTCACACTTTCAACCCCCCCTGCTACCCTGTTTCGATTTCAAATAAAATGTGTCTATCGTTATTGGTCCGACGTGAGAGGACAAAAATTTTAAAATGATAGGTACTCGAAGAGTATGTTATTCGTAATGTTGTCCCGACTAAATTTCAGACACAAGCCAACTGCGCACGAGATATTATAATGCACAAACGTGCGCACAAACACAGGTGCACTCTATTCCCTCACTCTCATAATCCGATGGGACGTCAATGCAACAAGACCGGAGAAAGATCAGGCACAGGGCTGATGTCTTTACGTGCTCTCCGAGGTACGGGGGTGTATCTAACCCAACTTCGGATTTCTACTGATAATTTCTTATCAAAGAAACCCAAGAAGTCAAGAATTTTCTTGCCTTCCGTCGCCATGTCATTAGTCCTATAATATTAACTATACGGGCCATTTTACCCAAATTCCATTTCAGTTTTTTTAGATTTACTTATAGGAAGGTTTTGATACTTTTTCTTTTCAATTAGAATATCTATTAGCCATGATGAAAAGTATGTAGTTGAAAATAGAAATTAATATATTATTATGATGTATGATCGTTTCCCAAAATGCAACGCTACGCGAGCGTCCGTAGCTACTACTTGGAAAGGATTATATTGTCTTACCTCAAAATTATACATTTCGGAAATTTCACAACTCAATTTCATGCAGCAAACACTGCCCCGTACCATCTGGATGGAACTCTAGACTTGAAAACGTGTCAAAGTGTACCTGCTGAGTTATTCTGTAACTTAGTTAGCAACTGAAAATAGTTGCCAACTGATTAGTTTGATATACATTGCTGCTTTACTGTGTGAAATTATGAAAACACTTTATAATTTCCCACAGTAAAGCAGCAATGTATATCAAACTAATTCGTTGGCAACTATTTTCAGTGGCTAACTAAGTTACAGAATAACCCAGCTGGAAGAGATTTGTGTATTCTATGAAAATGTTCACGAATTCATGCGGTAAAATCTGTCCAGTTTACAGTTGCGACATAATTCCATGGGATTTTAAGCACCATGTAGATTTCCGGACAGATTCTTAGTAGTATAATACATTTTGTTCTTCAGTTTACTGAAAATCGCAGATTTTTGGCTGCATACAGAAATACTAACGCATACAGATATGCAAATAAAGTACAAATAATGATACTTAATACATAACTTCTGACAAAGAATACTAACTATCACTACATATTATTATAAAACAAAGTTCCCCGCCACGTCTATCTGTCTGCCTGCTCGCGATAAACTGAAGGGATTTTCATGCGGTTTTTACGAATATACAGAGTGATTGATGAAGAAGGTTTTAGGTGTATGGTTTGCTAAAATTGGTTGAAATATGATGATAATTGTCGAAAATGTCGGAAAAACTCAAGCCACTTGGGAGGTGTCCTCGAAAACGCTGTCTCCCTTTGAAATATAACAAAATAATGTCAGGTCTATACAGATACTACAGAAAACTTTAATAATTATTGTAATAAGTTTAAAATTATGTGACCTCTGTAAAATTTCAAAATGTCGTATAAATCTCTCTACATCTATATCGTATGCCTGTCAGAGGTAGACTGTTTCTACTATACCTAATTTTAAGATCCATTATTGTAACAGTCAAACGATTAAAAAAAAATGAAAAAAAAAATGAAAACAATTGGTTGTCTGTAAAGTCGGTTTACGAACGATAATTTTACGTGATATTTGCTTCTCTATCGCTTATTCCGCGCTCTCTCTTCCACGCTCGTCTATGCCCCTCTATCGCTTGTTCCGAGTTCTCGCTTGCACGCTCGGCTAGGTGGCACGTGACAATGAGTCATGCTTTTTCGTGCATGCGGCCGGCGATCATCGATTTATATAAGACACGTTTTCACGTCAAAACAATATGTATCTATGCATACTAGGCTCTGCTACCCGTGCAAAGTCGGGTTGGGTCGCTAGTTCTACCTAAAAAAGTGACACTCATAACTAACTCATTAAAAAACGTAAATCCGCGCGGACGAAGTCGCGGGCATCATTTAGTTATCAATATAACTCAGACAGTCTCGTATTCGGCAATTCTAAATACAAAAAGATGACAAAAATCCACCATTCAAAAAGTTTTTCCATTTTCGACGTTACGGAGCTCTAGGCTACGTAGTTCAGAGATACTTTTAAAGATTCCTCAAAGCAATCTCTGCGATGACATCTCTTCACTTGAACATAATTCACGAAGTGCGTATAATTCCTTCTGGTATATAAAAATCTTCTTCACTTAGTTATAATATTCAATACTAGATGATGCCCAAGGCTTCGCCCGTGTGTATTTAGGTTTGTAAAAATCTCGTGGGAACTTTGATTTTCCAGAACAAAAAGTAGCCTATCTGTAGTAAGTAGTAACCCGTCCACAAAACGAAAAAATTCCGTGGGATCCTTGCGATTTCGGAATGCAATTCCTTACAGCATCAGGGTTGAGGAGTTGGACATGTACCTACTCGAGGTCATTCAACAATAGTCTTTAATTGGTATCCCCAATATCAATTTCAATAACCGACAGTGCCTAAATCCCATTAGTTTTGGGGATCAGATCCCCTACAGCATCAGGATTGAGCAGTTGGAATCCAAATTTTTTGTAGGACAGTGTCGCAATGTTACTCTATCGATTAAAAAAAAAATTACGCAAATTGGTTCAGAAATCTCGGAGATATCGGTGGACATAGGTAGAAAAACACAACTCCTCCTTTTTTGAAAGTCGGTTAAAAAAGTAGCCTATGTCACTCCCTGGTTAATTCTCTACTTGTATGTGAAAGTCCCGTCAAAATCGGTTCAGCCGTTCCAAAGATTAGCCCGTTCAAACAGACAGACAGACAGACAGACAGACAGACAGACAGACAGACAGACAGGCAAAAATTTTAAAAACGTGTGATTCGGTTATAGTATCGTTCAAATAACCATATGAGCTTAATATGAGGTAGTTATTTCGATATTACAGACAGACACTTCAATTTTATTTATTAGTATAGATTACTTAAATATTATTAAAATCCTGTGGGAACTATTTGCTTTTCCGGGATAAAAGTTGCCTATGTCAATTACAGGGACGAAAGCTATAAAAAGTAGCCTATGTCTTTCCCCTGGATGTAGGCTACCTCTATACCAAATTTCATCAAAATCGGTTGCACTGTTGGGCCGTTAAAGGCTAGTGGTGGCTAGCTGCCGTTTGATGTCCACATGAATAAGTACAAAGACCTTTAGAAACTAGCTGTACCTACTTACTACTAATTAGGTTACATTTAAAATAGGTTTTTGCTTGCAATAATAGTTATACATGCAAATAAAATAGAAAGTCGCCGATTTCACAATAAATGCATAGACAGACGGTTGATTTTCTACACGTCTAAGTATATTTCAGCTTTACTGCTTAAGAAGTTTTTAAATAAAACTTTGATGTCTGTGACAGACGGATGGCTAGACAGACCCCGAGGTGATTCCATGGATTCTGAAGTCATACTTCAGAATCACTACAAGTAGATAGGTATAAATTAAAAATTTAAAAACCCCCGACATTCGCCAATTTGTGGCGGCGACCATCTTGGATTTGCATAGTGCTATTCTACTAGTCAAGCCCTTTTATTTGATACCCATATTAAGGGAGTTGTAAAAAAATATGTACTCCGCCATTTTGTAGCGGCGGTATCTTGGATCGATTTTCATCAAACATAGCTAACAACACTTTCGACTAATTCACCTTTCAAATAAAAAAAAACCGCATACAAATCGGTTCACCCGTTTGAGCGCTACAGGGGAACAGACAGACACACACACACACACACACACACGTCAAACTTATAACACCCCGTTGTTTTTGCGTCGGGGGTTAAAAAATAGTATGTAGTTAGTCTAGGCACAAAGCCAGTCGTATCAATCAAAATCACATTAGATTGGGACATGATGCATCGTAATGTAATAAAAGAGCGTAAAGTCCTCATCCATTTGCCGATCCACCAGCCGACCCGACCGTACCGAGCTATTCAAAGCAATGCTCGGTAAATGTTTTCGAGGCTTCCGTACGGAGCACTTTTACATGACGACCAATCCGATTTTTATCAATAATTATTTATATTAAAATCCCTAAATGCCTCTCCACTTGAAACAACTATATGAAGTTAAGACAGTGAACTCGTATTTAGATCGTCGATACCGTTTCAACCCAGGCAATCTTGCAAGGAGCGCTGTTACGTTATCGTAACAAATCTTCAGCTAATTCAAATTTCGCGCCACCGAAGATTGATGGTTGACATTCGGATTTAGTGCAATGACAACACGAAGTTTTCACTGTCATGCACGACGTACTCGTCAGAATTTGGAACGAAACACGGAGCGAAAGCACTCCGAAGTGTCACCTGTCAACGTTATTGAGTCGAAATTTAGGTCGAAATATAACCGTTGCAAAAAAAGGATCGCGCGCGACTTCTGATAAGTATTGGATGGCTATCTACAACTTTTGTCTTTTTCACTTGACATAAAGTAAGAAAGTGACAAAACTTACGTTTAGGCAATCCGACACTTATCAGAAAGTAGTGAAACAGGCCCATGATAAAAAAAATCGGTCACGATGCAGTATGAACGCGGCTTTCGGATCATTCCACTAGCACGGCTTCGTCAAGATTTCCGGATGCTGCGATTCGAGCGGGCGCGTTACGGCTTAGTCTATTATATTGTTATTTCGGGGGCTTTGTTTTAAAAATATTCTCCATCTACCCTCCACGCTTTGCCTGAGTGTATTGTTCTCTAGCTAAAGAAAGGCTTAACATCATACATAATAATATATCCTACTAGCTTCTGCCCGCGGCTTCGCCCGCGTAAATTTTGGTTTTGAACAAATCCCGAGGGAATCGTGGATTGCCGGTTCACGTTCCCACTCCTTTTTCCTACCTTTATACTTACTATCAAAGAAGTTCGCTATAGTAATCTACCTATAGCTATAGATTTCGGATTTTTCAAAATGGGAAAAAATGGTTCCCGTGGGAACTGTGCATTTTTCCAGGATAAAAAGTAGCCTATGTGTTGCCAATGCATGTAACACAGCAAACTATTGCAATAATGTGTTATGTGAGTGTGATTTACTTAAGAACAGTCAGCGCCCTCTATGGCGTTTTTGGAGGTCTATCTATATCTATTTTAGTCCCACAGGAATACTTTTCCTGGATAAAAAGTCTATGTGTTAAGTCAGGGCATAAGCTATCTCCATTCAAAATTTTAACCAAATCGGTTCAGTAGTTGCGGCGGAGAAGAGGAACAAACATACACACAAACTTTCGCCTTTATATTATTAGTGTGATACGTGAGCGCACCACTTAATGGGCAGTGAAGTTATCACCACCTACCGAGACTCGGTATATTACCTGTATCTACCCGGTAATTGTGTTTTCAAACCATCCAGGATTGAAATAATACACACAAAATTTCATCCAAATCAGTCCAGCCGTTTAGGAGGAGTTAGGGGACAAACACACGTACGGAAGTATTTTAAGGTACGGCAGGGCGATTCAGAACACTTCGATTCGGTTTCGGTTTCGACAACTACCCTGTCGATACGGTTATTCTGAATTAAAAATACATCTTATCGTACGGTAAGTAATTCAGAACACTTCGATAACGTAACTATCGATCGTTTCGGTAAGTTATCGTACGATAAGATGTATTTTCAATTCAGAATAACCGTATCGACAGGGTATTTGTCGAAACCGAAACCGAATCGAAGTGTTCTGAATCGCCCTGCAGGTGAGAGAGTTTATCGTATCGTATCGACGAGATGTTTGACAGCTACGAAACCCGTGAACAATTTGTATGGGAAAATGATTTTTCTTTTATTTTATTTAGGTATAGTTATTTTGCTATTCGGGACGGAGACAAAGACAACAAATCAATAACCGTGAAAATCGCTCCAGCCATTCTCGAGTTATAAGTGTTCGAACTAACACGACTTTGTTTTAATATATAAGACTACTTAACGTATGTACATTTATAGTACCTCAATGCCTCTAGAATACTTCAGACATTCCTGGCGCAGTGGTCTGTGGTGAGCGCTGCGGCAGGAAATATTTTACTTTGACGCTAAGGCCATCAAATGAATACGATTTTCATCGTCAAGTTATACACAACCTAAGGAGGGCTGGACCTATTGAAATATGTATGCCCGTCTCTTAAGTCACCGGGCAAGACGAAGTCTGCCGGGTCCACTAGTAAATAATAATTCAATGTCTAGGGGTAATGTTTTTCCTTTCTAGTTACGAAACACTAGCTAGATAGGCACAGGATCCCCTGTCGCCCTCCACAAACAATCCAATATACAACTAATGCTGCAATAATTCTAAATATTTCACATCGAACAATACAAATGTGTGCGTTACACGTGAAATATGCATACAAATCGTTGCCGAATGCCTCAAGAATTACCGCAACACGTGTTTTTTATCGCCAACTGCCAATATGGGAGGCAATTTGGCTGTTTTATTGGACGTTAGATTCTGCGCCGAACGTGGAGACATCTTTATTGTTACAGTTGTATTTTATTTAATGAGCTGGCATGCATTGTAATGCGACGTATAGCACATAATATGCTTAAGGACAAACATACAAACATTCATTACCGTCAAACATTTATTATGTCGTCACGCACAGGCTCCATCCTACTAATATTATAAACTAGCTGACCCTCGCGACTTCGTTCGCGTGTTTATAGGTTTTATATAGGATCGGATCGGATCCCATAATTCTTTTATGTACCTAAACTAAATGTAACCTAAGTTACTCCTTATAACATCATCTATCTGCCATTGAAAGTTTCGTTAAAATCGATCCAGCCGTTTCGGAGATTAGCTGGAACAAATAGACAGACCGACAAACATTAATTTAAACGCACACCAGTTTAAAATAAGCCGTACATTCAAAGATCCGGGTCCTAAGTTATTTGAACCCGATACTGAGGGTTGTAATGTCTGTTTTTTCTGAACTAAAAACCTATGACCTTGAAATATTTACGGGACAATACTTAAAGTACTACCTTTCTAACAAAAAAAGAATGAGTGAAATCGAATAATGCGTTAATGAATTACAGCTAAATACACGTTTTAACTTTCATCCCCTCTCCCAAGGGAACCGTGCTGAATTTCGGGATAAAAAGTATCCTATAACCTACCTTGGAGTATAAACTCAAATCGTACCAAGTTTCATTCGAATCCATTCAGTAGTTTCGGCGTGATGCGCGGCCAAGATACAGACAGACAGACAGACAGACAGATAGACAGACAGACAGACAGACAAAAATGAAAAAAATTGCAGTTTTGGCTTCAGTATCGATTATATAGTGCCCTCCATTCAAAATTTTCAAAATATCTTCAATGTACAGAATTGGATCTGTTACAGTCTTATTATATTACTAGCTGTTGCCCGCGACTTCGTCCGCGTTATAAAATTTTAAACGGGAACCCTTTGTTTCCTCGGGACAAAATAGTAGCCTGTCACTTTCCAGGTCCTCAACTAAAAAAATGTAACTGCAAAAAATCACGTCAATCTATAGTTAAATGTCCGATGATAATAATATGTCGAAAAGAAACCATTTTAATTTTAACCCCCTTGGGGTGGATTTTCGTCAAATTTTTCTTAGCTTATGCCTACCCCCTAAAAAGAACCTAACTTCCAAATTTCAAGTTAATAATAACAATAACTAAAACTTCACATAAAAAGTTTCATCCCCTTTTTTACCACCCTTAAGGGGAGATTTTCCAGAACAACTTATACAGGTTTTTATTATTTAAAATTTATAATCTAAGTGCCTATTTTCATATCTGTAACTTCAAAAACATAGAACTTTCATATAACCTTTCTACCCCGATTTTACCCCCTTAGGGGAGGATTTTCGTGAAATCTTTTCTAGGCTGATATCTAAGCCCTAGAATGAACCTACTTTCCAAATTTCAAGTTGATAATAACAATAATTAAAACTTTCAACCCCTATTTTACCACCCTTAAGGGAAGATTTTTCAGAATAAAATACACAGGTTTATATTATTTAAAACTAATAATCTAAATGCCGATTCTCAGGTCTGTAACTTTAAAAACATAGGACTTTCATACAAACTTTCTACCCCCATTTTACCCCCTTAGGGGAGGATTTTAGGGATGCTAAATAGCCTATAACCTTCCCGGAAAATTGTACTACCATATGCAAAAAGAATTTTTCAAATCCGACTGGTACTTCCAGAGATTAGCGCGTTCAAACAAACAAACTCTTCCGCTTTATTATATTAGTATAGATAGATGTGAAAGTGTGGATGTTTGGATGTTTGTTACTCTATAACGTCGCAACTACTGAACCGATTTGGCTGAAATTTTGAATGGAGATAGATTATACCATATACCTGACTTAACACATAAATTATCCTGAAAAAATCCACAGTTCCCGCGGGATTTTGAAAAAACCGAAATCTACAGCTACAGCTAGATATAGGTAGATTACTATAGCAAAACTTTCTTGAAAGTAGGTATAAAGGTTGGCAAAGGGAGCGGGAACGGAAACTAGATATCCACAATTCTCTCAGGATTTGTGAAAAATCGAAATTCATGCGGGCGAAGCCGCGGGCAAAAGCCCCATTTTTTATTTTATTGAAATAAAATAAAAAAATGTTACTTATGATGTTTTTTTGAAAAATAACAGAACCCATACTCAGACTATTTTAATTTCAAAAGCTCCGTTCAGTAAATCTTCGGTGAAGAGTTTTGTTCACTCAACTTTCTGTAACGATTACAAATTGTTTTCCCGAACTTGTAACGATGTGAAAACAATTTCGTTACGCGAAACTTTCTCAATCACGTTAAAAGGCTATGTGTACATTCATTACGAGAGTCGAGGGTTTGGGTGGGGGGGAGGTCTAAATTGCCATTAATTCGTCATAACCCCCTTGATATGCTAATTAAAATTTATGGTGAAACGATTTTTCCTCCGAGGTTATAAATTACCGCCAAGTGTTCTCATAAGGGTTTCTTCCACATTTAGACCTAGTCATATTTACGCCGTGTCCCAATTAGGCGAACCACCACTAAAGCCTTTTTAACTTCCCACTGTTGGACACAGGCCTCCTCTATATATATATATATATATATATATATATATCTCTCTCTCATAGGAGGGAGGGATTTATAGCTTAGACCCGCCACGCTGCTCCAATGCGGATTGGCGGACTTTAACGATTATTGTCACATGATAATGATAATAACCGGGATCGACTACTTAACGTGCTCTCCGAGGCACGGGGGTGAATCACCGCCAACTACCAAATCCCAGCTGGCACTGAGAATTTCTTGACAGAAAAACCCAATGCCTAACAATTATTTCATTAGGTGAACAGTGAGCGGCTAGTGTTAGCTTCCAGTTAACCTCCCTATAGTTTTTGAATGGAGTGTCCAAACAGCGCGCAATATAGGCAGTTTGCAGCCAGGGGCGTAGCTACCGCCGTATATGCCGTATCAATTATACGGGGCCCCCAAGCCACGGGGGCCCCCGACGTGCGTAAACAAAAATTAACAAAAACTTCCCAAATTTTTGTTTATTTCAGAAATGACAAAAGTCAAAAAAATTATGTCCAAAAAGTTGTCCATAGAGGCAGAATCTTTAGAAAAACTAAAGTCATCATCAGCTATAAATGATTTAATAAATCAGTTTGCCGAAAAAAAGGCAAAGAGAGTATATATTTGAATTGTTTGTAAAAATTTTAGAACAAGTGACAGATAAATAATTATCATGAATAAATATTGCTTTTAATTTTATGCAAATATTTTTTTTCTTTTGTGAGAAATCTTTACCCTTCATAAGGGCCCCCAAACAAATATTTATACGGGGCCCCGCCAAGGTACGCTACGCCACTGTTTGCAGCGTTTCGCTTGTAAACTTATTCAGTGAGTTCTGGTTGGCTGATTTGTCTCCAAATGCTTCCATAGTCCATCCAAAACTATGAGAGATGTAGAGATATGAAATGCGACCGATACGCAACTCAGAGTCTACTAGCCGCTCACAGTTCGTCTAACGGGGACACGGCCTTAGTCACATTACTACAAGTGTTATTATAATATACTTAGGGGCTGTTCACTACCTTCTGATAAGTATCGGATAGCTATCTACAACTTTTGTCTTTGTCACTTGACATAAAGTAAGAAAGTGATGAACAAAACTTATGTTTAGGCTATCCAACACTTATCAGAAAGTGGTGAAACAGGCCGTTAATGTTTTGTTTTGCGAACAAAGTCTCGTAGTGTTTAAATACGAAATTAAAAGTAAAGTAAGTTTTTAAGTAAAAGTTTTTGTAAATACTGTTCATACAAATGTGGAAATATCCTTAATTGCGTTGAAATAAATCACTAAGTAGTCTTATTACAATTTCAATGGTTCTTGAATATTAATATTGAAATATATTTACATAAATTAATATTCCAGTGTCTTACAAAGAGAGATTTTAAATTTAAATGTTAAAATGGGTACAAGAAAACTATAGATAGATATTATTTTTATTAACTGACTAGCTTTTGCCCGCGGCTTCGCCCGCGTGAATTTCGGTTTTTCACAAATCCTGAGGGATAAGTAGATTTCTGGTCCACCCGCCCCGCGGCGTACCGCGGTACCGCGTACGGCGGGCGCAGGGCGCAAGGGCCCGCGGCGCGGCGCGGGGAGATCCGTGCAGCGCGAGCGTCGCCGTGGGCCGTCGCGCGCAGCGAAAATACCTATCAGGGCGTTTTTTAACATAGGTACTTACCGATTTCAACACAACTCCTTTTTTGAAAGTCGGTTAAAAAAGTAGCCTATGTTACTGCTTGGTTAATCCTCTACTTGTCTGTGAAAGTCCCGTCAAAATCGGTTCAGCCGTTCCGAAGATTAGCCCGTTCAAACAGACAGACAGACAGACAAAAATTTAAAAAACGTGTGATTCGGTTATGGTATCGTTCAAATAATCATATGAGCTTAATATATGGTAGTTATTTCGAAATTACAAACAGACACTTCAATTTTATTTATTAGTATAGACTATAGAGTATAGATTCCTGCGACTTAGTTCACGTGGATTTGTTTTTAAAAATCCTGTTAAAACTCTTTGACAAACTATTTTCCATAAAAAGAAGCAATGGAAGCAATAGATCACGTCTTGCTTAATCCTCTACTCACCTAAGAAATTTTTGTCAAAATAGATACAGCCGTTTCGAAGATTAGCCCGCACAAACATCCAAACAGGATGAAGAAACTCAAATAGCTATATCGGACAGATATTTCAATTTTACTATAATCCGCTAAAACAATTTTCACCAAAATGATTTTGTTTTTTCATTGTACCATGTCTATATCATGGATTAATTTTGTTTTTCATCGTATATTGTATAATATCATGGATGGAGCAAAGTAACGCCTGCTTCTTTTAAACATTTATAACGTAATAACTTCTTGGCAAGTTTTACTTACATTACATATTAATATATTTTTAGCTATTTTTTACTTACTTATAAATAAAGGAAAAATTACTTTTTTCAACCTTTTTCGGTTGCATATTACACGAAAACCTACATAATTAGGTACTGTATATTTGCACTACCGAAGTCTCGAACTTCAAACCTCATTATCCATAGGTCATTAACCACTAGACCTACGAGGCAGCAATAATTATTCTAAGTTGCCAACTACTAAGAATGAGTTGCCTTCTCCAATTTACAACCAATTTTGAAGCCTATTTCGTGAAGGTTTATCGGCTCTTAGGTTTCCAAATTGGAATATTAGATTGTCCAATTTATGGATGCTATTACCAGACTGTCAGCTGAATCTTTTCTGAATTTGCTAATATAAGAATATTTTCTTCATTCCAAGAAAATTTTCAAATTACAGCGCAATCGGAATCTAGAATTATTTGGTTGATCCAGATAATCTAAATTTTTTTAAGAATAATAAGTGTGTTATAACTGACTTTAGTTTCTGGTTATTTTTACAATATCTTTTTTGGGAAACTCAAGAATGACATTAATTTAAAAATAATTTAGATTCTTGAAGATCTTGAAGATTTTTGAGATCTGCAGTCAGAATTTCAAATTCCCTAGGTTGTTAGCTAAGTTTAATGAAAATCGGACCATGATGGCCGCTGCTACAAAATGGCGGATTACATATTTTATCACAACGCCCTCAATATGTGTATCAAATGAAAGGGCTTGACTAGTAGGATAGCATTATGCAAATCCAAGATGGCCGCCGCTACAAAATGGCGAATGTCGGGGGTTTTTAAATTTTTAATTTATACTTGTTACCAATAAAAATTGTTAGTAAACAAAAGTCACAGATAGTGTTTTTCAAACGATTTCTAACACGACAGCCGAATTACAGAACCCATCAGAAACCAAAGGGCAAACATCATTCAATTGCGCGAACCCTCCATAGGGTCCACAGATTCTCGTTACCTGTATCCACTGGGGATGAGAAGTCTGCTCCCTTAGGACTTGTTTGAAGGGTGGGTGGATCCAAATCGAAATATCCATCAAGTGAAGTAAGCTACTTACAAATATGTCATTGTGATAAATTGACAATACCCTCTTACTGCCGAAGATGTCATTTGATCCAATTTAAATAAACAAAGGGCAACCGAACCCAAAATCAAATCTAAAATCTAATAGACAGAATAGATTTCGAATGCAAATAACAGCAAATTGCACTAAAACTTTAAGGAGTTAATTTAGTTAGAAGACACAATACACTTAATTTCCATTATCCCATCCCCTTTCAATAACCCTCAAAGATATTTATTCCAAACAATATTAATAGACAAGTACAAAGTTGTCAAACCGGGCCCCTAAACTGCTAACAATATTCTCAAGTTGAAACTACCTCGGAACAAGACATCAAATGTTACGCCCACAACACCCTTAATAAGTCTGATCATAGTCTCCTGTTACACTTATCCGAATACTACTTGAGGTAAGCACTTGACAACAAAGTCAGAGTTATGTTTATCACACGTATCCGGGTATGGATGAGGGATTATTTATTTCCTCTAAGCATCCCAATAGCTTGGATAGATTTTAACCTATAAGAATGTCTATCAATTTGTCTGAAATGAGCAATTGGTATACCTAGGCTAGGTTTGATTTATGTTTTTTTTAGTTCGCTGTTTACTCAGTAGAACTGTTTTGATTTTTTATATCAATTACTACTTATGCTTGTTGAATAAGATTTTGTAATTCCTACCAATCAATTTGTTATTTTGCTTTTAATAAGAATCGCGTTAAACTATCACTGATAGAAGCGAACTGGGTCAGAATTAATAACAAAAGAATTTTTTAATATTTAATATTTTATTTAATTTTTAATATTTAATATATTTAATAATATTTAATTTTTTAATATATTTTAATATTTTTTTTAAGTCACTTGTAAACAAAGTAGAATAATAAAGTGAATATAAATAATGCAATATTATACAAAAAGTATATCCCTTTAGGTATCCTATAAAAAAATTATTACTTACTCATTCAACTGCAAAATCGGTTATACCAAACTTTATATCTATTAAATTAACGGGACAACAACAACAACAACGTGAAATTCATGAATTTTAAAATATTTCACAAAAAGGATAGCTGACTTCTAGTACTTACAAATTAGGGACACAAAACAACCACCATTGTAAAGCTGTCCTCTACGCAATATTTAAATGTAAATTTTATCCGGCGTGTTCTTGTTACGCGTAGGTGTAACAGAGTGCCTGAGTGACGCATCTGCTGTCCCTTTTCATTAGGCTAGTTCGGATTACAGCAGTATGAATAAAACATAGAGGGCTAACAGCAATTATTAACGAGTTGTTTACGGCGCGGGTTAAGACTCAGACTGGTACATGCGGTCCTATGTGAGCGAGCTCAATGCCAAAATTTCAAACTCAAGCAAAATATAAAAACAAGCATGTTGAAGTGTCCTATAACCTCCGCAAGTAGCTATTGCGCTGGATACTTGTCACATTAACATCGGCGTGACGTTAAACGAAACGAAAATATACCGTCAGCAACAATTTTTTTTATTAATAAACCAAATGAAAAAATAATTTTCAGCTCCTATAGATTTTAAATGAAGAAATTATCCTAATTTTTCAACTCCACTGATGTTATCACGTTCTTGTAATTCGGATTCAGATTTTTTTTTCAGAGTCTGTTGTGTCTGAATCGCTATAATTTTCTGTGTCAAATAACTCGTCAATCAAAATTTCTTAGTGCCAGTAGATATTAAACAACAATAACAACAAAATGTGTGAATTTACAATAATTATTCAAAACTCGGTACGCGTTTTCTGCCAACAGTTTTGTCAACGGTACCGACGTTTGTGTAATGCTGACGTCATGAAAATGGTGGCCAGGCGCAATACCGATTTGCGGGGGTTATACGTGGGAAAATACACGCAAATTCGGAGAGACGCGAATGAGAACAAAACTGGACGAAGTGAATGCGATATATTTGTTTAATATCTTAGCACTAAATTAAGAAGCTGTTTAAATCGTATTGTTTAAGGTTATTGGATAATATAAAACTGTTTTTCAAAAACGGTTAAATTTGTGAGACAAAGGATATACCAAAAACACAATATGATGTCACCTATAATTGAACTGCATCCAAACTGCAAGTTTATCGTCGGTTCGTATCTGTAGACACGGCAATTAATTATGCAACCTACAAAAACATTCATGCGACACTCACGCAGCATCGCATTCGCGTTGAGTTCGCTAACGTAAGACGGACGCCTTATGGTTCGCAGTTTTAGTAATCTGCATCAATACTGTACAGTAGAATCATAACTTGTTCTTAAAGCTCTAAATCCTCGCCTTTGTTGGAGAACCTTTTAGCACCCATGTGTTACTTTTTTTAGGTAGATAGTTTATCTATCTATTCTATCTATACATATAATAAAATCGTAGACTTGCCGTACCTGTACATAGATTTTTGCAAAATAATAACTGGGGGATGTTAGGGATAAGTAATAAAAAGTAAAAAAGCTATTTTTGAAATTTTTGTCTGTTTGTCTGATTGTCTGTTTATCTGTTTGTCTGTTTGTCTGTATGTTCGTGCGCGCATCACGCAAAAACTACTGAATTGATTGAAATGAAACTTGGCATGATTTAAGTTCATACTACGGAGTAACATATAGGATACTTTCTATCCCGACATTTAGCACGGTTCTTTTGGGAGAGGGGATGAAAGTCAAAATGTGTACTTAGCTGTAATTCATTAACGCGTGGTCCGATTTCATTCATTCTGTTTTTATTAGAAAGAAAATACTTTAAAGATTACTGGCTAATCTCTCAAAACGCTGGATCGATTTTCATGGGACTTTCACTGGCGGATGTTTACATTTTGATCTACCTAAACATCCGCCAGTGAACTTTTAACAGTTTTTAGCAAGGTATGAGCTCAAAGGAGCTTAGGAAAGACAAAATGATTCCCACGGGATGTTTAAAAATCAATATCCACGCGAACGAAGTCGCGGGTTTCCGCTTGTCTATTAATATAATAAAACGGTAACAGATCCAATTCTGTATATTGAAGATATTTTGAAAATTACTTTTGGAGGGCACTCTATAATCGATACTGAAGCCAAAACTGTAATTTTTTTCATTTTTGTCTGTCTGTCTGTCTGTATCTTGGCCGCGCATCATGCCGAAACTACTAAATGGATTCAATTGAAACTTGGTACGATTTGAGTTTATACTCCTAGGTAGGAGTATAAACTCAAATCGTATCAAATCCCATAGGATACTTTTTATCCCGAAATTCAGCACGGTTCCCTTGGGAGAGGGGAAGAAAGTTAAAACGTGTATTTAGCTGTAATTCATTAACGCATAGTTCGATTTAACTCATTTTTGTAAATATTATAGCTCATTGACAGCATTATTTGAAAAAAATAGATTATGTTTTCTAAACACACCTAGCCTAGGTAGGTAGGTACTTCTTATTCTACATACTTAGGTAGTTTTTCCAAGGTATATTATGGTATTATAGAGACATCTAATAGTAATTTAGTATTGCCTCCATTCCACAATTATTAAAGTTCTTACGCAGACTGAAGGTTTGTATCTACTTTCGTAAAATCTGTCCGTAAAAATCCGCTCAATTTCTTTCCTCTTACCTACTTACATTTAAGCCAAAACTGACAAGTATACAAAGTGGTAAATTAGTTAAACGCACTGCACGGCCGACGGCAAGTTAATAAATTATTATGTTGTACTACATCCAAAGTTGGTCATCTAATTTTCCCGCTAAGGCAAGCAATACATGAGTAATAACTTTGCGAGCCACAATAGCCTTTGTACGGACATGTTATTGAGTTTACTGTGTTAAATTATTGTGTTATAGCTCATAATATACTTACCTAATGTGTATCTATTTGCAATAAATAATAACTGTTTAAGCACTTAGTTTATAGGTATCGTATTCGGTATTAAATCAGGGTGTCCTTAATAAACACTCTCTACTTATTCTCATTAGACAAGTATAAATTAAAAAAATTAAAAAAAAAACCCCGACATTCGCCATCTAGGATTTGCATAGTGCTTTCTACTAGTCAAACCCTTTCATTTGATACCCATATTGAGGGCGTTGTGATAAAATATGTACTCCGCCATTTTGTAGCGGCAGCCAT
Organism: Melanargia galathea; assembly: GCA_920104075.1. Taxonomy (NCBI): domain Eukaryota; kingdom Metazoa; phylum Arthropoda; class Insecta; order Lepidoptera; family Nymphalidae; genus Melanargia; species Melanargia galathea. The sequence continues at coordinate 3,705,338 of OV049875.1, read as the reverse complement.
CTTGGACCGAGTTTCATCAAACATAGCTAATAACACTCTCGACTAATTCACCTTTTAAACAAAAAAAACCGCATTCCAATCGGTTCACCCGTTTGAGCGCTACAGGGGAACAGACAGACACACACACACACACACACACACACATACACACACAGACACGTCAAACTTATAACACCCCGTCGTTTTTGCGTCAGGGGTTAAAAAGACGTCCTTAACGAGTGGTCAATAGTCAATACCAGATTCAATACTATCATTAGCTAGTTTCCACCCTATAAGTACAGACGTGACATTAAGTGATTAACGCCAGTACCTACCAGTCTCTTAGCGTTCTGATATGGGTTAAATAAAACGATTCGATGACCTCCCTGGCACAGTGGTGAGCGCTGTGGTCTTATAAGTGAGAGGTCTCGGGTTCGATTCCCGGCAGGGGCAATTTGGGATTTTAAAATTTCTAAATTGTCTCTGGTCTGGTCACCAAACCAGACCAGAGACAATTACCACGCTACCGGCAAAGCCGTTCCGGTACGATGCCGTGTAGAAACCGATCAGGGGTATGCAATATGTATGCATACCTCTTCCAAGTTAGCCCGCTTCCATCTTAGACTACATCATCACTTACCATCAGGTGAGACTCAAAGGCTAATTTGTAGTTGCATAAAAAACCTGCTATACTCCTTCCAAGCTAGTCACCCATCACTACCTACTAGACACCTAGCAGTCAAAGGCTAACTTTTCATCTTTACTTAAGAATAATGCAAGGAATCTCAAACCTATAACCTCTCAGTAACTTTTACTGTTCACAATTACTCGTTTTCGAAAACTACGAAGTGAATTCCGTCAAACAATAAAATTAAGAAGTCACCTAAAGTTAATTCGAAACGATACAATCTTGCGAAACAGGTACAAAGGCGGACAAAATGTCCGAGGCGAACTTAAATGGGATATCGTTAAATTATTACTTTAAGACCACCTGCCGGTGTGGGATAAGCAGCGAAATATTGCCATAAACTTCTATGAGATTATGAGCCATAATACCAAATTATGGTGACATTTTAATGGGAACGATAAGAGTATGTGATAAGAAAGTGCGAGACAAAAGGACTATATTCGAGTTAGCATTGAGATGTTTTGCCCGTGGGAATAGAAATATTTGTTCCTTTGTTAAAACATTTGTACCATAAGGCAGACTTTGCACAATCATCAAAAAATAATCAAAATTAAAAAAAAAAGTTATTCAAAATTGGTACCTACACTGTTTCAACGTCACTTTTTACAAATAATGTAGAAGTGAGGTATAATAGTGATAATTAATTACAAAAAATTAAAACTAAAGTACGAGTGTTCCAAACGCGCCCTGGTCTGAGAAGAGCCCACATTGTTGTAGGCTCTTATCACACCCCGGCAGATTCAGCTGGTTTTTTTTTTAAATTATCAATATCACCATCTATCATTATCATTTATCTATTATTAATTTTATCTATTATTTATCATTTATCAATATTTTAATCTCTCAAAACATCGTGTTAATAATCTGATGACCGATTCAAGTGGTGCTATGCAACTTTTGTGTTTATACAAAGTAGAAAGTAAGAGAGTTTCCCACCCACCACTACAGCCTTTTTAACGTCCCACTGCTGGGCACATGCCTCATCTCTCATTGGAGAGAGGGATTTAGAGCTTACACCCCACACGCTGCTACAATACGGGTTGGCGGACTTTGACGACTATTGTCACATGATAGTGATAATTTAACCGGGACCGACTGCTTATCGTGCTCTCCGAGGCACGGGGGTAAAACACCGCCAACTACCAACTCCGGACTAAGTAACACTGAGAATTTATTTACAGCAAAATCCAATACCTCACAATTATTTGCACGACCCGGTAATCGAACCCGGGACCTCGTGATCTGCATTCGACTATGCGGTTAGCATTAGCTAACCGCTAACCGCATTAGCTAACCGCGCATTAGCATAGCTTATCTAGACCAACGAGGCAGTAATATATTGTGTTATATCTAAATGCAATATACGAATGAGTAAGCTCGAATGAAAAACTAAACCCCTTTATATTCCTCTAGTAGGAGATGAAAATACGTATGAAATATGAAAGAACTGCGACTCGATTCAATACGAATCAAAATCGATATATTGCGGACAGGTGCACGCCTGGGATGTGAATTCTAACGTGAAGTCTTATCCTGGATTGACGAGGCTTAAGTCTTTGACCAATCGCGATGTATTGCACGTCTTGGTGCATGGTACAAGTCATGACCTTTCAGAGTCTTGCATTTATTATTTTGTAATGCATTTGAGCAGATTCAGGCCCGAATAGTTTCTCGTGAGTCCATTTTGTATTGTTCATCAATTATTTTATAATATAATAATTATAGTTATTGCATAGTTTTTCGGCACAACACATTTAATAATAGCATAGAAACCAACAGGTTAAGTATGACGATATTATAAAGGCAATATTCACAGAATATAACACAGAATATAATTCTTATTATCAGTAGTATAGACGCAGCTTTCTTAAATACTATATTATATACTATACTAATAGAAATACGCTTTTATCGGTATATAACATACTTATAATTGACGAGATAACACAAAACTCTAGACTAAAAACAAAAACCAAAACTTTGAATGACTCTCCTGTAAGAAGGTAAATTTTTGATTTGTGGTCCTTTTCGAAATAAGCAGCGATATCTTAATTCACATGAAAATGCATCCAGGACGTCTCAATGCAAAGGCTTATCGAGTCTCGGGACGGCTTAAGTTCCGTCTTCCACCATTTGTATACCTATTGCGTCGTTCCATCTGGTGCAAGTTATAGGAGGGACACAAAAGGACAAAATTAAAACTATACAATAACAATAAAAAAGCTGTGATAGCCGAGTGGTTAGGACGACCGACTTCTAATCGGAGGTCGTGGGTTCGATCCCGGGCTAACTTTTCAAAGTTATGTGCGTTTTAAGTATTTAAATATCACTTGCTTTAACGGTGAAGGAAAACATCGTGAGGAAACCTGCATGCCTGAGAGTTCTCCATAACGTTCTCAAAGGTGTGTGAAGTCTGCCAATCCGCTTGGCCAGCGTGGTAGACTATGGCCAAAACCCTTCTCACTCTGAGAGGAGACCCGTGCTCTGTAGTGAGCCGGTAATGGGTTGATGATGATGAATAACAATAAGAAATATATGTTTGATCAACCCCGGCATCTTATACCACCTTCTTGCTTCACCATCAGACTTAAACCTAACCTAAAGCATCAGACTAGTTAAGTCTAATCAAAAGAGTTTAAAAACTCGATATGTTAGATTCATAAGAGTTTAAACTAAGAGCCTCTATTTTCGATAAATCTGTACTACTATCATCAGACCCTGGTCAGTATTTTTAAGGCAACAATTCATCTAATACCTCTCACTACTATCTCAACTGGTTATATGTGACGATGCTGTCTTTTGGGTTGTAAGTGGCCCAAGTTCCACCTATGTGGTCAAAGTCAAGCTCACCTGCGCGCGGTGCACCCTGCATTGGCAGGGTATGAGCGTCAGGGCCTCGTTAGCATATTGATGCTAACGAGGCCCTGACGCTCTCAGTCCTCTCTACGGGTCATAGTGCCTGATACCACACAACTCAATATAGATGGTATCACCGATTTATGCTAGGATTCTACCCCAAATCCGCCTGGATAGGGACTACACTATACGTTACCCGCTTGCTCGTTTACCCGCAATTATTAAAAAAAAAGATGGAAGTGGGCTAACCTAGACGGGGTCTGGCAGTTTTGTTATTAAACCCATACCCCTGAACGGTGTCTACGTGGTATCGTAGTGCGGTAACTAACCAAAGTTTCCCATCAGATCAGACCAGAGCCAATTTAACAATTATAAATTGCTTCTGCTGGGAATCGAACCCTGGGCCCTCCCACTAATAAGAACATAGTGCTCACCACTGCACCACTGATCGTGTAATACATCGAATATCGAGGATAGAAAATATCGTCTGAATCCAAATATGTGGTCAAAGAAAAGATCAGGTGTGGAGCCATCCTTAGACGCGCAATAAGCGCATATAAAAAATCAACAAAGCATAGGAAAGAAGAAACGTTTTCGCCATCTGTGCCATGATTTATCCTCGGTGTTTCGCAGAGAAGCCTCGGACGATAAATCCGAGGAAGTTGTAAGTCGTTGCGTCGTAAATAAAGAATTTCGTCTCGGCCCGGCCCGTGTCGCTTCTTTCATCGACAATTCTGTTGCACACGATCGACAATTTTGTCTTATTTACTTACAAAAGTCATCTAACTGAACAAGACACAAGTATAAATAAAAAATTTAAAAAACCCCTGACATTCGCCATTTTGTGGTGGCGGTCATCTTGGATTTTCATAGTGCTATTCTACTAGTCAAGTCTTTTCATTTGATACGCAAATTGAGAGAGTTGTGAAAAAATATATAATCCGCCATTTTTTGGCGGCGGCCATATTGGGTCGATTTTTATCAAACATAGCTAAGAACACTCCCGACTAATTCACCTTTCAAACAAAAAAACCGCATTCAAACCGGTTCAGCCGTTTGAGCGCTATGGTGGAACAGACAGGCACACACACACATACACAGACACGTCAAACATAAAACACCCCGTCGTTTCTGCGTCGGGGTTAAAAAAAACAAGCCATAAGGTACATTTTGAAATAGGATGGATGTGAAATTACACACTGAAGTATGAACCGGTATCCAAGGATTGAAATCGGTTTAAAACCGGTTAGTAACGGTTATGAAAGACTTAGTTATTTTATTGTTCGGAGCGTAAACGTTAAAAGAGCATTTTTGAAAACCCTCATTTACTGGTTTATACCACAAGAACCGACAAAGTGACTATTTCTGATAGAAAAACATAATAGTTTTTCTCGACTGTACCTACGTGATTGTGTGTAGTGTGTGTGTGTGTGTAGATTGTGTGTGTTGTGTGTAGTGTGTGTGTAGTGATCGTACCTACGTACTATACGGCTACGCATTGTAGATAGGTGACAAAATTCGTTCGAAACCGGTTTATTCAACAAAACCTATTTCACGAACTTTTTTGCCTAAACCGGTTAAGTTTGGTTTAAAACCGAAATGAAAAGTTCATTACGTACTAGGCGTTAACCGGTTCGGATTTTCTTACCAGTTTCTAAGCCCAGCCGTTATCGCAATAACGCATTACGACAATAATGGATAATAACCTGTGTACTTAGGGACAGTAATATTTAATTTTATCTTAGTAAATTAAATTAATAAGAGCCAAAGCAGAGAAAATAAAATCCTATAAAGCGAGACAATTTCGCAAAATGACTACATTTATAATCCTGTCCAAATAGATTTAATCGGCGCGACTCTTTGAATCAACAAAACAAATTTAAGAGATTAAGAAAATTTAATTTTCCGCCCTCCCTGACTTATTTGACAAATTAATGGACGCCCAAACAACCAGCTTTATTATACAAAAGCAAATTAAAACTATAGTAAACTCTACGAGCTATGCGAGTTAGGTACCAGTTTTATTTCTAGCGCTGTATTTAAGCTTTGAGTACGAGAAAAATATACAAAACCAGATGATGTCTGCGATTTTTTAACCCCCGACGCAAATCGACGGGGTGTTACAAGTTTTACGTGTCTCTCTGTGTGTGTGTGTGTCTGTCTGTTCCCTCATAGCCCTCAAACGGGTGAACTGATTTGAATGCGGTTTTTTTGTTTGAAAGGTGAATTAGTCGGGAGTGTTCTTAGCTATGTTTGATGAAAATTGGTCCAAGATGGCCGCCGCCACAAAATGGCGGATTACATATTTTTTCACAACTCCCTCAATATGGGTATCAAATGAAAGGGCTTGACTAGTGGAATAGCATTATGTAAATCCAAGATGACCACCACCAAAATGGCGAATGTCGGGGGTTTTTTAAATTCTTAATTTATACTTGTAGTACATAATATAATATTATCATGTCTGCATATTGTATTGAATCTAATCCAGTAATGACTTTAAGACAGGCCTTATCTATTAATAACTAGCTGACCCCCGCGACTTCGTTCGCGTGTTTTTCTTTTTTCTTATATGCTATACTTAAACCTCACGGAGCCCGAGACCTTTCCAACGAATGCAAAACCGTGGAAATCGGTTAGTGCGTTCTGGAGTTATAGCGTCAGGAAGGAAAACCCGACTTATTTTTATATAGTAGATTATGCTGCAATATTGCTCCGAGTTGGCGATCATACTTTGATAACATTCTATCTGATTTACATTTACGTACTTTATGTACATGCCGTGTGGCAACACTAAAACAAACACTCAAGTAGTATTCGTTAGTTAAAATAAGTATAAATTAAAAATTAAAAAAACCCCCGACATCTGGCATTTTGTGGCGGCGGCCATCTTGGATTTGCATAGTGCTATTCTACTAATCAAGCCTTTTCATTTGATACCCATATTAGGGGGGTTGTGAAAAATATGTAATCCGCCATTTTGTAGCGGCGGCCATCTTGGATCGATTTTCATCAAACATAGCTAACAACACTCTCGACTAATTCACCTTTCAAACAAAAAAAAACCGCATTCAAATCGGTTCAGCCGTTTGAGCGCTACAGGGGAATAGACAGACAGACAGACACACACACACACACACGCACGCACGCACGCATGCACGCACGCACGCACGCACGCACGCACGCACGCACGCACGCACGCACGCACACAAACACACACACCTAGAGACACGTCAAACTTATAACACCCCGTCGTTTCTGCGTCGGGGGTTAATAATTATTTTATCAATAAAAAATAGGTTGTTCTAACCTAACTACCCTCCAATCAAGGTTTGCGTGTTTGCTGGTCAATTTTATTAGCGAACCCCAATCAATTATTCACATTTGGTTAGAAACTAATGTAGGCAAATCGAACGGTGACTGGGCGCTGGCGAGCAAATCCAAAATTAATGTGTAGCTATGAACCCCAGTGCGCGTTCCCCCAATTCGAATATAACGATGTAAATGCACTTCTGTTCCTGCTTAGAGATTAGATATCACACTGATATTATAAAGGCGAATGTTTGTGTGTGTGTTACTCTTTAACGCCGCAGGTACTGAACTCATTTGGTTGAAATTTTGAATACAGATATATCATGCCCTGACTTAAAACATAGGTTACTTTTTATCCTGGAAAAACCCACATTTGCCACGGGATTTTGAAAAACCGAAATCTATGGCTACAGCTATAGATAGATTACTATAGCAAACTTCCTTGAAAGTAGGTATAAAGGTTGGAAAAGGGAGCGGGAACGGGAAACGGAAATCCACGATTTCCTCGGGGTTTGTGAAAAACCGAAATTCACGCAGGCAGAAGCTAGTCTAAGTATATACTTAATAATAATGTCCTACCGACCGAATTTATGTATAGCAGCCAATCTCAACGGAGGCGGAGATTAGTAAACCATGAAATAAGTGAATGAGTGCGCAAGAACAGGTAGGTGCACTCTTATTCCCTCACTCCCATAGTCTGATGCTAGCATGCTAGATCAGGCGCAAGACCAACGGCTGGTTTCCAAGCATGCTAACCACTAGACCAACAACGCAGTCATAAAGCAGGCAGCGGGAATTAATCGACGTCATCATCTTCATAAACCGATAGACGTCCACTGCTGAACATAGGTCTCTTGTAAGGACTCCCACACGCCGTGATCTTGTGCCGCTTGTATCCAGCGGCTCCCTGTGACTTTTCTGATGTCGTCCGTCCACCTAGTGGGGGTCTGGCCACCTAGATCCTTGGGACCCCTACGTCTATCGGTTTTTCGAACTATGCTCATTTGCCACTTCAATTCCTCAATCCGTTTAGCTACGTCGGTGACTCTGGTTCGTTTACAGATCTGCTCATTTCTGATTTGATCGCGTAGAGAAACTCCGAGCATAGCTCTTTCCAACACTCTCGGGTTTAACTCTGAGCTTTCCTGTGGGACTCAATACGAAGACATTAACATGAGTGCGGCACTCACGTTTAGGGCTAGGCCAGTACACGGATAAACAAACGCAGGTTGTCGGTGGACGCACGGAATATTCATGGCAGGTAAACAGTTCTGCGAAAGCCATACATGCGAATTAATTTAGTTATACCATCTGCTTGCTGGAGTGGGACTTGATTAACTTGAGAAGTTGAGACAAGCATAAAAAAACTTGAGAGGTGTCAAGGGATGGAACGACGTTCCATCCGGGTGTCCCGTATATTGTATTAAGGGCGTTATCTATCTATAATATAATAAAACTGTAACAAATCCAATTCTGTACATTGTAACGACCCAATATTACATGCTAAATAATTATTTAAAGAATACGGGTTCGGAAGTGTTAAAAATTTTTTCTTTGAATTTTATTAAAAAGGGCTTAGTAATTGAGGGTACTAATGTGCTCTCGCATGAGATTATATAAATAATGATGAACTTTGATTCCCACCTTGTTCAGGTCAGGATGAAGAAGGAGAAGCAGAATGCGGGTCTTATTACGCGGTTATCGTTTACTATGGGGAATTCCTTCGGAGTCGGTATTAGCGCTGTTTTGATGCCAAAAGTAACATAGGGGATGGGGCTCTCAGCGTCATGAGTGACGGAATTTTGAGATTGTATATGGAAGTCCTGTGGACGGCATTATATGAGACTAACAAATTATAATGGTGATGGCGATATATAAAATAAATTAATAATAAGTGGTAGTCTAATCTAACACTTTAGCGCTATTTATAGAGGAAAGCGCTAGCACTATAAAATGTTTTGTGAGCTTTTCCAATTATAGTGACTTGCGTTCATATGTCAATACTGGGGCGATACACTATCGTATGTTGCTGTTCAGAGGGGGGAGCCTTGGTGTCTAGTATGCCTTGTGTACCCTTTTCCTTGGGATAGCGACAGACGAATACATATACTAATTTTATAATAATGCTAACCTAATCTTACGCTTTGACGCTATTCTTGAGAGGGAGCCTAGCGCATATGTGCTTGTGAACCTTTCTTGACATGGCGACTTGCGTTCATAATATTAATTCGAACTTGCTCTGACATTCTCGGAGTTTATCACCACTCCGTGGTGATAGCATATTTACTATTATTAACATAATATCTTTAAACTGACCACTGCGCTCCAAGCCGAGTGCAGTGCTAACATACAATATTAATTCGAACTTGCTCTGACCTTCTCGGAGTTTATCACCACTTCGTGGTGATAGCACATGTACTATTATTAACATACTTTCGAACTATATTATAAGGTTGAGTTAGACCTGTGGAATATTTATCGCTGCGTAGTCTTGCTCGGCCTTGACGTCTGACGTCCAGTTAGATGTTAGGTTGGGGTTCAGACCGGTGATAACGCTGGTGTCGCGCTCTGCCTTGACGTCTGACATTCAGTTAGATGTTGGGTTGGGTTTCGGCCGGCGAACACATCAAGTCTTGCTCTTTCATGACAAATGATAGCTGCATTAGCAAGTGGTCTGATCGATGCACGTTCAGGGTGTTATACGCTTGGGCGTGAGTTGATGGGGATTGCTGGAAGGTGTGGTTGGATGTCGTGTTGAGTTCTAAGACCTGTGTAAATGGTACCTAGTACTATTTTACCACAGTGAGTCTTTCTCTTCCTTGACTGACAAATACCACCAATAATTAATGCAATGGATTTCCTCCTTTACTAAGGACATATAACTGATATACCTCAGTAAGCTTTGCCTCGAGCTTGCTTCCATAATAATAATAACAAACCTACATCATACGTACTGCAGCGAACCTCGCTCTTCACTAATGACTTAACAACCATAGTGGAACTTAAACACTCTAAACAAAGGTCTTAAGTGGTGCACACCACTATAAAAAAGTCTTGTGGAGACAACCACGGTTAAAAAACAACTCTTTGGGATGATGCCTGGGTGTGGGGGGGGGGGCCCAATGGTTTGCTGGTATGTCTAGTATTTCATGCAACCATTCTATAAAATATATAAGGAGCGAAATAACAATAATAAATTAATACTAAAACTAACTCTGTATGCGATACTAGAGTACCACAAAAGGTAGGGGCTCATCGTTGTTGGCGTGACGGGAGCTAACAACCATCATCCATATTTTTTATTGCTAAAAGTATGAATGATGCCTTGATGGACTTCTTTCTCTTTAGGGAAAGAAGTTTATCTTCATTTGAACTAAAAGTGTGTCATCCCACTATAGATTAATAACTAACCAAGTCACTATTAACCATAGCTTGATCGCTAACATAATTAATAATAAAACTAAGCAGGAACCGACACTTCAATACATGAACTAGATTAAGTCGTCTAAGTCAATTGAACTCATTACTTCTGACGCTCTAAAAGTTCTTGGGTTTATACGGACACAACATTATAAAGGGTTCTACCACTATCGTTCACGTGCCACTTTAAAGAAATTATTTAAAAACATAATATTTAGAAAGATCTATAGGAATTTAAAGGGTATAGATTTTCATAAGGTCGTTAGTTCAGTTACAATATGGTGCCGTGACCAGGATGATCACGTTTTAATAAGAAAGTAGTGACCAGGATGATCACGTTTTAATAAAAGAAAGTAGTGACTAGGATGGTCAAAACGGCTTAATTAAGAAACTATAAAGTAGGCGAAAGCCTACAATATGTTGTCCGTGAAATGGAAAGAGTCTGAAGAAGTTTTGAGTTCATTATGGCTTGGACGTCTTATTGTTAGAGGGTTGTGAAGAGAACCGTTGTAGAAAAGAGTTGTAGGAGAGAGTGGTAGAAAGTGTGATGCAAATGGGACTAAAATCGCTTAGCTGTCATATTGACAGGGGGTTGTGAGAGTGTAATGCAAACGTTTTAAAGGGATATAAATGGTTTAGCTGTCATATTGACAGGGGGTTGGAAATGAGTGAAGCAAAGGAAAGTTATGTATAAAAATGGGATAAATTAACTTAATTGTCAAATTGACAAGAGTTAGTGGAAAATTGATGCAGAACAAAGGGTGAATGAATAAAATGGCTAGTTGAGAGTACTTTCGGGTCTGGGGGTTGTTAAATTTGAAATGAAATAGATGTAATGAAGCGCAAGATTGCAGAGCTGTTTTAACATATTAATCACCACAATGAGTGTTGGGAGATAAAGATGATTGTATAAGGCATGGTGTGAGAATGAGTTATTGGGTGATGTGTTTTGGACGGATATTTGCGTGTATAGCTAGATCTTATTAACATTAGCCAGAGATCGAGGTGTTGCGATATTATTATGTACAATAAATAAAATTCAGAAACTTTCCCTAACGTAAATTCTCTTCAGCATACTTCATAGAATAGAATCTATTTTGCATGCTTCATAGAATTTAGGGGGTTGAATGTAACGACCCAATATTACATGCTAAATAATTATTTAAAGAATACGGGTTCGGAAGTGTTAAAAATTTTTTCTTTGAATTTTATTAAAAAGGGCTTAGTAATTGAGGGTACTAATGTGCTCTCGCATGAGATTATATAAATAATGATGAACTTTGATTCCCACCTTGTTCAGGTCAGGATGAAGAAGGAGAAGCAGAATGCGGGTCTTATTACGCGGTTATCGTTTACTATGGGGAATTCCTTCGGAGTCGGTATTAGCGCTGTTTTGATGCCAAAAGTAACATAGGGGATGGGGCTCTCAGCGTCATGAGTGACGGAATTTTGAGATTGTATATGGAAGTCCTGTGGACGGCATTATATGAGACTAACAAATTATAATGGTGATGGCGATATATAAAATAAATTAATAATAAGTGGTAGTCTAATCTAACACTTTAGCGCTATTTATAGAGGAAAGCGCTAGCACTATAAAATGTTTTGTGAGCTTTTCCAATTATAGTGACTTGCGTTCATATGTCAATACTGGGGCGATACACTATCGTATGTTGCTGTTCAGAGGGGGGAGCCTTGGTGTCTAGTATGCCTTGTGTACCCTTTTCCTTGGGATAGCGACAGACGAATACATATACTAATTTTATAATAATGCTAACCTAATCTTACGCTTTGACGCTATTCTTGAGAGGGAGCCTAGCGCATATGTGCTTGTGAACCTTTCTTGACATGGCGACTTGCGTTCATAATATTAATTCGAACTTGCTCTGACATTCTCGGAGTTTATCACCACTCCGTGGTGATAGCATATTTACTATTATTAACATAATATCTTTAAACTGACCACTGCGCTCCAAGCCGAGTGCAGTGCTAACATACAATATTAATTCGAACTTGCTCTGACCTTCTCGGAGTTTATCACCACTTCGTGGTGATAGCACATGTACTATTATTAACATACTTTCGAACTATATTATAAGGTTGAGTTAGACCTGTGGAATATTTATCGCTGCGTAGTCTTGCTCGGCCTTGACGTCTGACGTCCAGTTAGATGTTAGGTTGGGGTTCAGACCGGTGATAACGCTGGTGTCGCGCTCTGCCTTGACGTCTGACATTCAGTTAGATGTTGGGTTGGGTTTCGGCCGGCGAACACATCAAGTCTTGCTCTTTCATGACAAATGATAGCTGCATTAGCAAGTGGTCTGATCGATGCACGTTCAGGGTGTTATACGCTTGGGCGTGAGTTGATGGGGATTGCTTGAAGGTGTGGTTGGATGTCGTGTTGAGTTCTAAGACCTGTGTAAATGGTACCTAGTACTATTTTACCACAGTGAGTCTTTCTCTTCCTTGACTGACAAATACCACCAATAATTAATGCAATGGATTTCCTCCTTTACTAAGGACATATAACTGATATACCTCAGTAAGCTTTGCCTCGAGCTTGCTTCCATAATAATAATAACAAACCTACATCATACGTACTGCAGCGAACCTCGCTCTTCACTAATGACTTAACAACCATAGTGGAACTTAAACACTCTAAACAAAGGTCTTAAGTGGTGCACACCACTATAAAAAAGTCTTGTGGAGACAACCACGGTTAAAAAACAACTCTTTGGGATGATGCCTGGGTGTGGGGGGGGGGCCCAATGGTTTGCTGGTATGTCTAGTATTTCATGCAACCATTCTATAAAATATATAAGGAGCGAAATAACAATAATAAATTAATACTAAAACTAACTCTGTATGCGATACTAGAGTACCACAAAAGGTAGGGGCTCATCGTTGTTGGCGTGACGGGAGCTAACAACCATCATCCATATTTTTTATTGCTAAAAGTATGAATGATGCCTTGATGGACTTCTTTCTCTTTAGGGAAAGAAGTTTATCTTCATTTGAACTAAAAGTGTGTCATCCCACTATAGATTAATAACTAACCAAGTCACTATTAACCATAGCTTGATCGCTAACATAATTAATAATAAAACTAAGCAGGAACCGACACTTCAATACATGAACTAGATTAAGTCGTCTAAGTCAATTGAACTCATTACTTCTGACGCTCTAAAAGTTCTTGGGTTTATACGGACACAACATTATAAAGGGTTCTACCACTATCGTTCACGTGCCACTTTAAAGAAATTATTTAAAAACATAATATTTAGAAAGATCTATAGGAATTTAAAGGGTATAGATTTTCATAAGGTCGTTAGTTCAGTTACAACATTGAAGATATTTTGAAATTTTTTATTGGAGGGCACTCTATAATCGATACTGAAGCCAAAACTGCAATTTTTTTCATTTTTGTCTGTCTGTCTATCTGTCTGTCTGTCTGTCTGTCTGTCTGTCTGTCTGTCTGTCTGTCTGTCTGTCTGTCTGTATCTTGGCCGCGCATCACGCCGAAACTACTGAATGGATTCGAATGAAACTTGGTACGATATGAGTTTATACTCCGAGGTAGGACATAGGATACTTTTTATCCCGAAATTCAGCACGGTTCCCTTGGGAGAGGGGAAGAAAGTTAAAACGTGTATTTAGCTCTAATTCAATAACGGGTACTTCGATTTAACTCATTCTTTTTTTGTTAGAAAGGTAGTACTTAAAGTATTATCTCGTAAATATTTCAAGGTCATAGGTTTTTTAGTTCAGAAATGACAGACATTTATTGGGTTCAAATAACTTGGGACCCGGATCTTTGAACGTACGGCTTATTTTAAACTGGTGTGCATTTAGAGTTATGTTTGTCGATCTGTCTATTTGTTCCAGCTAATTTCCGAAACGGCTGGATCGATTTTGATGGAACTTTCAATGGCAGATAGGTGATGTTATATGGAATAACTTAGGCTACATTTAGTTTAGGTACAAAAAAGGATTATGGGATCCAATCCGATCCTATATAAAAACCTATATAACCACGCAGACGAAGTCGCGGGGGTCAGCTAGTATTGTATAAAGTTATTATTTTGTATTATTTATTATGTACAAAAACTTGTATACACTCAACAAAAATAATCGTCGCGACACTACACGGTTCCATGCGAAATAGAAAGACGAAATGAAAATATAAGAGAGAGATAGACAGACAGAGAAACACGCGCACGCTTAATTTTTTTCGTCTAGCCCCTCTCGCAACGCCGAACGCGCTATAAGGAACTTCGTTCCAATATATATGCATGCTACTGAGTGACATGTCAACTCGTCAACTGCTAGACATAGGTCTCTTGTATGGACTTCCACACGCCACGGTTTTGTGCCGCCTGTATCCAGTGACTCCCTGCGAATCTTTTGATGAGGAAGGTAAGGCAGGGCACCTCCATCTAGCGTTGAAAAAGACTTAGTATGAATTGTTCGGAAATAATTTTATTTATTTTAGAACTGTTAAATGGAGATTGGTACCATGTTTGCTGCTGATGAAGAATCAATATAAAAAATTCTAAATTTCATCTCCTAAATTTCATGAAACAATAAAAGAAAATCCAGAAGGGAAGGACCCTAAATAGTATATACCATAAGAAATTTTAGATTGGGAGTATTTCCGTAAAATGCATAATGTAATATTTGGAGTTGTTGCAAAAATACTTTTTTAATTGAATTCTATTTACACAAAAGATGGGTTCTAAAATAATATACCGAGAGCCAAGTATTGCTTTAAAATGATGAAGAATAGCTTTAGATCCTTTACCGAATAATAAATTCAAGATGTTTATAATATTGTTATCAAGTACAAATTCGTATCATTGTATTTAATAAACTCCCAAAAGACCAAACGTTTGAAATCAAGTTACTTATCTCCGCAATGAATTTGTAAATAGTGAAGACTCTATTTCAATTGGCGAAGTTATCCAATTTTGAAACGCGCATTTACCGCCAATTTTCGCAAAAAACAATTCCAAGTGGGCCTCATTAAAAACTCGAAACGACACTCTACAGGTTTCAGAAGTTGAGACCAGTCGAATTAGTACGTGTTTATGCATGTCGAAAACGTTGATAGATTTCGAGTGTCAAAACACTATAACGTAAAAGTAAAATTGGGTCTTAACCTCCTTATTTTAAGGCTACAAATCGTCCATGTACACAGCCAGTGCCCAAAATAAAAATAAAAATTGGCAGTACCGAATCGATGACTTAAAGTGTAGGAACTCTAAAACTTTAGGAGTTACAGATTGGTAATCGTCATTGTCGTCTTCTCAACCAATAGACGTCCACTGCAGGACATAGGCCTCTTGCAAGGATCGCCACATAACACGAGCTTGTGCATCTTGTTTCCAGCGGCTGTCAGCGACGTGCTTGAGATCGTCCATCTAGTGGAGACTCTCAATCAGTCACATTGGGTCCTCAACGTCCATCGGTTCAAAGATTGGTAGTACTTACAGATTGTGTAATTTTAAAACTGGGAGCTTTAGATTAATTTTACTATTTTGAAACTCACGAAACTGATTAGGCCACGTTTATTTGATACAAATTTGTTCGCGCCGACACAACGCGCTTTCGCATAGTGGCCGTCTACAAATGTCTGGAGAAGGCACTTCTATGGCGAAATTTGCTTCTATGCTTTATTTATTCAGCAACTATGTTTTAAATTCAATGAGCAAAGAACCGAGCAACTTATGTCCACGCGACACGCGATCGCCGCGTGGTTAAGTGGTCCCTGGCAATTTAATTTTTTAAATGTTGTTGTGTAAATAATTGAATCCACATTTGCCTATAACGGTATGCGTGAACGCGGCGGCCACGCGGAGTCCGCGCGTCCGCCGCAAGATAATTTTCTCGTCGTCTAACTGCAGCCTTAAAGTTTTCGAAATGTTAAAACTCGTGCTATCGTGGACCTTTGAGAGAGTCAGGTGAGTTTGAGTTAATTGCTCAAAAGCTTCGGAGGCTTGATTGACACGACACCCTTTAATTAAATCTTTTTAGGGATTCATTTTATTTTATCAACTTTTATGTTTCGTAGTTCAACGAGATTTCCTGGTTTATTTTTTTATTTTATTTATTTACCTGTTTATTTTTTTTTCCATTATAATTTTCATAAAGTTATTTTCACTTCTTTTTCAAAACAGTCTGAGACAAAAGTCGATCTAGGTACATATAAACTGTTAATTTTTTGGTGATCCAAAATATGTAACGTACCAAAAATCTTGAATTTACCCCATTTTTTTAAATCTAATGATTCGTCGTCACAGTTTTCACAAAAATAACGGAAAGGAAAAAATAGTATGCACGGGAAAGCCTAGCTTAAATACGGGCTTTATACGGGAGACAGTATAACTTTCGCCGCACGGTGAAAATTGACTGTCATACGTCGAAACAGCAATTCGTGGCCGCAGGTGACTAAAATCGTCAAAGGAGACTACCATCCAACTTTGCGCCGATCGCATGCGGCTGGTGACTAAAATCGACCAAAAATCTACTGTCGGGTAGTAAATAACATTAGGTTTGACCTAATTCAGCAACCAATTAACAACAGTGCCAATTAACGAACAAAAATTTCCGCCCCTATTAGCAAACGATAAAATATAGCCGAACAAAGAATTAGTAAAATAAACGGAAACGGGCCGTAATTAAAAGGCCACGCAATTTGTACCGTGAAATTAATTTGAACTCCAACGGTGCTGTTACATGCTATGCGATCTGTGTGTTTCACCTAATATAACAACTAATTAAAACAGTCATATAATATGGTGGGAACCAGTAAGTAAATTTTAGGTAAAACTGATGCAAATTCCACGCGGGATGCTGGATGCGAATCGTGAGTGTGTGTTTACAACAATTTGAATTTTTAAATCAATTGGTTGGACGTAACAGGATGGAGGACCTTACTTGCAGCAAAGTTTCTTAAAGATATACAAAGTTAAAGGTGCTCGAAAGTACCAATACATCGGAAAACCTAGCATTGGAAGATCCCCACTACGTAGATGGACAATCTCAGCTGAGTCTTTAACAACCACTAGATAAAAGTCTGAGTCTGTAACAATCTTATTTTGTCGATCGTATTTTCCAATGTTTAAAGCAGCACCATTTTTGACAACTGTTTTTAAGACAACGTTTGGTTTATTATCTTGGCTTGGATACCACTAGATGCAGGCTTATTGTTATTGCATTACTTTTTTTCGACATTAACTTGTCTACCGTACTTTCCAATGTCTGAAACATAGCACCGTTATCGTCTTTTTCTTTGTAAGGTGCCACTAGATGTTTTGTTTTGGGTTTTATATTGGAACACTACTGACTACGTCTTATAGGCTCACAATTAATGTTGTTCACCGTAATTGCTAATGCCTGAAAGATAGCGCCATTTTCACACATTTTGTAAGATCTTTGTAAGATACCACTCGGTGTAATGTCTTCGCTTTGGATACCACTGGGTCTAGGCCTTGCAATTTATCTTGTCCACCTTACTTTCCAATGTCTGAAACATATTGTTACCATTTTTTATGTTACTTCGTAAGACCCTACGTCTTGGTTTAATGTTTTCGCTTTAAATAACATTGAGAGCAGATTCACAGTGTACCGCATATTCCTTATTTGCGTTTTGGATCTCATCTAGTCCACCGTATTTTCCAATGTTTAAAACAGCACCCCTTTTTAACACATTTTTGTAAGACTCTACGCAATTTCTTGTTTTGGATTTGATTATTATTAAGTATAGGCTCTCAGTTTACTGCAATATTCATATTTTACTATTTCTCTGTCCAAGTTTACTGTTTTGACTTGGGATATCACTATTTGCAGTGTTGCAGTTTATCTTATCCACTTTATTTTAAAATGTCTGTAAAACAGTGAAATTTTCGACACTTTTTTGTAAGATGCCACTTAATTTATTGTTTTGGTTTTAGATACCAGTGAGTACAGGCACAGGTACAGGATTGCAGCTTATTGTACTATTCTTTGTTTGCATTTCACATCTTATTTTGTCCACTGTATTTTCCAATGTCTGAAACATAGCATCACATTTGTTTGATAAACGCTTTTTTTGTTTAATTTTTGTAATTTTTTTGTACTATGCCACTTAATTTATTGCTGTGGCTTTAAATACCACTTGATACAGAATCGTAGTTTACTGCTTTATTCTTTATTTGCGTTTCTTATCTTATCTTATTATCCACCATATTTTCCAATGTCTGAGACATAGTACCACTATTATAGTCTTACTTTATTGTACAACGCTATTTGGCTTACTGTTTTGACTTTAGATGCCACTGGGTCCAGCCTTACAGTTTTCTTGCCCACCTTAATTTCCAATGTCTGAAACATAGTTTCGTTTTTCTTTTAATTTTTTGTAAGATGTCACTTAATTTATTGTAATAAATTATCTTTGGCTACCTGTACAGATAGGCTCGCATTTGCGTTTCGTTCTGTTGGAACATAGCAAAAATACAAGTCTTTGGAGCTATGATTCATTCCAACACTCACTCTCGTACAATCACTTTATCATTTGTTCACTGTTCATTTCCTGTATAATATTTCTCTGAATTTTATTATTATAAAGCAGACGGTCGAACAGTGCAGACGTCTTTTCTTTTCCCTGCGACTCATATATATACCAACAGGTTATGGGCCCAGGTTACGTTATTTAAAAGTGCTTAGTTCTAAAGTTAAAAATGTTAAAATCAGTGTAAAATAGTGAATAGTGATTATTTTCAAATATGGAGTCGCGAAGTTAAAGAAATATTCAACCGTTCAACGGAGATCGTTATAGCACGTGGAAGTTTCGCATAAGATCTCTTTTGGGTGAACTACAAGTGTTAAATGTTATTGATGGAGACACACCAATCGTTCCAGACGAAGAATGGACGAAGAAAAACCTCATAGCTAAAGGTACAATAGTGGAATATTTAAGCGATGCATTTTTAAATTTTGCTAAAGATTCTGCCACTGCAAAATCCATCATGGACGACCTTGATAGAATTTATGAGAGACGAAGCTTGGCAACATAATTGGCACTCCGTAAACAGTTACTTAATTTAAAATTGCAACCGGATGTGACTTTATTCCAACATTTTAATAATTTCGATAATATTATCAACGAATTGATTTCCGCGGGTGCAAAATTAGACGAAATGGATAAGATATCGCATTTATTATTAACACTACCTACATCTTATGATGGTGTAATCACGGCGTTAGAAACACTCGGAGAAGAGCAATTAAATCTAGCATTTGTTAAGACCCGTCTTTTAGATCAAGAAGTCAAAATAAAAACCACTACAACAACCGAACTTAAAATTTTACATACCTCCACAAGGAAACTTTCACGACGATCTGGATTTGATAAGAAGAAATCTTATTATAATACACAACCTAAAAAGAAATCATATCCTGGAATTTCTACCCACAAAATCTCGAAGTTATATTGTGAACATTGCGGTCGGCGAAATCACGAAATACGGGACTGTATTTTCTACAAAAAAATTAAAAATGGCGCTAGCAGCAGCGGTAATAACCAGTCGACTGCAAACACAGTGACGAACGACAACAATCATACTGAGGACAGTTTCGCTTTCATGTTTTCAAACTGTAAGTTACTTAATTCTCATTCAAACTCAACATCTAATACAATTTATTTTTTTTTAGATTCGGGGGCAACTGATCATATAGTGAATACCAAAAATTACTTTTCATCATATTCGGAATTTACAACGCCATTGAAAATAGGCGTCGCTAAAAACAGTACTAACATTCCTGCATTTGGTAAAGGGAAAATAAATGTTACTACTAATACAGGTTACCAAGGTATAATCGAAAATATTTTGTATTCACCGGATGTTCCATATAACTTGCTATCGGTAAATCGTATTCAAGAAGCAGGTATGACGATTATTTTTGAAAATGATCAAACCCATATTTCCAAAAATAACAAAATTTTAATGTCTGGTGTGCGTGATAATAATCTTTTTAAACTTTGTTTTCAAGTTAATAAATCTCAGTCCTTACTAAATGTAACTAAAAGCTCTGATTCTTATAAGTTATGGCATAAACGACTTGGACACATTAATGTACAGAAATTTAATATTCTAAAAAAATTTATTGACGACTACCATATAATTGATAATATTACTCCCAGTAATGAACTCTGTGAAGCTTGTGTTCTTAGTAAACAATCACGACTACCCTTTGCTAAGTCAAAAGACAGATCAATTCGAAATAGACCCCTTTTCATTGTACATTCCGATGTTTGTGGTCCGATAACACCAGCACCTTCGATGATAAAAATTATTTTGTTACTTTCATCGATGACTATACCCACTATACGGTTACTTATTTAATGCATTCTAAATCTGAAGTATTTAAATGTTTTAAGGATTATGTTGCAAAAAGTGAGAATTTTTTGAATTCTAAAGTAGTTAGTTTATACTGTGATAATGGCCGAGAATACCTTTCAAATGAGTTCAAAGAATTTTGTGTTGACAAGGGAATCATGTATCATTTAACGGTACCTTATACCCCACAACAAAATGGTGTGTCGGAGCGAATGAATCGTACGTTAACCGAAATGGCTCGAACTTTGGTTACAAGTGCGAAATTAGATAAAATATTTTGGGGAGAAGCTGTTTTAACAGCCAGCTATATTACAAATCTGCTACCCACTAAAGCTCTGACAAATAAAACACCATATGAAATGTGGCATGGAAAAAGGCCGAAAATTAATCATTTAAAAATGTTTGGTGCTACTGCATACGTACATAACAAAACTCGTAAAACTAAATTTGACGAAAAATCATTAAAATCAATATTAATTGGTTACAATCCTAACGGATATAAGTTATTTAACGTCAATGATAACGAGGTTTTTATAGCTCGCGATGTTACATTTGATGAATTAAATTTCGAACAAACTCGACCTGTACGTAGCATTAGTGAAAACATTGAAATTCCCACAAAAATTAGTAAACCTGACTTTGAATCGGTAAAGCTAATAGAAAGTCAAAAACAAGATTCTTTGAACCAAAATCCTGAAAATCCCACTCAAATTAGCAAACCTGACTTTGAATCGGTAAAGCTAATAGAAAACCCCACAATAGATAGTTCATCAAATAGTAATCTAAGGCGTAGCGAAAGAATTAAAAAACTACCGTCTAAAGATTATATGCAAATGAATGACCCTGACTTATTTTTATCGCTTGTATCTGTAAATTCATTACCATCGTCATTTAAAGATGTTTTTAACAGAACTGATACAGATAAATGGTTAAAAGCCATAGAAAGTGAAATTGAGTCACTTCGAAGCAATAAAACATGGGATCTTGTTGAGACCCCTAAAGATGTTAATATTGTTAGTTGTAAGTGGGTATTTACAATTAAAAACAATGAATCAGGTGAACCCACACGGTATAAGGCCCGCTTAGTAGCTCGAGGTTTCACTCAACAGTATTTACAGGATTATGACGAAACGTTCGCACCAGTTGCTCGGATGACTACATTTAGATTGATTTTGGCTTTAGCTAATCAATTTGATTTACTTTTACATCACATGGATGTTAAGACTGCATTTCTTAATGGTATACTAAAAGAAAACATTTACATGGAAGTACCAGAAGGAATAATTATCGCTAAAGATAATCAAATATGTAAATTAAATAAAACATTATACGGCTTAAAACAATCATCCAGGTGTTGGTTCGAACGCTTCGATCATGCTCTTAAGGACATGGGTTTTAAAAACTCTGAAGTTGATCCATGTTTATATATTTTAGATCAACAATGCATAGATAAAAATGTATATATAGTTTTGTACGTTGATGATTTAATAATTGCAACTAAAAATTCAGAAGTTATGGAATTTTATAAAAATAGTTTAATGAAAAATTTTGAAATGTCAGATTTAAAAGACATTAAACTGTTTCTAGGCATTAGAATTCAAAGATCAAACAATAAAATATCTTTAGATCAGTGCACATATTTACAAAATGTTTTAAATAGATTTTCTATGAACGAGTGTAATCCTTCAAAATCACCGTTTCCTTGTAAATTAGACTTTTTAGCATTAAACTCTGATACTGAATGTGATGCACCGTGTAAAAATGTAATAGGTTGCCTTATACGTACGCAATGCTGTGTACGCAACCAGACATCTGTGTCGCTATTAGTATATTGAGCAGATTTCAATCTAAAAACAATATAGAATTGTGGAAATGCTTAAAACACCTTTTACGTTACATCAAAGGTACAATTAATTTAAAATTAGTGTATGAAAAATATGATTATAAGCAGGTAATTACTGGCTATGCGGATTCCGATTGGGGAGACGATGAAACAGATAGAAAAAGTACAAGTGGCTACGTATTTAAGGCCTTTGATAATTGTACAATTTCGTGGAACACGCGAAAACAAAATTCTGTGGCCGTCTCTTCAACGGAAGCTGAATATATGGCTTTGTTTGAGGCTGTTAGAGAAGCAGTCTGGATGAGGTCGTTGCTTAGCAGCATCTCTTTTCAAATGAAGGGATCAATTGTCATATATGAAGACAATAACAGTTGTATCTGCATTGCTAATAACCCTGCAAATCATAAAAGGTCTAAACATATAGACGTTAAATATCATTTTATAAGGGAAAAAATCGCTAGTAAAATAATAAAACTAGAATCTATTTCCACAGGAAACCAACTAGCTGACATGTTTACAAAAGCGATACCTTTCAAGAAATTTATTGATTTAAGAGAAGGTCTAAATTTAAGTTAAATAGATCATTGTAAATAATATTAATTAAGAATTAAAATGTTTGATTACTTGTATTTTTGAGGGGGACTGTTGGAATATAGCAAAAATACAAGTCTTTGGAGCTATGATTCATTCCAACACTCACTCTCGTACAATCACTTTATCATTTGTTCACTGTTCATTTCCTGTATAATATTTCTCTGAATTTTATTATTATAAAGCAGACGGTCGAACAGTGCAGACGTCTTTTCTTTTCCCTGCGACTCATATATATACCAACACGTTCTTTATAATATCATGTCTACCGTAGGTTTCAACATTATTTTGCGCGGGTTGGGTTCTTTCTTTCAATAATTTTTAGATAAGCCTGGACTGGACTTAAAGTCCTCAAGCGAGATACTCGATCTGGTAGTAGTATTGTCCATTGTTGGAGTGTCAATTCCAATGCATCGTCTCCTAATACTTTTCAGTCAAGCCTGAAGGCGTAGACTTAAAGTCCTTAAGTGAGTTACTCAATCTGGTGGTAGTATTGTCTATTGGCGTCAATTCCGGTTGTTGGAGTGTCAAGTCCAGAGCATCGTTTTGTTCATCACCACCAATTCTAGGATTAGGTAGCCCCATTGATGCGGGAAGGAGCTCACGAGACTTGGTCTAGGTCTTGCTTAGTCTTGCTTGAATTGGAAGCTTTTAGTAGACAAATTTCAGTTCACAATATGTGTACAATCACCTGTGGCTACCGGTTATACCATAAGACTCACATCTGTCGCGGTGGTTAAAGAAAATTAATTATTTCGATGCACAGGTATGTACGCCGTTTTGTCAAGTCATCGAGCAAAACTACTAAATAACAAGTGTTAACTTTCATATTCACACTTTATCGTATTATATTTTCACGCCTGCGTACAACTAAACATATAATATAATTAAGTGCTAAGAAAAAATATAATAAACTTACACATCACGCGAATATAATATATTTTTCTTATGTCCTAATGTGCTGAGATTTTTACAACACTAATAAGTACTAGAATGATTCTTATACATCTACTTATATCAACAAACCTGCTCAGGTCACACGAATGCAATACGCAAACATTTTAGTCGATAGAGTCAGCCAGCAAAGAAAAAACTACTGATAAAACATTTTCCAATTTCAAGCTTATCGTAAAAAAGTCGCCTTTTAAAATGGAACAAGTAGGAAATGTTTACACATACAATCGAATACCCGGCCGGCTATTTACATAGAATTCACTCCCACACCACAATGGAATCAAAGGCACTGTAAAAAACGCTGCAAAAGTGGAAAATTCGCAGTTTATTCACAAAGAGTTCTAACACAGGCGCTCTGATTCTTTGCTTTCAGTTAGAGAGTGTTAGGGTATTATCAGGCGTGCCACGTCCACGCTTTAGCGGCAAAAAAGTACCCAGACACAATAGTATGAAAACTCAATTTTGTTTCTTGTTCTTTGTGGTAGGATTCTACCTTGAATCGGTTGTTACGTTCCCTCGAATATGGTTGAGCGAAGCAATGGCTGGATCATGCGTCATGCTCGTGAACGGGTGCCACCGTCGGAAATGGGGATACTTTTGTCTGCCCTTCTTCACATGTGTAGAATTGTAAGCACCATTCCGAACCTGTGGTAGATTCATTTGTCGATTCGTAAGCGCTTGTGAAAGTTTATCTGAATAAAATTGAAGATTACTTGAATATAAATGATAAAAAGGCGTGGATTTGACTCGTTCCAGCAATGCGCGAGACGGCAATTCAATCATGTACTTAACATAAAATTGTTATATTGATATTGTAAATTTGGAAAAGAGCAACCGCCGAGTTTCTTGCTGGTTCTTCTCGGTTGGAATGGCATTCCGAACCAGTAGTAGATTCATTTGACTATTCAAAAGTACTTGTAAAAGTTTATTTGAATAAAAAACTTTTCTATTCTATTCTATTCTATTCTAATCCGCCTGGCTAGCGACCATACTTCAGCCGTAATCTGCCGCAAAGCATCCGATGTGTTCCGGCAGCGAGCTGAAGAGCCAGTCCCCTTCTTCAAAAGACGGCAACGCATTAGTGGTTCCTCAGATGCTGCTAATGTTTATGGGCGGCGGTAATCACTTAACATCAGGTAGGTAACCCGCTTGCTCGGTTGCCCGCTATTCCTATAAAAAAAATTGTTTCATACTAATAAACAAAGAAAATTGGTTCTGATTAGCCCGTGACGTCACCGTCATACTTGTATAACTATTTTTTTATTTTATTTATCACTTGATTGCAATCTCACGTAATGGCAAGTGACAATGCAGTCTAAGATAGAAGTGGGTTTTACAAACTATAAACTCTGAAATTGCCCCTGCCGGGAATTGAAATCGAGATCTTAAAATTGAAAGACTACAACGCTCACCACTGCACCAAAGAGTTCGTCAAAAGAAAGGAACCTTAATATTACAGTTCCGTTGCCAGGCGACATTTTTGTCGCTGTGGTGCTATTGCAGTGTGGTTTGTCTAAACAAACACTTATTAGTGTTTCCTTTGTAAGCCTTTGCACCTTACCGCCGAGTGAAAAGCAACGTTCTTAATCCCCCCTCTGATTTGCCTTCCCTCTTTTTTTGCTGTCACCACCACCTCTAACGGGGCCCTGGTGTTCTTTGACGTCCCTTTGTTCAGCACTTTGCCCGGTATTCACAAGAATCTTATTATTTTATAAAAGGGCATCGTTTTGTTAGAATTGTTAATATGCAAATTAAATTCACGATACCAAGGGCCTGTCTTACCACCGTCTGATTAGTGTACAGATAGCCTAAATGTAAGTTTTGTCACGTGACAACGACAAAAGTTGTAGATAACTATCCGACACTTATCAGAAGGCGGTGGAACAGGCCTTTAATACTGCATAGGCTGCAACTTGTTATGTCAATAAATGTCCACAACCGAATTGGAAAGACGTTTCGAACCAGTAAAGCGAATCATTAAACTTGTGCCAGTGATAGACCTTCTCCTTTGGCTTGTATACGTTAACTCGATTAAAAATAAGCAAATAAACAGTTTTGCCCACCTCTAATCGTGACGGTTACTTATTTATTAGATGCTTTTTAGGTCGTCTTCGTCGAAATAGGTTTTTTTTTCATATACTGATCGGATTTTATCAAAAATTAAAAAGAAAAAAGCACTTTAGAAATGGAATTTCATACAACTTTTCAACCCGCTCTAGCGCGTTAACAATGAAATCCCATATATCAGTTCAGTCCACATATTTTTTTGACAGTAATGACGTACTTTGACTTTCTTTATGAGACAAACCAGAAGGTACTTTCCGAGCAGGTGTAGTATAAAACCTATTTACCGCCCTTGTATCACAATCTACTATTAAATTGGCACTTTGCGCTTAATTTTCACAACATACCTAATCAGAAATCACACCAGTAAAATCCAGAGCCATGTTAGAAAAAAAAATCCACTATGATTACATTGTTTGCTATCACAAGAATATCATTCTTATATCATTCGACATAGAGTTTTTTTTTCAGTAAGCATCGTTCAATCGGATTCTGTTTTAATTTCACTCATCCCTAAAAATATTCGTGGGAGATTTATCAGGTGGCAACTTTCCGCCGATACCACAGTTTACTCGCCTTTTTAGAGTTCCTCACCCAAAGATTTTTTTTCTCTTTATTTATTTAAGGGCTTTTATAGCTATGTACATATCAGCCCTCACTCAAAGGATAAAACCATTACCACTACTACAGCCTTTAAACGTCCCACTGCTGGGCACAGGCCTCCTCTCATAGGAGAGAGGAATTTAGAGCTTAGACCCGCCACGTTGCTCTAATGCAAATTGGTGGGCTTTAACCACTATTGTTACATGATAGTAATAATAACCGGGACCGACTGCTTAACGTGCTCTCCGAGATACGGGGGTGAAACGCCGTTAACTACCAAATCCGGGCTGGCCCTGAGTTTTTCTTGAGAAAAAAAAATACAAATATATATTTTAGGTAAATTTTTGCTCCTTCAATTTATAAAGAAGGAGAAAAAAATGGAACCCTCGGTGCCCGAGTCTAACTCGCGCTTGGCCGGATTTAACTTTTTTTTAGATTTTGCACCTATAAAGCGATGCAACTTTCATAAGACGAGGTTGTTGCGGGTACCTCGTGAAACTTTGAAAAAGAAAGACGGTAGTATTGTGAGGATTTAAAAGTTTAGCAAGATAAGAAAAAGGATGCTACAGAAGGACAACCTGACTAGATACTTATCCTGTTCCATATAGCGTTTTTTTTTTCAAACACTAGGTGTTTCCGTTAGGCTTTGCTTGCTTAAAATTACACCAGCCTAGGAACCTGTGCATGCTAGATGTTAGCAGTAAGCGAGAATTGAAATTTTTACAGTTTTTAACTTAGACCATAGTATGTTCAAAAATTTAACATAATAATTATGTAAACTTTTATAATTTTATTAAAGCTCTTTGCCCTGTATCTGGGAACAACAGACCCGAGTCTCTTGCAACGACTTCTACACGCGAAAATTGAAGGTGGTTCATATTTTTAACCCCCGACGCAAAACGAGTGTGTTTTAAGTTTGACGTGTCTGTGTGTGTGTGTGTGTGTATGTCTGTCTGTTCACCTGTGGCGCTCAAACGGGTGGACCGATTTGAATGCGGTTTTTTTTTGTTTGAAAGGTGAATTAGTCGAGAGTGTTGTTAGCTATGTTTGATGAAAATCGGTCCAAGATAGCTGCCGCTACAAAATGGCGGATTACATATTTTTTCACAACTCACTTAATATGGGTATCAAATGAAAGGGCTTGACTAGTAGAATAGCACTATTGCAAATCCAAGATGGCCGCCGCCACAAAATGGCGAATGTCAGGGGTTTTTTTAATTTTTAATTTATACTTGTATGAGTTTAATAAGTGGCACTTATTGTTGCAATAACAGACAAACATTTTAACTGTACCAATTCATCCATCCACTTTAAATTATTCAACTATGAGCCTCTACTGACATTAGAAAATATAATCTCGTTTTATATTATCTCAGAAAGATCAAAGCGCCCTAAAAATGATTAAACCTAGATCATGAATATCAGAATAGAATCCTTGAAACCTACATTAAATATAAGAGTAATACAAGGCAAAAACCAAAGCGTTGAATAAATAAAATTGACAGACAGCTCTCAGCGTTTGCCTTTGTGCTAACTTCAGCAGGACAAAAGTTTCATGACATGTTCAGAAAACTAAGCGAATTAACTAATAAGGGCTTGTGCAGACACGGCGAAGTACACGCAGCCTCAAAGCGTTTTTATAATCGTTCATTGATTTTATGGTAGAATTTATTTCCAATAGATTTTCAGATCTTTTTAGAGGAAAACTTATTTATCTATCTATGTACTCACTAAGTAGGTTATAAATGCTTTTGATAATGTAAAAAAGTTTATAGTTTTGTAGGATAGTCTATCACAATCACAATAATAATAATTATTATTATAAAGGCGAAAGTTTGTGTGTGTGTGTGTATGTTTGTTCCTCTTCTACGCCGCAACTACAGAACCGATTTGGCTGAAATTTTGAATGAAGATAGATTATGCCCTGACTTAACACAGGCTACCAGGCTACTTTATATTCCGGTAATTATTTATTAAGGTATTCCTGTGGGACTAAAATAGATATAAACTTCCAAAAACGCCATAGAGGGCGCTGACTGTTCTTAAGTAAATCACGCTCACATAACACATTGTTGCAATAGTTTGCTGTGTTGTATGCATTGGCAATACATAGGCTACTTTTTATCCTGGAAAAATGCACAGTTCCCACGGGATTTTGAAACCCCTGAAATCTATAGCTACAGTTATAGGTAGATTACTATAGCGAACTTCCTTGATAGTAGGTATAAAGGTTGGAAAAGGGAGCGGAAACGGGAACCGGAAATCCACCATTTCCTCGGGATTTGTTTATAACCGAAATTCACGCGGGCGAAGCCGCTGGCGAAGATGCTAGTTTTGATTTAAAGTTAACATTATTTATTTCCTGCGACTTGATAATCGTAGTATAATAATCATAGTAAGTAATCTATATATATATAAAACAGTCGTGTTAGTTCTCGGAACACTTATAACTCGAGAACAACTGGAGCAATTTTCATGGTTATTGGTTTGTTGTATTTGTCTCCGTCCTGAATAGCAGAATAACTATTAAAAATATTGGAAAATTGACGAAAAAATAAAATAAAAGAAAAAACATTTTCCCATACAAAATGTTCACGGGTTTCGTAACTGTCAAACATCCCGTCGCGTGGATGCGGTAAACTCTCTCACCCGTACCTATATAATTCTTCCGTAGATACGTGTGTTTGCCATCTATCTCCTCCTAAACGGCTGGACCGATTTAGATGAAATGTGTGTATATTTCAATGGGTTCCTGGATGGTTTGAAAACACAATTACCGGGTAGGTACACTTACAACCTACCGGGTCTTGGTAAGTGACGCTGATGTCGGTATGTCACCACCGGACAGAACGAAGACTGCCGGATCCACTAGTTACATATATTTGGTGGTATAGGTATACAGATTTTATAAGCCTGTATTTCCAGAGTGCATTACTAGTGCCTTTTCCTTGTTACGTTACAAGTATAATACGTTGGGGTATTAGGTACTATATGCAACTGTAAAATGTAATAATTAAAATCAGTAATTATTAATATATTATATGGACTAATAAAGATTTATGTATAGTATATATTATAATAATATATCAAGTTACATCGATACACATTATATACGTATAATATAGTAATAATACATATGTAATAAAAACAATAATAATATATAAATAAATAAACAATATACAAAATAAGTATGATATATAAAAATAATTAGATAAAAAGAGCTCTGACCACCAAGTCAGAGGAGAAAGAAACGTCGCTTACAAAAAAAAAAAAAAAACTGTACCGAAGAAAAATGGAAAAAGCTATATCAGTGACCCTGGTTCTTTACTGTTCTCCTCATTTCTAACTATGGACCTCATAAAAAATCTCAGAGTCACTTAGCAAGCGATGAAAAGAGCTAAGCTCGGAGTTTCTCTGCCTAATCAAATTTATTTACCTACTGCTATTTCATTAAAATTGCTTTTTCAACGTTCATATAATACTAGCTGATGGTTGCAAATACGTCCTCGTGGATTCATATAAATATTATACAAACTTTCAACCCTATTTAACCGCCTTAGGGGTCGAATTTTCAAAAATCCTTAATTAGCGAAAGCCTATGTTATAATAGCTATCTGCATGCTATATTTCAGCTTGATCCGTCCAGTGGTTTGACCTGTGCGTTAATAGATCAGTCAGTCAGTCAGTCATCTTTTCTTTTTATATTTATATTACCTAGAATGTGCTTGTAATGTCACTACTGCTTTTAATCAATGCAAGCCTATGTGAATACAACAACGTTCAAAAACGCGGCGATGCGTATATTCTGCCTTGTCAGTACAAGACCTAATTATTGTTTCAAATAAAAGAATATTCTCGTATTAAAGTTTCATTATATTATTTTAATGGATCCTCAGCAAAGTGAGAAATACATGCTCCATGATATTCTATAATTATTTTATTATATCACACACACACTACATCTAATACAAAAGTATATAAATTATACTTACTCGCTAAAAAGATAATATTCTTTTTTACCATAAGATAGTGCATCTTAGAAATATAATATTTTATTTGCTGTATAATTAGTTTGAAAGTATATTATATATTATTATTCTTAAAATATCTTTGTTCTTTTCAACAAGACTCACTCATAAACGTGAGTTAGTTTACTTAACTAGAGTCACTCTTTCTTATTTTTTCCCGCGGCAGCTCTTTCTTCGTTCTCTTGTTCTATCTCCAACAATCTCTGTAAAACTCTTTGTCTTCTTCTCTCCATAGGCGTTTTAGACCACCATGACTCCGCTGCCATGTCCTGAAGAGTTTTATTACTAATGAATTTTTAAAAATAAATAATAATAATTTTATTCGTTGTATATATTATATTCATAGTAGTGGAATAAAAACTTTTACATTTCTACTTGTTAAAACTCTATAATTACGAAAATAGTTATAAAAGAATTGTAAGGAAAGTTCCTAAAGGTAAAAGGTAACAACTGACTGATACCTATACATATTTACATAGTATATTACATGAACATATACATTGAAGAAATGTATAAATACACAATATATACTTATACATATAGGTACTTATATAAATACACCCAGACTCGGGGCGTGAATCGAACCCGCGACCCCGGAGAGATAGGCAGGGTCACTGCCAACCGCGCCAACGCAACGGGCCAGTCAATAAAAAAATGATACATAGTTAGTTAAAAAAGTAATGATACATAGTTAGGTCTTACATGCTCAACATAAACTGGTTCGAAAGCGCTGAGCTGCACAGCAACCTCACTTGCAGTAAACGCGCGGACTCTTAGTTGAAGTCGTCGTTTCGTTGTCAGAACCGTATCTAATGCTGCCAGTAAAGTACCTGACAAAAGAATTCATAAAAATATATATTCTTATAAAACAAATGAAAATCAACAAGAATTATCAACAACTATAAATTGAAAATTTAAAAAACCCCCGACATTCGCCATTTTTTAACGGCGGCCATCTTGGATCGATTTTCATCAAACATAGCTAACAACACTCGACTAATTCACGTTTCAAACAAAAAAACCGCATTCAAATCGGTCCACCCGTTTGAGCGCTGCAGGGGAACAGACACACACACACACACACACACACACACACACACACACACACACACACACACACACACACACACACACACACACACACACACACACACACACACACACACACACACACACACACACACACACACACACACACACACACACACACACACACACACACACACACACACACACACACACACACACACACACACACACACACACACACACACACACACACACACACACACACACACACACACACACACACACACACACACACACACACACACACACACACACACACACACACACACACACACACACACACACACACACACACACACACACACACACACACACACACACACACACACACACACACACACACACACACACACACACACACACACACACACACACACACACACACACACACACACACACACACACACACACACACACACACACACACACACACACACACACACACACACACACAGAGACACGTCAAACTTATAAAACCTTGTCGTTTTTGCGTTGGGGGTTAAAAAAACAATAGTCATCATATAGATATAGATTAGTAAAAATCTCCTTTTTCTTTACAATAAGTTGAGCAACAGTATGTTGCATAGGTCGCTACAGAGTCACTAGTGGTTAATGGCAAGCGTGAAGCTTACTTGCGCTTTTCCTTTTATAGACGTAAGTAGGTGGGGAGGGTGACGAAATGCTCGATTGTTTACACCACAAGACGGCGCCTCCGTCATTTATATAATATGAATTATTCTACTAATACTAATTTTTAATTATTCTAAAATTAAGGTTCAACTAATGCTCACCGATTGTATACGAATCAGAGACTCTTGACAGGCACGATAGTTCTAATTTAGGCGACAAGGCACCAGCTCTGTGTAGTTTGGTACGCCACATCAGAGATATGCTTCCGTAATCCGCTCTTGGAATTAGTATCAGTTTCGTATAACATTGAAACAGGAGTTTTTGTTCCGCCTCCCAGGGTATTCTAGACGTGCCAACAAATAAAACACGGTCTTCTGGACAAATTCCTGTAATAATAAAATCAAAACTTTATTTAAATAACCATATACTTACTCACTAGCGGACCCGGCAGACGTCGTCCTGCCCGGTGACATACTGACATCAGTGCAACCTACCCGGTCATCAAAGTACTAATATCGCAATTAAAAAATAGGGGTTGGTGATAGAAGGGTGAAAATTTAGGATTGTATGTATTTTTGTATGTTGTATCATAAAAAAATAAAAACTAAAAATTTTGTCTAAAAAATAAAAAATAAAAAAGGGGTGGACTACCCTTAACATTTAGGGGGATGAAAAATAGATGTTGGCCGATTCTCAGACCTATTCAATATCCATATAAAATTTCATGAGAATCGTTTAAGCCGTTTCGGAAGAGTATGGGAACGAAAATTGTGACACGAGAATTTTATATATAAGATTATCATCGTTTAGATTTCAATTTAAATCTAATACTGACCTTTTATTATCTTCACCAAATCTTTCTTCAATCTTTTCGGGTCAGACTTATCTGTTTTCGGTATCTTCTTCACAAAAGGTTTTTCAGCGTCGTTCATCCATAGCACGGATGGCTGGAGAAGTCTGGATACTTTCATCACGAGATGTATAAGCATTATGAGCCCAGATTTTCCTGGATATTTACCTACTAAATTTGCTGGTGTCAAATCGAAAAGCGTAGCTCCTGTTTCACTACAGATTGCGTGCACTAACATTTTCTTTCCGCTGCCTGCCGGACCTTTGTAAACAAACAAAATTAGTCACAAATTTTCCTATTTCGCTGAAATGTTGTTAAGTGTGTTAAACTTTTCTGACGACCTCCTTGGCGCAGTGGTCTTGTAAGTGAGAGGTACCGGGTTCGATTCCTGGCAGTAGCAATTTGAGATTTCATATTTTCTAAATTGTCTCTGATCTGGTCCGGTGCTTCAGCCGTGGCTAATTATCACCCTATCAACAAAACCGCGTCACCAAGTGATATAGCGTTCCTATACGATGTTGCGTAGACACCGTTTAGAAGTATGTGGGTTTAATAAAAACTATCATATCTCTTCCATATTAGCATACTGCATCGTCACTTACCATCAGGTGAGATCGCAGTCTAAGGCTAACGTGCAGATGAATAAATTAAAATAAAACTTTACCTGAAATGAGAACTGATCTCACTAGAGGTGAATTGGTCCTCACATGTTCAGATCCAAGCGGAAGTATACAATACTCCTTTATCAGTTGGCGTATGTCACCTAAACATGGCGATGGTTCTCGACCTTCACCGTTCAACTGAGAAGCAACAAAGCTCTTTTCACCAATAAAGTCATCGATTTTTACGAGAGGATATGGACGTATAATACCATTGGTCACTAATTCCTCAAAAAGTGATTCAGTTGTTCGATCGGGAGTAAGATCTTTTTCCTTCTTTTTCTTGCCTTTTTTGCCTCCACGTCGAACCTGAATTATATAAAAAAGCATATTTAAATTATCTTATATTATATGCACCTATTAGAAATTTTTGTTAAATGATCTTACTTTCTTTTGGGGTTTTTTAGCTTTTTTCCCTTTATGAGCTCTATCTCTATCCAAAGCTGCCTGCAAAAGTTCTAACTCGCTTCTCATCATATCGTCTACAATGTTTCGAATTTCTTGTTCTACCTTAATCATTTTTTCTCTTTCTATCATATCTTTGTCACATTTTTCATCATGCTTAACTTCGTCATCTCTAAATTTCCATATATCTTCATACCTATATTTTTATACAAATAATCATATATTTAATTTAATCATAGTAAAAATTTATTGTTATTGACATATTTTTACCTATTAGATATTTGGGTTTACTTACTCTTCATTGGCACTAACAATGTCTT
Organism: Melanargia galathea; assembly: GCA_920104075.1. Taxonomy (NCBI): domain Eukaryota; kingdom Metazoa; phylum Arthropoda; class Insecta; order Lepidoptera; family Nymphalidae; genus Melanargia; species Melanargia galathea. The sequence continues at coordinate 3,670,671 of OV049875.1, read as the reverse complement.
TTAAAAAAGCTGAAGTAGAACATTTGAAAGATTTTAAGTCTTCTGCTTCATCTTTGGTTTTATTATCTTCCACTTTGTTGTTCTTTTTATCTTTACTCTCTTTACTTTTTTTAGAATCTTTTGACGATACAGGTGATGATTTGCTAAGTTCACTGTCCATGCCTGTGCCTATTAATAATATAGGATTAATAATTTTTTTAAAGTAAATAATATAAATTATGTTACTACTAAGTTATGTATCCACTTACCTTGTCTACTAAACATAGCTCTGCTGCCGCCACCGTCTTCTGAAGGAAAGTCAGGAAATTTTCCAGTCCTCTCAAAGTATTCTGAGATCCATCTTCTCAGTTCGTCGCCAATACGTTCATTTATTTTTGATCCATATTTTACTCGAAGTTGCTCTTCAATTTTTTCTAATGACTCCTGATACTCCTGTTCATATTCTTTTTGAACCTTACGACGGAGTTCTTTAATCTTTCGGAAAAATACTTTATTAACAACCTGTATTCTAATTAATATATAACTGATAGTTAATAATTCATACTTCCAAACTAATATTATAAATGCGAAAGTAACTCTGTCTGTCTGTATGTTAGGCTTTCACGGCTAAACCACTGAACCGATTTTAATGAAATTTAATACAGAGGTGAACTAGATCTTGTAAAAGGATAACTATTTAACAATATTTTTTGGAACAATAAGCCACTTTTTGTTCCAAAAAATAATAAAGTTCCCAAAGGATTTTTAAAAACCTAAACCCTCGGATAAAGACGTGGGCATCAGCTAGTTATTTGTAATTGTGGAAGGCTTACTTACTTCTTCTGCTTTCTTTATTGCCTTGCATTCAGTGTAAGGTGCTAATTTCATTCCAATTAATAGTTGTTCTTCATGTTTTCTTCTTTTTGTATCTCTTCTTGCTACGAAGCCTCTCCAAACCCGCTGGATAGCTGTTGCCGCTGTAGCTGACATTTCACCTTTTTGATCTCGACCCTTTTCTTTTAAAAGGCGAATTTCTTTCATGAATTGTCCTCTGTAAAAACATAGTTACTAATTTCACGTAAATTATAATAAGTACTCAAGAAAAATACCTAATCTCTGTAAAAATAACACGAATTTATCAAGTATACTTTTATTTTATCTTCATACCTTAATCGTCCCTGTCTTGCTCTCTCGTGACTTTGGATTATGATCACAGCTTGTTGTTCCGTTAGCACTAATGATTTAGGTTTTGGAGGCTCATAGCCGAGCTTCCTCAGCGTATCAGTTATAAAATTGCGTTTCTGCTCCACTTCCTCTTCTCTTTCTCTTACAAAATATTGTGGAACGCATGGTTCTGCTTCATGTGGTGTAACACCAAGTTTAACAAGAACCTGAAGATAATACAAATAAATCTATATTTTAAGCATCTGGGGCTCATTGTGTTAGTACATTACAATCTTATAACTAATGTTAGTAGCTTATAACTAAAACATTGTAATTAACTTAAGTTTCCGGCCTCACCAATACTTGAATAGTGTGTTCAAGTATTGCTGAGTCCATCTTACTCTTACTTAATGATTAATTAAGATTTTAAAATATAATTTATTAATTGATTACACTATGTTATCATGGTCCCTGAATTAAGAGTAATATACCTATAATAATAATATTGTTACTGGTTCAGTGTGCTTAGTCTAAAGCGGAGCACTCGAAAACGAACTCGAAAACTATTGATCGATTTCAGAGTAAAATAGACCTAAAATGGCTTGTATTAAGGTTTGAGTTCGCCAATACATTCAGCATTCGAACAATGCTGAATGTATTGGCGAACTCAAACCTTAATACAAGCCATTTTAGGTCTATTTTACTCTGAAATCGATCAATAGTTTTCGAGTTCGTTTTCGAGTGCTCCGCTTTAGACTAAGCACACAGTTGTAAAATGTATAGAGACTAAACTCATATGGTCTATTTAACTGCAAATAGATGTTATAAGCACCAAAACTCAAGTCACTTCTAGATTACGGAAATATGTTCATTCACATTTAACCTAAATTTGACTCTTAATCCTAACCAAAGAGAATTAAATGCTTAATTAAAGTGAATTCAATGTCGATATTTTATTCAACAAACTTACTTACATTTGGTGGGAAATATATTATTAATTAGAGTTAATGTTAAATTGAAATCCAAATTAATTATGCCGTTATTAGGTATACTTAGTACTATTGGTACATGTAAATTATTATAAGTATACTACTTGTTTCTGAAAGTCATTCCAATTTAATTTCATTTCATTTTCGCTTACCCCATCCTCATCATAGGTTAAATCAGATAAGTGTAGTTCGACCAGATCGTGTTTGATTTCCAAAAGTCGTCCCAAACACGCCTCGAGCAGCCGTTTGACAATCAAGCGCTTTTGCGGCTGCAGAAGTTGGTCATACACCGTATCCAGTCTGGCCACCAGTACCGTGTATCGAATCCGTAATTCGGATAACAAAGGCTCGAAAGTTGACCTTTCAGCGCTTCCCGCTTCGAAAACCGCTTCGTCCGCCTGCGTTGCTTCGACAATTAATTCGGACGTGTCACAAATAAGGTCATTGTATGTTTTGTTAGACATTTTTCCTGACTAGCTTTCTTCACCCTGTCAACACCTAAATCTATATATATAAAAATCAATGCCATTTTTCGTTGTAATTTTATAATTTTTTCATTTTTATTAATGGGTTCCTGGATGGTTCGAAAACACAGTAACCGGGTAGGTACAGGTAACCCACCGGGTCTCGCTAGGTGGTGTTGATGTCGTTATGTCACCGGGCAGGATGACGTCTGCCTGCAGGTACGCTAGTATTTACTAAAAGAATATTAGAAATTTTAAACATGACATAAATTCTTCTAAAATTAAGCGTAAAGTACGAAAATAGTGCAACGGGTGGTGCTTGAATCGTCTACCTACCAGAATTCAGTTCACTCATTATTACCCGTTGAACTACTGGTACTAATTCTGTTGTAGAAAGGTAAAAAAAAGTGCTACCCCTTTCATAAAATTACCAGTGAAAAAGGATAGCATAACATTTACAGTTATCAATTTACACCAGAATAAGCACCATTGAGGCTCTTTGAAAAAAAATGGATATTAACATCAATGTTTTACTATTGTTTCTGAAAAAATATGTAACCTATGATCTTTTACTGTAGCACACGTAACAATAAATTCACTCTTTATAGCACTTGTTTATATAAAATATCGTTTTAATCCCCGCACTTGTCCTATTCTAAACGTTAACCAGGGTACTTAACCCACAAAATTTGCGTTTACCGGCGCAATATAAGTTGATAAGTAAACATAAACGTGGCGTTAGACAAATAATCCTAAATGAAACTCCCTTAATACTCTTTCTAAAAACATAAAGAGGAGAACACAACAATATTTTTCCACCCACGTCAGTATATTGCGTATAATCTCGAAAAATATGCGCCGCTTTATCGAACAAACAACTATCACTTGGTTAAGTTGAGGTTTGCGCCCTGCTCGGTCGTATTATTATTTTTTATTCGATAACAAGTTAGTTAGCCCTCGACGGCGATCACACCAGTATAGGTATTCTGAGGAACTATCGAGAAACTCTAATATGTAATGCAAAATAACCTGAAGACTCTTATTTTAAAGTCGTAATTCAATAGTTCGAATATTTATTTTACAACATTCTGCTTGGAGCGCTGGCTGTTTTCGAATGCAGAATGTATTGGCGAATTCAAATCTTAAAACAAGCCATTTTAGGTCCATATTACTCTGAAGTCATTATGTTTCGATCAGCAGTATTTAGTAAAGTTTTCGAAATATGCAAGCTTGGAATAACCATACTGGTAGTAAGTAACAATGCATTATATTATGATAGCGGCTAACTTGTTCTAATACCCCTAAACGGTGTCTATAGCTGTTTGGCACGGCTTTGCCGATACAACCAGTCTCCAACTAGATTGATTTTTAGACAATTATTTGAATGGAAGCAGGCGTTACTTTGCGGAATTCCATGATATACAATGAATATAAAATTATTTTGCTATAATCCGCTAACAGTGACAAATTAGTAGGCACAACACCACACAAATTCACCACAAAACAAACTCGACGATCGTTTCGCTCCAGCATCGCAGCATCTTCAGGAGATGTCGACTTCACAACGGACGATTGCAATTTATTAATGAAAAATTATAGCAAGACAATTATTTATTCATAACGTTCATGATGTTCTGATTCTACTCAATCGATTTTGATCAAACATAGTGCAGTCTGACTCTATTCTTTTAAACAGACAAAATCTTATTTTGGTTGAGTGGTTTTTGCTTAAGGTGCTCACAAAAATTTTTTAATCGTAGAGAATGATGTCTATTATTTTAGTAGGTACTTCCTATAATGTTCTACATTATTTATTTTAATAACCGTAAAGATTTTTTGGGGTTATTATTCAACTCAATCATCAATTCAGTCGCGATCCATTGTCAGAGGTAGTAGAACTTTTCAAAATACATAAATAATAAAATATGCTCAAAAAACAAAATAGAATAAAAATAATTAATTAATCGGTCGAATGGAGAGTGAACTGTTCCGTTGCTATCACAATGTTACACTCGGATTAGCGTGTTTATTTTTTGTTATTGTTAAATTGTTACGCAATACTGGGTCAAAGTTTTTGGACAAAGCCAGTGAGTTTTATCTTATCTAAACTTTTTAACCCAGTGGTTCCGTCTATGCCATCCAATTTTTTGTTATAAATGCGAAAGCGTGTACCTGTAAGCTTTGTAAGGCTTAAACACTATCGATATTGACGAACGGTTGGAAACTGTCATAGAATAGTTTTTATCCCGGAAAAACAAAGGATTTATACGAGAGTTTTATATAGGTAACCTTTATCTTATATACTACCTTTTTCTTATCTTATAACTGCCCCGGTCTTGTGGTTAGCATATACGAACGCAGATCACGAGGTCCCGGGTTCGATTCCAGGGTTGGGAAAATAAATACTTAATTGTTAGGTACTGGGTTTTTCTGTCAAAAAATTCTCAGTGCCAGCCCGGAGTTGGTAGTTGGCGGTGTTTCACCCCCGTGCTTCGGAGAGCACGTTAAGCAGTCGGTCCCGGTTATTATCACTATCATGTGAAAATAGTCGTTAAAAGGCCGAGGTGGCCTGTGCCCAGCAGTGGGACTTTAAGACTGTAATTGTGTTAGTGGTTTATCTTATCAATGGCAATAATTATACTCACTTAATGGAATTGATAAATTATGATTTTACAATTGGGAAGGATAAATTGATAGGAATATCGGTAAACTATATTTTTTCAATTGGGAAGGGTACATTTTTAAAGGGGAAGGGAAATTTAAAATTTTTCTTCTCGGTTTGTTATATGGAAATAGTGGCAGAAAATTGTAATTTTAAAATGTTGATTTTTGTAAAGAAACTTTCGTAAATGTTTAACCTACCAAACCGGAGAGTAGAGTTACAGGAAAAATATTGATTTTTAGACAGAGATATTTGGGTGGAAAAACATGATCATACTCTTTGGATTGAATGGAAATTTTTTTTCCGAGTCAAAAGGAAAGCCAAAGCCTGAAATAACCTTTTAAAACCTTTCGGTTTTAAAAGGTTATTTCATAGTTCTTTGTCTATACTTTTACTTACTTAAGTCTCGAGCAACTGGGCTGTATAAATTTCAGTAAAACTATAACAAAAGATTAAACGAAGCCATATACATATAGCGTAGTAGGTATAATAATATTAACAATATAGTCTATCAGTCTGATAATAGTGTTGCAAATTTAAAACGAGTTAACGCGAACCGCCATCTTAATGCAAGCACTTGTTCCTAACTCTATAACCGCTTTATACATCAAGTTGGTAAATTATTTCAAAGAATTTACTTCCTTAAGTATACTCGTGTAATAGAGGTGATAGTCGAGTGAGATGGCGGAGATTGTTGCTCAGTATACACACCACATCTTAAAGTTGTTCAAGAATATAATATCTGTTGTTAAACTTGTAAGCAATATGGAGTAATCATTAACAGGATAGGTGAAGTTTGAAATTTAGTATTAAATGCTCACAGCTTCATCTTTGCACAGTTTTTGTAACAACGTAGGCACCTATTTTAATATTTTGTTAAATAGCGTACATAATTATATAGATTATCAAATTTTTGTCTCGAAATAATCTAAGTTTTTGGAAAAAGATGAGGTAACTTCATCATCATTATTATTAAGTATATCAACGCATGACCGGTCCACTACAGGCGCGACTCTCCTGTCAGTATGAGAAGGCTTTAGGCCGTAGTCCACCACGCTGGCCAAGTGCGGGTTGGTAGACTTCACACGCCTTTGAGAACATTATGTGGAACTCTCAAGCTAGCAAACTGTTTCCTCACGATGATTTTTATTTCCTTATAAAAATATACAATATTCTTATCTTTCTTTATTCTTTTATATTCCAAAAAAAATCCCACATTTGTTGCGCATGGTGTTCTTACAAAAAGTTATACTACTTAGTACTTATGTTACTTCTCTCATCACCAGCGTTTGCCCAGCGGCTGCAAACATAGCTGTTATAAAATATTAACTGTCCAGCGATAGGCATTCATAATAAAGCCATTATGTGAATAAATGCTAACGACTATATTTACCAGGCGTCTACGCGTCCACCATTAAGGGTTAACCATTATACATGGACGCTATTAGCTCTGGACTCTAGAAGTGAACTTGCGGTCAAGTAATCTTTTTTATTTAACCCCCGACGCAAAAACGACGGGGTGTTATAAGTTTGACGTGTCTGTGTGTGTGTGTCTGTCTGTTCCCCTGTAGCGCTCAAACGGGTGGACCGATTTGAATGCGGTTTTTTTGTTTGAAAGGTGAATTAGTCGAGAGTCTTGTTAGCTATGTTTGGTGAAAATTGGTCCAAAATTGCAAATCCAAGATGGCTGCTGCCACAAAATGACGAATGTCAGGGGTTTTTTTAATTTTTAATTTATACTTGTAATAATTGTATGATAAGCTTACGCTTGACAACAATCATGCCTGGAAGTCAGTGATGAGGTCAAGTTGGAATGCGCTTACACAAAATGCTTATTCACTATTACCTTGAAGTTACTCAAGTCGAACGAGGCGGGAAACACGGACGCCGGAAGGGCGTTCCATACTCTCATCATCATCATCATCATGATCAACCCATTACCGGCTCACTACAGAGCACGGGTCTCCTTCTCTGAGTGAGAAAGGTTTTGGCCATAGTCTACCACGCTGGCCAAGCGGATTGGCAGACTTCACACACCTTTGAGAACATTATGGAGAACTCTCAGGCATGCAGGTTTCCTCACGATGTTTTCCTTCACCGTTAAAGCAAGTGATATTTAAATACTTAAAACGCACATAACTCCGAAAAGTTAGAGGTGCATGCCCCGGGATCGAACCTACGACCTCCGATTAGAAGTCGGTCGTCCTAACCACTAGGCTATCACAGCTTTTACAGTTCCATACTCTAACGGTTCGTAAGAAACGTTGACCGAAAGAGTTTCTGATACGTCGTTCGAACGTCAACCACATAGGGATGCCATCGCTCACGACTTCTCGCTGTTCTGTGATGAAATGGTGAAGGAGGAACTAGGTTAAGCAGTTCCTGAGCACACTCTCCAAAATATAACTGATAAAAGACCAATAAACAGGCGTTATTGCGTCGGATTGATCGATAAACAGACGTTGATATAAAAGATCTATAAACAGACGGGGTAGCATGTTTTTGTTTAATTACGATACCATTTACTATCACGTAGGTACTGAGGTAGAACTTGGCGCAGTTGTGAACTCTGTGGTCTTATAAATGGTAAAAAGTTTCCGGATTCTATTTCCGGCAGGGGCAGTTAGGGAATTTATAATTTCTAAACTGCCTGTGGTCTGGGTGGGAGGGTTCTGTTGTAACGATTTATCGTTCTGGTACAATGCCACGCGTCCCGATCCCCTCCTCTTTAGCGCGGGAGCCCCGGCAGGTGGCCGGAGCGGCTGACATACGCCTGGGACGTATACAACGGGTTCCCCAGGCGTCCAGCATAGTCAGCAAGAGGGAACAGCCGTGGTGGTACAATGCCACGTGGAAGCCGATCAGGGGTACTTATGGATTTAATAAAAACTGCCAAACCTCTTTCAGATTAGCCCACTTCCATCTTAAATTGTATCTTGGGAAGTGTCCCATCATGTGAGATCGATTTCCGGCAGGGGCAGTTAGGGAATTTATAATTTCTAAACTGTCCCTGGTCTGGTGGGAGGGTTCAGCCATGACTAGTTACCACCCTGCCACCAAGCGATTATTATTCCGGCACGATGCCACGTAGAAACCGATCAGGGGTATGGATTTAATATAGATTGTCAAACCTCTTTCAGTAGCCCACTTCCATCTTAGATTGAATCGTGGGAAGTGTCCCATCATGTGAGATCTCAGTCAAGGGGTACCTTGTAGATCATTAAAGATAATAATAATTTAAACTAACTTGCATAACAAAAACACATTAAGATTTATTGTCGCATCCAGTAATTCTATCTCTGTTCGCTCTCCTCAATATCAGATAGGTGCGTTGGACGCTGTTTTTGAGTAACGAGCTCCGGCCTTAATAGCTCATTGTGTAGTTTTTTTTGCAACTATGCGGACCTACCACGGCTCTTGATGCAAAAACTGTATCAAAAGATTGTATAAACACTTTGTTTTTATCGTAGGTTGTTTATAGTTGAAAAGCCACTTTACTGCGCTTGACCACAATAACTTTTATAGAATGAAAAAAAAAAGAATCAATAAGTGAGAGAAATTAAGAAAGAGAAGGTGAAAAGAACGTTAACTTTTAGGGTCCCGTACCCAATGGGTGTCAAAATCCAATATGGATATAACTAAGCTTCCGAAGTTCCGATGTCTGTCCGTCCGTCGGTCTGTCAAAGAGGTTTGCAGCATCCATAATAGGTAGCCAATTTAAATTTTAAATACTTACTTATTAGGCTACTATCTCTGTCACGGCAAATACTATTTAAAAAAAACTTATATTATGAGGTCTCTATAGGTACTGAAAAACTTCGAAAAATTCACACAAAATAGTAATAAATAATATAAATAAACAAATAGAAGAGCTGAGAAATAATCGCATCGAATGCACGGACCATTAATTCACCGCGTGACCTTCAACCCTGACGTTTGAACTCGTTTCCAAGATGGCGGCGCGAGATCATGCGCGCGCGCCGACAGGATAATGTCTTCATTTGAGATAATTCCACCGGTCCGGTTCACATTCCATCGAGATGGGTGGGATGTAGCCACGCAGAAATTGTAATACGATTTATTTTGAACTAGCCTTTGCCTATAATCATACTTCGCTAGTGTACCTACCTATTTTTAACGAGTTTACTTTAACGTAGCAGCCACATTAACGAGAAATGCCAATTGGCGTTAAATCGGGTGGAAGGGAGAATTGTCGCATTAACCCTAGAAGCCTTATCTATTTCGGACGTACACAAAGCCTTAATATACGTCTCAGAGGCGTACACATATAAATTACAATCTCTATGCAAAAATAGCCCTATTTTAGAAATATTGTTTAGCAGAAATTTAAATTTGGAATATAAACTAACAATAAAACAACACTGTTATAAATTATAATTATAACCACAGTTATTTATTACAACGAAAAAACAATATGCATAAATTGGGACAGTAAAAATTAACTTCTTCAAAATCAACTAAAACATATATATTTTTTTATAAAATCTTTTTTTTTAACGCTAATTAGTTGTTCTTAGAGCCAACATTAAATCTAATCAGACTAAGACTAACTAAAGTTTAGGAGCAGTCTACACACATATAAATTTTGTGCTTTTTAAAAGTTACACAAAGCCTAAACATACGTCTCGCAGTCGAGCTTTACTTTGATAAATCAAAAATGACGGGACTTACTTTAATGACACGGACACCGTCCGCTAGCTCCCGTCGGCCGCTGAGATGGCAAAAAAGCACGACGCGCTAACTTCAACAGTTACAAAGAGACAAACGATGTTCGATTGCTTGTACGCCTTGCAGACGTAGATTAGGCTTCTAGGGTTAAAGCGGCCACACCGACGGTTCTTCAGCACCTTGGGACCCCAACGTCTATCGGTTCTCCGAACTATGTGCCTGTATGATTCAATTCAGCCTGCCCTAAAATCAAACATCGCTTTTTAGCGTCATAAATCGGACGTTGAAAGATAAAAATCGGTCTCTGATAAAGTTAAAGCAGACGATCGTTTTTCAACAGAAACTCACTGTTAAAATACGGTCGTCTGCATTAACTTTTACACGGAACATAACTCCATCGCTCATAAATTGAGTAATTAAAACGACAACTAGGTAGAACCTCCAGTGCTGTGTCAGTAAAACTTTTCCTTCTACTAGTCAAGCCCTTTCATTTGATACCCATATTAATGGAGTTGTGAAAAATATGTAATCCGCCATTTTGAAGCGGCGGCCATCTTGGATCGATTTTCATCAAACATAGCTAACAACACTCTCGACTGATTCACCTTTCAAACAACGCCCCGACAAATTCAACTTTCAAACGTTTGAGAACACACACACACACACACACACAGCCACGTCAAATTTATATAACCCCGTCGTTTTTGCGTCGGGGGTTAAAAACCGTACCACCAATAAACATTACTATCCTTACTTTTATAAATAGTGCATTCATAATTTCTCGGTCCACCCGTTTGAGCGCCACAGGGGAACAGACAGACACACACACACAGAGACACGTCAAACTTATAACACCCTGTCGTTTTTGCGTCGGGGGTTAAAATACGGTCGTCTGCATTAACTTCTACACTGAACATCACTCCATCGCTCATAAATTGAATAATTAAAACGACAACTAGGTAGAACCTCCAGTGCTGTGTCAGTAAAACTTTTCCTTCCATTACTGTAAGACCGTAAAAGCTTGTAAAAGCCGTTCGTAAAATGATCAAAAAAGCCATTAAGCATTCTGCCCCGAAGTTCGGCACCAGAAATTCATTAATGGCCCCATTCTAAACATCTCGACTATCAAACTCGACTAGTCGACTCACAAGTCTTGTTGCGTTAATGCTCTTAAATTGGATGGTCTTGGGCGTCTGAGGAATCGTCCATATTGGAAACGAAAGTCCATAATACCTACTGCGTCGTTGGTATAGCTGTCAGCATGTTCAACAGCGGATCACGAAGTCCCGGTTTCGATTCCCGGGTCGGATCGAAATTTTTTTAGATATTAAGTTTTCTGTCCGGGTCTCACTCTAGCAGTGAAAACTCGGTGTTGGTAATTGGCGGTATTTCACCCTCATGCTTCGGAGAGCACTTTAAACCGTTTGATTCCCGGGTCGGGCCAAAAAATAAAAAAAATGAGGTATTGGGTTTTTCTGTCAAGAAATTCTCAGTGCCAGCCCGGAGTTGGAAGTTGGCGGTGTTAGATACACCCCCGTGCCTCGGAGAGCACGTAAAGCCGTCGGTCCTGCGCCTAATCTCTCTCCGGTCGTGTCGCATTGGCGTCCCATCGGACTATGAGAGTGAGGGAATAGAGAGCGCACCTGTGTATGCGCACACACTTGTGCACTATAATATCTCCTGCGCAGATGGTTAGTCTCTGCCTCGGTTGAGATTGGCCGCCGTGGCCGAAATTCGGTCAGGAGGACATTATTATTATTATAGTCGGTAAAGTTCTCGAACCTATTGAAGCAGCGTGGCGGGTCTAAGCTCTACATCTCTCTCCTATGAGAGAAGCCTGTTCCCAGTAGTGCGACGTTAAAGGTTTTTAGTGGTGCGCTTTTCTTCTATTTGTGGATATAACTAACTAAGTACCTATCCAAGTTTTTCATCTCCGTTTTTCGTTTTAAAACGTTATATGACGTTACCTCCAACATTTGAGAGAAATGAGAGAAAGAAAAACGAAGAGTAATTCTGTTGCTTGCTGTAGTTATACAACATCTATACTTACTATGTATTGAAATCTACTATGTAATACACAGTAGCAATGTGTTTACAAATTCCCATTACGTAATATTTGTTGTTTAATATGCAGAGGGCTTAAAACTTTTCAGCAAGCCAAAGCCGACTTCTGAGGCTTCGCGTTAATGCCTACAAGCACCGCTGAAAGACTTTTGGCAGTTAAATTATTTTATTAGCCCATTCTCTTCGAGTTATTGTTTTGTTGGGGCTGACTTATTTCATACTTGAACCAGTTTACGACGGTTTTTAATCTAATTAAATGAAAATAAAATAGTTTATTTATACCTACACAAGTATAAATTAAAAATTTAAAAACCCTCTGACCATTTTGAGTTGGCGGCTATCTTGGATTTTCATAGTGCTACTAGTCAAGCCCTTTCATTTGATACCCATATTGAGGGAGTTGTGAAAAAATAAGTAATCCTTCATTTTGTGGCGGCGGCCATCTCGGACCCATTTTCATCAAACATAGTTAAGAACACTCCCGACGAATTCACCTTTCAAACAACGCCCCGACGATTTAACTTTCAAACGTTTGAGAACACACACACACACAGCCACGTCAAACTTATATAACCCCGTCGTTTTTGCGTCGGGGGTTAAAAACCGTACCACCAATACACATTACTATCCTTACTTTTATAAATAGCGCATTCACATTTCTCAATATGATATTATCAAAATACCAAAAGTGAAAATAAAATTGATACTGAGATTCCATTACATTGTTACTAGCTGAATGTAATGTAAACGTGTAAGAATATGTTAAGTAGGTAGGATATACAATCTATTTAAATACACAAAAACCTAATCAAAAATAGTTACATATAACTATGTACCTTAGAAAATAAAAAAGCGGAAAGTTAGCAAAGGAGAATTTCACAAGACGTCTAGGAAAGAACGTAGGTACAAAAGAGTTCACAGCTGTGGGGGGGAATTAAAAATCCTTTTTTATTTGCTCTTTTTTGTCTGAGATGCCATCTTTGACTCAAAGGCTGTTCGCGCTCCTTACATTGAAAGTTTTGAAAGGAAATGTCTTCTTAATGCACCTTGCGAGGATCAAAGAACTGAATGCATTATTTATAGCCACGCCCGATTTTATCTTAAAACAAGAGATCTTGGAAAAATTATGCATCTTTGTTATTCGTCAAGTTTGATTCAAAATATACTGACAAGATATCAAAATAAGATCACAGAAACACGGTACCTACTTATTTTATTCTAGAACAGAATATTTTACTAGTATTAACATAATTTTTTGCCCAGTTCATGGCTCTAATTTGAGTCAAATCGTGGAAGAGATTAGTTTGCCCATGCTGTTGTTATTTACTATCTTTTGATAGTAAATAACAACAGCATGGGCAAAGACACCCGCGACTTCGTTCGCGTGGATATATATTGGTTTTTAAAAATTCCGTAGGAATCATTTTGTTTTTCCTAAGCTCTTTGACCTCATATCATGCTAAAAACTGTTAAAAGTTCACTGGCGGATGTTTAGGTAGATCAAAATGTAAACATCCACCAGTGAAAGTTCCATCAAAATCGATCCAGCCTTTTAGAGATTATTCGGTAATCTTTAAAGAATCTACTTTCTAACAAAAAAAAAAATGAATGAAATCGGACCACGCGTTATTGAATTACAGCTAAATACACGTTTTGACTTTCATCCCCTCTCCCTAGGGAACCGTGCTGAATTTCGGGATTAAAAGTATCCTATATGTAACTCTGTAGTATGAACTTAAATCGTACCAAGTTCGTTTCAATCCATTCAGTAGTTTTTGCGTGATGCGCGCACAAACATACAGACAAACAGATAAACAGACAAACAGACAAAAATTTCAAAAATAGCTTTTTTACGTTCTATTACTTATCCCTAACATCCCCCAGTTACTATTTTGCAAAAATCTTCAATGTACAGATACGGCAAGTCTACGATTTTATTATATGTATACCTACCTAGATATAGATAGAAGATATAGATTTTCAGTCCATACCTCTAATTAGCTTTTTCAATGCATTAGGTATATAAGACCTTAATTTTTATTTTTTCAGCTTGTCAATTCCTAATTCCTATGTTGTGTCCTAAATAAACTTTAATATCTTACCAGATTTTACCTTACTCAAAACTAGCAAGCATTAATTCTTCGAAAATACCTAGTTTGAAGCCGACTTTGCAACATGTGTATCGAAAACAACTTTTGGTGCTAAAGTTGGCTAAAGCTTTAGTATTTTAGCTAGGAAAGACTGGAATATTCTGAAAGTAGGTGAAAGTGTTAGCACAGTTTCAGAGAGGCTTATAATATCTTACTGACTTGAATACTGTTTGTTTAAAATGTGAACAACGTACGAAGACCTCCCATGCGCAGTGGTGAGCGCTGTGGTCTTGTGGAGGGTTCCAGGTTGGATTCCCGGGAGGCGAATTCTGGTCTGGTCTAGTGGAAGGCTTCGGACTTAGCTAGTTAACATCCTAACGAAAAAGCCTTGCCGGTTAAAGATTTAGCGTTCCTTTGCGAAACTGCAGAGACACAGATTAGATGTAGGTATGATACGGGTAAACTGTCATACGGTCATACCCGTTACAAGTTAGCCCGCTTTCACTGTCATATCCGTCATACCCGTGCCAAGTTAGCCCGCTTTCACTGTCATATCCGTCATACCCGTTCCAAGTTAGCCTGCTTTCACTGTCATATCCGTCATACCCGTTCCAAGTTAGCCCGCTGTCACTGGCCATTATAGGTTCCAAGTTAGCCCGCTTTCATCATTACAGTACCTACCATCAAGAGAAATCGGAGTTAAGGGCTAACTTATCATTGACTACAAGAGAACGACTACCGCTACTACCTTTTTTCAGCGTCCCACAGCTGGGCACAGGCCTCCTCTGCTATGAGAGAGAGGGATTTAGAGCTCAGATCCGCCAGTCTTGGCGGGCTTTAACGACTATCGTCATATGATAGTAATAATAATAACCGGGACCTACTGCTTAACATGCGCTCTAAGACACGGGGGTAAAACACCGCCAACTACCAACTCCGGGCTCGCAATGAGAATTTCTTGACAGAAAAACTCAATACCTAACAATTATTTGCCCAACCCGGGAAACGAACCCGGGACCTCGTGATCTGCAGTCGAATATGCTAACCACTAGACCAACGAGGCAGTTAACAAGAGAACAGACCCTGGTTAAAGTCTCACAGCCAGGACACAGAAGAAATAAGATACTATGATAATTTTGGTTAACAAACAATAGATACAAACGGGCTAACTCTTAAGGCTAGAGCACACTAAAGATATTATGCTTTTATTGTACACGTAGGAAGACTTTTAAATTAAGATCCTTAGAACTCATATCAAATTCACTTTGTATTTCATTGTAAACATCCATACTAAGTATATCTAATATTATAAATGCGAATGGCGTGTCTGTCTGTATGTGAAATGGTATTTCACAGCCTAAACTTTGAAGCGATTTTTACGAAAGGCACCGAGATACTTAGCTTGCATCCTCGACACGGACATCCTACTAATATTATAAATGAGAAAGTGTGGATGTTTGGATGTTTGGATGTTTAGATGTTTGGATGTTTGTTACTCAATCACGCCGCAACTACTGAACCGATTTGGCTGAAATTTTGAACGGAGATATATTATACCCTGACTTAAAACATAGGCTATACTAAACATAGGCTAAACATACTTTTTATCCAGAAAAATCAAAGAGTTCCCACGGGATTTCGAAAAAACCGAAATCTATAGCTACAGCTATAGCAAACTTCCTTGAAAGTAGGTATAAAGGTTGGAAAAGGGAGCGGGAACAGGAACCGGAAATCCAGATTCCCTCGGGATTTGTGCAAAATCAGAATTCACGCGGGCGAAGCCGCGGGCATTCTCTAGTAGGAAAATAAATATTCCACGGGATTTTTTACATTTTTTTTTCACGCTGATGAAATTATCTTTGTTTACTATTATCCATAACAATTCATTATGTTTAATGAATTGTTTAGTATGACATGCAACTACACCATACTATAAGTCTTGCAAACGGCAAAAAAACGTATGACGCTTGGGAAATAAAAAATGTTAATACTTTCTAAACCTTCAAATATTCTACCAACGAACAACAGAGTCACCATTCGTGCTTTAGCTTTTTCACTTTAGATTTCATAGCAGCGTAAATGCATGCTGCATTTACAAAATCTAATCCGCAGTACAATTTGATGCGTCCGGTCACTAACTTCCATACAATTTTACGCAAATGTCTGCAGTGAGGCCCGCGCTCAATACTCCCATATACTTAGTCTCAGTTAACACAGCTCGAAAACTCTACTAAATACTACTGATCGAAACACAATGACTTCGGAGTAAAATGGACCTAAACTAGCTTATTTTAAGGTTTCAGTTCGCCACTACATTCAGCATTAGTTTACAGCCAGCGCCCCAAGCAGAAATTAATGTATAATAGATATTCAAAGTATTGAACTACGACTTTTAAATAAGCGTATTTGGTTTCATTTAGCATTACATATTACAGTATTTCGATACGTAGTATTTTTAACCCCCGACGCAAAAACGACGGGGTGTTATAAGTTTGACCTGTCTGTGTGTGTGTGTGTGTGTGTGTGTGTGTCTGTCTGTTCCCCTGTGGCGCTCAAACGTGTGGATCGATTTGAATGCGGTTTTTTTTGTTTGAAAGGTGAATTGGTCCAGAGTGTTGTTACCTATGTTTGAAGAAAATCGGTCCAAGATGGCCGCCGCTACAAAATGGCGGATTACATATTTTTTCACAACTCCCTTAATATGGGTATCAAATGAAAGGGCTTGACTAGTAGAATAGCACTATTGCAAATCCAAGATGGCCGCTGTCACAAAATGGTGAATGTCGGGGGTTTTTAAATTTTTAATTTACACTTGTATAAAGTTTTGGAGGTGTTCAAACTGAGACTAAGCATCCAGTATTCCGTGTTCGCACGTAACAGATGTTGCTCCGGATCCCATTGTTGGGGCACTAATAAATACAGTATATTGCCTTTAGAGGCACAATCGGCGAACAATATAAAATTATTGCCACTGCGCCCGCATTTACACCTACGGATGGCGCGGTATGTAAACGAACAAATCGGACTTGCTAAACTTTAACATGCTTATTTATGTACATTTATAATTCTCGAGTTGTTTGTTTCATTGTACGCATTGTAAGCTACATATGCATTAGTGCTTATACTTACTACATTAAAGCGACACATTATTATTATTATTGAGGATTTTTCATAAATCATGTCCTGGAGCCGTGACAGACCTACCTTTCCAGGGGAGACCGAGAAGAGAGAGACGAGAGAAATATCGGAGATATCGGTGTACCTACATAATATGTAGAAAAACACAACTCCTCCTTTTTTAGAAAGCCGGTTAAAGTAGCCTATGTTACTCCTTGATTAATCCTCGTCCAGCATGTGAAAGTCCCGTCAAAATCGGCTCAGCCGTTCCGCAGATTAGCCCGTTCAAACAGATAGACAGACAGACAGACAAAAATTTAAAAAAACGTGTGATTCAGTTATGGTACAATCCAAATAACCATATGAGCTTATTATGAGGTAGTTATTTCGAAATTACAGACAGACACTTCAATTTTATTTATTAGTATAGAGTATAGATACAGATGTAACAAATAGTACCAAGTTTATGTTTTTTGGGCCTATAATCCAAATTCGCTATGAGAATGAAAAGGGATTAGAAATAATTTTCTCGATAAAAATACATTTCTCAATCATAAAGTCCATAACAATCTATATACGAGTTACAAAAATAAACGCTCTCCAGTAAAACTTTTTCAATAGCTTTTAGAAAACCAACAATACAGTGTGTAACACTGAATTGCCATTTCTTTTCCCGCGGGCTGCGATCGGACACACATGTAATTGTTTTCCGTTCCATTGTAATTGACTTGCGGTGTATGTTCTCGCGTTTAATACTTAGCTGCCTGAATTTGACACTTTTATAAGAGTATGACTTTCATTGTGTATGTTTTCTTTTGTCGAATATTAACCACCGATGAAGATTTTGACTACTGCTTCGTTTGCCTAGCGGTTATAGTATCGTCGACTGCAGATCATGTCCTGCGCTCGAATCCCGGGTCGGGCAAAAAATTATGAGGTAGGTAAATATTGGGTATTGATTTTTCTGTCAATAAATTCTCAGTACCATCCACAAAATGACAACCACAACCAGTCTGTCAAGATTGTAGCGCCTAAGAAGAAGAAGAACCGTCCATAGCAGTAATCGGCTTCTACGCGGCATCGTACCGGAACGCTAAATCGCTTGGTGGAACGTTTTTGTCGATACGATGGTACCACGATAATTAGACCAGACCAGACCAGAAACAATTTAGAAAAAAATCCCAAATTGCTCCTGCCTGAAATCTAACCCGGGACCTCCCACTTATAAAACCACAGCGCCAGACATGCACCACTGCGCCAAGGGGGTAGCCCCCTTAGGCAAGTCACGAAAACCGGCCCCTCTATTCAACCCAAAATTATCTCACAATGAAAAGGGAAAATTTTGTAAATTGCACCCCGCGACACCCCATCGCTCTAACGCGTTCGCAGGGGTGAGTTTATCACAACTTTGGTTGTAAACGTGTTGACACAAGAGCTCTCTCGCCTGAGTAGCGCCGCGCCCCCGAAATAAGCGGATCATCGGAAAAAAATCACTGTAAAATAATGCTAAGTAAAGCTGGAGGGGACGAAAATCTTAGATTTTCAACAGGGTATCACCCTTCGAGCACACCCCCCCATACTTCGAGCGGACCTACCGCTGATATTGATAGTGCTTTGCGGTAATAGGTACTACTAGGCGTACTTTTACCACAGCTTTTACGTTGCGGGCAACGATTGGTGGAGGGAAGTGAGTGTTACTACTTTACACAGTATGTGGTGAGAGCTGTTATTATTCTTTACTAAACGTACCTATGAGTCAAGAACTATACCTATTACCTACCTACATAATATAAGTAGGTACCTAGTTACTTACATACATAGTTAGATTACCTTTTTATGAATTCCTTGTCCTATTGGATACAAGATTAATTTATAGTGTTACCTACATAAAAATGATCAGAGTTAGATTTTATCAAATCCCATACATTTTTTCGATTTTTTTTATCTTTTTTCGAAAAATCTATAAGACCATTTTGCAAACATCCTCAGCTGTCGATTAAAAAAAGAATCCCGCAAATTGGTTCAGTAATCTCGACAAGTAAATTTACATGGAAAAAATACCTCATATTATCTACTCGAGTGAGAGGTGGCAATCATTTTGCGTAAACTTAAATGATTAATTTCTCCGTTATTTCTTGATGTATTTCAAAAATTTTTTCATTGATATATTTTTTTAGTCTATATTTTAATTCCATTGTGTTAAATATGATATTTTCAACATCAGGAAACTTCCTCATTGGACCATTTTACTCGCCTGCAATAATTGCTTTAGCAAATGTTACTTTCGTATGAATTACATCCCAGTTTTAGTTGAAAATAGTTTGGATTAATAAATTAATAATAATGCACCACATCAACTTAGCTAACATAAGTAATGTACCTTTACAGATTTTGTACTAAATAGTTGTTCTTACCCATTCCCAAATACCTACCTAACTTCTAAAGATATACAATACATAATACGAACTCAAATAAGAAAGGTAACAACTAACAATATTATTGTATTATAACCTCAAAGGTATTTTAGGTACGGGTATTCCATACCAAATCTCCAAAATCATCCCCCATACCTACGTATCGGCCCGTTCATATATTGTATTCGAAACATGTAATGTTTTCATTAGCTCTGATGAGGGAATCTATAACTAAGTTACGACACGCGTGGGGCCCTAACCCTTTGAAATATTATACCTATACGTTATTGATTGGCATTCAGCCCTCGCTGAATTGTGGAGGACTGTATAGATATTGGGGAAGAGAAATTATATTTCGTAGGTAGGTAATCATTTGTCATAGTTAAGGTAGAAATTCGAAAATTCATTTGTACTTATTGAAAATTTTGATCACGCAATTCAAAAAGCGGATATATGTACCTACCTACTTTATAGACGTACTCGTATTAGGGTGGACGCTCCTTAGGCCGGCACCCCCCCTTAAGTCGGCATTTCGTTATATTTCTGTCGATATTATCGTTTTGGTGTCATTTAATCGCAATGGGTATTTTTTTTATTTAGTATTGCTCCAATGGGGAAATAGTTCTAAAATAAGGCAGAACTTTTTTGCACCCCTTTCCCTCAATTTTCGCTTAGAACGAGCGCGAGTGCGTAAATCGCTGAATTTCTTACAAAATTGTTACTTTCCGAGCGTCGTTTGGTAAGAAATAAATTACGTATTATAATATTTAAGACTTGTTGTTGCAATTTAATTTGTTTTGCGTAATATTTGACATCGTGTTATAGTGATTTAACTCAATTATTTTGCGTAGTTACAGAAAAAACAGGGGTGCCGGGCTAAGGAAAACCAGTAGTATGAGGTGCCTGAGATCGGCAGGGGGTGCCGACTTAAGAATTTGGGTTATTCCTAAGGTCGGCCCTATTGAATAAACTTAATATTATCTATATAAAAATTGTCTGATTGTTTGTCAAGGTTGTTAAAAAAAATTATATATCAATTTCTTCAAAAATTCTATTAATTTCGAAAAATTTTATTTTTTTTGGCGGGAAAATGAAATAAAATGAAAACGAGGAAAGAGTTACTATAAATATTAAAAAAAACATAAATTGTAGCGGACAATATCGGGGGTAAAAGCTAATTTTATAATAAAAAAATGAGGGCCGACTTTGAGAACTGAGGCTGAGTTTGTTGTGGGCTCTTCTCAGACCAGGGCGCGTTTGGAACCCTCGTAGCTTTAGTTTTAAGTTTCCGTAAGTAATTATCACCATTGCCTGTTCCCAAATTGACGTTCAAAAAGTGTACAGTGTACCTACTTTGAATAAATGAATTTTGAATTTGAATTTGAATTTGAGAACACAAATGCCGGAGAGAGGGACAAAGGTGCCGAGCTTACGCAAATCAGTACTTTTTTTTTAATAAATTGAAAAAAATACTTCTTTATGCAAAAAGCGGGTATTAAAAATTTATTCTAAAAGTCAAAAGCATGAAGTATTAGAAGAAAAAAACATTGTACTGAAATTGCTTCGTTTGACACGTCTACGAATTTTTAAACATGACACGACGCTTAAAGTGCCGACTTATAGAACATTCACCCTACTTAGTTATTACATGTTACATCGAGAATATTCATTGGTGTAAAGGAGTAATCCAACACCGGCCAAAACAATAGAATAGAATAGAATAGAAAAGTTTTTTATTCAAATAAACTTTTACAAGTACTTTTGAATCGTCGATTGAGTCTACCACAGGTTCGGAATGCAGTTCCAGCCGAGAAGAACCTGCAAGAAACTCGGCGGTTGCTCTTTTTTAAAAATAACATTATAACAATTATTAATTATTAATGTACATGATTGAAAAGCCGTCTCGCGCATTGCTGGAACGAGTTAAATCCAAGCTTTTTTATCGTTTATATAATCTTCAATTGTATAATAAGCTTTTTTTATGAGCATACTTTTAATAAAGTTCTTAAACTTGTGTAAAGGCAAGTCCAAGACATATTTTTTACTAGATGATGCCCACGGCTTCGCCCGTGTGGATTTAGGTTTTTAAAAATCCCGTGGGAACTTTTGATTTTCCAGAACAAAAAGTAGCTTATCTGTAGAAACCCGTCCCCAAAACGGAAAAATCCCGTGGGATCCCCAGGATTTCGGAATACAATTCCTTACAGCATCAGGGTTGAGGAGTTCAACGATAAAGTCTTTAATTGGTACCCCCAATATCAATTTCAATAACCGAAAGTTTCTAAAACCCATTAGTTTTGGGAATTAGGTCCCCTACAGCATAAGGATTGAGGAGTTGGAATCCAAATTTTTTATAGAACAGGGACGCAATGTTTCTCTATCGATTAAAAAAAAATTACGCAAATCGGTTCAGAAATCTCGGAGATATCGGTGTACATAGGTAGAAAAACACAACTCCTCCTTTTTTGAAAGTCGGTTAAAAAAGTAGCCTATGTTACTCCCTGGTTAATTCTCTACTTGTATGTGAAGGTCCCGTCAAAATTGGTTCAGCCGTTCCGAAGATTAGCCCGTTCAAACAGACAGACAGACAGACAGACAGACAGACAGACAAAAATTTTAAAAACGTGTGATTCGGTTATGGTAGCGTTCAAATAACCATTTGAGCTTAATATGAGGTAGTTATTTCGATATTACAGACAGACACTTCAATTTTATTTATTAGTATAGATTCAGATAAACTTTTACAAGTGCTTTTGAATCGACAAATGAATCTACCACTGGTTCGGAATGGTGCTTACAATTCTACACGTTAAGAAGGGCAGACAAAAGTAGCCCCATTTCCGACGGCGGCACCCGTTCACGAGCATGACGCATGATCCAGCCATTGCTTCGCAATGGTAGGCATACGTACAACGAAAAATAGGTAGAAGACTTGTATCTATTTCATTAGTGGATATAGACGACGCGTATGCTTCAATCAAGAACGGAATATGTTTCGCGCGGAAATGTCTATTAACTTCACACAACACATCACATTTTTAACCCCCGATGCAAAACGACGGGGTGTTACCTATAAGTTTGACGTGTCTGTGTGTGTCATTCTGTTCCCCCGTAGCGCTCAAACGGATGAACCGATTTGAATGCGATTTTTTTGTTTGAAAGGTGAATTTGTCGGGAGTGTTGTTAGCTATATTTGATGAAAATCGGTCCAAGATGGCCGCTACCACGAAATGGCGGATAACATATTTTTTCACAACCCCCTCAATATGGGTATTAAATGAAAGGGCTTGACTAGTAGAATAGCACTATGCAAATTCAAGATGGCCGCCACCACAAAATGGCGAATGTAGGGTTTTAAAATTTTTAATTTATACCTACTTGTTCTTTATGAGAGAATTCCTGTGTCCCAGCTGTGGGATGTTAAAGGGCTACCTACAGTGGTGGACAACCATCGCGTGTTTTACAATCGAATCCTATCTCAAGATTTCAGGGAGTGATTTCAGTTTACACACAACAAAGATCTTTCTGCACCTAAACAACGCACGTAAAACTTAAGTCGAACAAATAGTTAATGTCACGTAAGTAATTCCAATCAAAGATTCCCTTTGTCCCCAACCCTTCCACCCTAATGTATCGGGTAGCAAAATATTAACTGCCTACCCTCTATGTGCTTCTATTTTGTGTGGCCTCTAAATTATTCACGGCCCTATTTATTGACCAGTTGTTATTCTAAATAATTGTTCCGCGCTTCGTACATACTACATAGCAAGTGTCCAAACAGAGTGCTACAATAATTTAAAATTTTCGATGTTAAAAGGCCATCTATTATCACAATTAAAAAGTATTTTGCAAAGAAAAGTAGAGTATACTCTGATTTCTAATTCCGTGGAATTCTGACGTTTTGTAATGTTACAAGAGATAAAACAATTCCCACAAAAAAGATAAAAAATTCAAAACTTGTAAATAAGAATCAACTGCCGCATGTAGATATGACAAATGCCTGACAGACACTTCATGGTGATAATGTCATTCGACTTCCATTTTTGAATAAATTTTTTCAATGTGCTTCTTTTATTTTCTATTGCTGTTAGTGTGCACTTACTAGTTTCCACCCATGGTGTATTCTATTTTAGGGCGAAACGACTAATATTATTACGCGCCATATTAGGTATGGCTTTTTATGATGACAGGGAATTATAGTAGTTTGGGCCTTGGGGTAAAATCATACTTCGTAGATGTTAAGCCTGTTCTCCATACAAATAACTCATCTGTAAATGACAATGACAGCTGTCAGAATTCCACTGAATTAGAAATCACAGTATAGAAAAAGAGAAGAATCATTAATTTTAATTTAACAATAATTAACTACGCCCTTATCTAATACGAGTTTGCGCATTTCGACAACGTTACTTACTACATTTTGAATACCTATCGGAAAACTATAATGTCAGATAATTTGCTTACAACCTGTCTGATGGGATGTCAAGTATGAGTTATGATTGCGAATCTCAGTTGTAGGTATGTAAACCATCTACCTATTCAAGATCTTTGCATAGTTAAACTAATTACACTAGGCTGAATATTTAGTTTATTGATATAACTTGACATGTTGACAAATCTAGAACACAATATGAAATTCTTGCGTGTGATATTATGGTCTGCACGTTGAATTATTCAGCTCTGTTTGCCAAATCTGTGACATAATAACCGCCTGTTAATATTGTATCAATTTATGGTTAGCCATAATATTCGGTATTCCGGTGTTTAGGATGGGTTTCACTTGTGATATTCGCAATTATTATTATCATCAATATTCCCCGGCGCAGCATTGTTATGCCTTCATTGGGAATCTAGCCACATGAGTAGATATCCCTACAGATAGTTTTTTTAACAACGCAACGTCCTAAATTTATACCTATTCTCATAGGGTTGTCACTTGTTGCATGTGAACTACTGTGAATACTGTTAACTGTACAATGGTTAGACATTTTCGTCTAAACACAACAGTTACTTAACTATAATTTTTTATAAAATTTTCAGTATTTTACACAATCTCTAAACTCTCACCAAACACTTTATTCTCAGTATTAATTTAATGCGCACGACCCACACTTGTCGTTTGCTTCCCAACTGAGCCCCAGCGTAGCGTCCGTGAGCCGTTGGTGAGAGTTCGTGTGTGCGTGAGCTGCGCTATGTGTGAGTGTACCTACAGTGGGCCGCTTGTATGAAGCTTCCTCTCTGTAGGGATATCTACTCATGTGCTTCATACAAGCGTCCCGCTGTAGGCACACTCACACATAGCGCATGTTTGCTATACAACTGAGCCGGTTGCGTCAGACGCGGAGCATCTGTGAACCGTTGATGAGAGCTCATGTGATTGTACGTACAGCAGGACACTTGTATCAACCTTCGTCTCTGTAGGGATATCTACTCATGTGATCTTACTGTATCGGTCGACTGCGCATGGTTTGGCTCATTAATATATATATAGCTGTTCGTTCTGATTCACTGACTCATTCATCGCCTCTCCTGTAAAATTTTGTATGAAAATTTTTTTTTTCACAAATGGTTTCGTATAGAGGACAAAAATTCATTAAGAGGAAAAATATGGAGAGAGCTGATGATTGAGGATTTCGGAGACGGTTGAAGAGCACGCTTAAGGTATTGAAGATAGGTGGGGGGTGCTCGAACAAATGTCACTCGAAACGTCATCCAATTGGCAGTGAGCCGAAAAAAAATTCAAAATGGCGAAAAAAAGATGGCCGCCATACAAATTTCGTCGGTGTCCATCTCGAAGGGTATAAAAGATGAAAGAGTTGTTTCTTAGCAAAACATGATCAGGATCCAAAGGTCTACTCGATGAATACAAAAAAAATTCAAAATGGCGGACTTTATTTTTCCATAGAAAATGTATGGCGAATATTGAGAGAGAGTATAAAGTTGTGAACTAGGTATGCAAGGCGATTGATGCGGTTCTTTGGAGAAATCTCAAAGAAAAATATGGGAAGACATGATGATTGAGGGTTTGGAAGATGATTGATGAGCCCGGGCAGAGTTTTGTAGATAGATGGGGGCTGCTCAAACAAAAAATACTCAGAACCTCATCCAATTGGCACTGAGGTGAAAAAAAAAACCAAAATGGCGGATTCAAGATGGCGGCTATACAAATTTCGTCGGTGTCTATCTCACCAAGTATAAAAGATGGAAGAGTGGTTTCTTTGAAAAATATGATCAAGAACTAAAAAACAAGATGGCGGAATTTATTTTTCTACACAAAAAAAATTTTTGATGGTTTCGTGTAGAAAACAAAAATTCATGCGGAGGAAAAATACGGAAAGAGCTGATGATCGAAGACTTTGGAGACGGATGAAGAGCACGGCGAGGGTATTGAAGATAGGTGGGACGTGCTCAAACAAAAACTACTCGAATCCTCGCGGTCCGCTTGCGGGCCGCGCACCCACGCGCCGTACTAGTCTATTTTATATAGCTCTATCTACACGGGGTATTTTACCCCGGAAAAAAGTTTTTAATAAGTAGTTATATAGAATTGTTTATACAGATAGAGATGCCTGATATAGAGCAATTATAAGCGCGATGCTTAGAAGACGGCGGCTGTGCAGTCCAGTGTCCACTCTTGAGTTGAAGGTACCTACTCGAGTTGTACGTAGCAGGATAATGCGTATATACCTACTCGTAAATTAAATAATATAATTTAGGGAATTCAATTGCTGAAAAAACAGCCAACTTAACTTTTAATTATTACAAGCGGACACCCGCGACTTCGTTCGCGTGGATATATATTGGTTTTTAGGGTTCCGTACCCGAAGGGTAAAAAACGGAGCCCTATTAATGTCACTCGGCTGTCTGTCTGTCTGTCTGTCTGTCTGTCTGTCTGTCTGTCCGTCTGTCCACCGGTCACAGGTCTCTAGCTCGCAGACGAAATGAGTTACAAACCTGAAATTTTGGTATTTAGTGTAAAACGTTAACCCAAAATCAAATATTGAATTAGAAATTGAATTAAATTATTTTTCAGGGGGGCTCCCATACATGAAAAAGGAGCCGGAAAAAAAAATTTTTTCTTTAACCTAGCTTGTGGGGTATCATTGTTTAGAGCTCATTAAGTAGAGTACAAATATATATTTTTTTTAATTTTTATCTCAAAAAATAAGGGAATGGGAGGCCATCAAAGTTGTCAGTTTTAGACCATTTTTGTGACGGGGGCTATCTCAAAAACTAAACTAGTTCGGAATATGATATTTCAGTATATTATGTACTATATGCTCTATTTAAACAACAAATACTGAAAACAACGATTTATTAAATAGTTTATAAGCTGTGACCAAAATAAACGAACATTTTTTTGGGTTTTTCTTTCACGGTTTGTTGCGATGTCTAGCTCGGAAATTAAATATTTCTTAGACCCAAAATATTATATTGTTCATAATTATGTACGGAACCCTGAAAGAGCGAGGCCCGACTCGCACTTGGCTGATTTTTAAAAATCCCGTAGGAATCATTTTGTTTTTCCTAAGCTCCTTTGAGCTCATATCATGCTAAAAACTGTTAAAAGTTCACTGGCGGATGTTTAGGTAGATCAAAATGTAAACATCCGCTAGTGAAAGTCCCATCAAAATCGATCCAGCCTTTTAGAGATTAGCCAGTAATCTTTACAGTATCTACTTTCTAACAAAAAAAGAATGGATGAAATCGGACCACCCGTTAACGAATTACAGCTAAGTACACATTTTTACTTTCATCCCCTCTCCCTAGGGAACCGTGCTGAATTTCGGGATAAAAAGTATCCTATAATATGTTACTCCGTAGTATTAACTTAAATCGTACCAAGTTTCGTTTCAGTCCATTCAGTAGTTTTTGCGTGATGCGCGCACAAACATACAGACAAACAGACAAACAGATAAACAGACAAACAGACAAAAATTTCAAATATAGCTTTTTTACGTTCTATTACTTATCCCTAACATCCCCCAGTTATTATTTTGCAAAAATCTTCAATGTACAGATACGGCAAGTCTACGATTTTATTATATGTACTAGATGATGCCCACGGCTTCGCCCGTGTGGATTTAGGTTTTTTAAAATCTCGTGGGAACTTTTGATTTACCAGTACAAAAAGTAGCCTATCTGTAGTAACCCGTCACCAAAACAGAAAAATTCCGTGGGATCCCCACGATTTCGGAATGCAATTCCTTACAGCATCAGGGTTGAGGAGTTGAATATGTACCAACTCGAGTTCATTCAACGATAAAGTCTTTAATTTTTACCCCCAATATCAATTTAAATAACCGACAGTTCCTAAATCCCATTAGTTTTGGGGATCAGTTCCCCTACAGCATCAGGATTGAAGAGTTGGAATCCAAGTCTTTTGTAGGACAGTGTCGCAATGTTTTTCTATCGATTAAAAAAAAAAATTACGCAAATCGGTTCAGAAATCTCGGAGATATCGGTGTATATAGGTAGAAAAACACAACTCCTCCTTTTTTGAAAGTCGGTTAAAAAAGTAGCCTATGTTACTCCCTGGTTAATTTTCTACTTGTATGTGAAAGTCCCGTCAAAATCGGTTCAGCCGTTCCGAAGATTAGCCCGTTCAAACAGACAGACAGACAGACAGACAGACAGACCGACAGACAGACAGACAGACAGACAGACAAAAAATGTAAAAACGTGTGATTCGGTTATGGTACCGTGCAAATAACCATATGAGCTTAATATGAGGTAGTTATTTCGATATTACAGACAGACACTTCAATTTTATTTATTAGTATAGATAGATATAGATTATAATTCATATAAGTATATCTATGAATGCAAAAGTGCAACAAGTTTTAATAACGTAGAGCTTACGTCGTGTCGTCAATGGGCGCTGATTGAGCTCCGTGACGACGTTACCGTCGGAGACTGATGAACTTTGTCGTGTCGCGGGGTTCAAAGGCATGCGGAAAACGTTTTTTGTTACACGATAAAAGGGTTAAAATTACAATTTTATTTATTTCCATAGATCAATGCAGAAGTGCAACAAGTTTTAATAACGCATTTGTAATCGTACTGTTCACTTTCCCTGCCACATGGGGTCTATACCACCCCATACAACAACGGTAAGGCTAGAATAATGCGAGGTAATCGAGTTGAGCTTACGTCGTGTCGTCAATGGGCGCTGATTGAGCTCCGTAACAACGTTACCGTCGGAGACTGATGAACTTTGCCGTGTCGCGGGGTCCAAGGGCACGGAGCGAGCGGGAGATGGTTTTTCTGGTACACGTTAGAAGGGTTAAGGAGGCAATAAACGCCACGGGCTTTTTCAGCCTACGTATAATTAAAGTGGCTATCTGTTGTATACAATGTCTAAGCTAAACTACTTAAATTGACAAGTTCAAAAATAATGGTAACCTTTTCCGCATGGAGCATTGTGAAAGGGATAGGAATAGATTTCGTCCTGTCATATTATATAGCTTAGAGATTATGTAAAACAGAATTATCCGCACTTTAGAGGCATTACCAAGGTTTCTTATCATTAATGAAATTTCATATATTTCAATAAGATTTTTCAATAACTTTGTGTTAAGTAAAAGTAAAAAGTAAAAAACTTTGAACTTGAGAGATACATCTTCAAAAAATCTTTTTTAATGTGTTTATAATAATAACTTACACCATTTATAGCGCTCAAATGACCCAACCATGCAATTATTGTTGGTAATTGCTACATATGCATTATTATTGCGTCATTAGAGCGCTCTTAAGTTTTCTTTCACTTTATTACTTAGCTTTGAAATAAAGTTAGTTTTGAAAATCGCCTATTTGCTGTCACTTGAGCCAACAGCCATTACAGCTAGTGGTTCAAACGACACCGTCTGGAAAGTACAGACAAAGGTGAATTTGTCCGGAAGTCAAACTACTAGACGATTTTACTATGTTCCATTATGCTATGCTAAATACTTGCTAAAATGTTCTTGTCTCGTCTAACTGCTCATCCACACGTTCGCCAACATGCTGGCCCATCTTATGGTCCAATATGTTGGCCCAACGTGTAGAGCGGGAGTTGGAAGGTATTGGAACGATGGCCCGCAAGTTGGCCGCAGGTTGGCCCGGAGCATACTGAACGACCTTCCAACGTGTGGACGCGAACACAAACTCCTCGCCCAACACCTTCCAACATATCCGTCATCATGTTGGCCAACGTGTAAAGGCGCCTTTAATTGTTCTTTCAGTTTGAGAATTGACGACCCTCCTGGCGCAGTGGTGAGCGCTGTGGTCTTATAAGTGGGAGGTCCCGGGTTTGATCCTGAAAGGGTCAATTTGGAAATTTATAATTTCTATATTGTCTCTGGTCTGGTCTGGTAGGAGGCTTCATCCGGGGTTAGTTACCACCTTGCCGGCAAAGCTGTGCTGCCAAGCGATTTAGCGTTCCGGTACGATGCCGTGTAGAAACCTATCAGGGGTATGAATACCTCTTCCAAGTTAGCCCGCTTCCATCTTAGACTGCATCATTACTTACAATCAGGTAAGATTTCAGTCAAGGGTTAACTTGTAGTTGAATGAAAAAAAATAACTCATTCATTCACTCACTAACACACCGAACGATTTATTGTTCACTCACACACACATATTCCCATTCACTCAATCACTCACTCACTCATTATTTCATTCGCTCTCACTCTGCTCACTGGAGCAGTTCTAATTAATTAATAATAACTCCGTCCTTTATGTGAAGACATACATTGCTATTTTAGCTTTTAAAAGCCAAGAACATACTACCATGATACGTACTCGTAGTAACGTAAGGCAGCAATAAAATCAAGCTTATAACTCAAACAGACATTTCTCGTTAAAAACTCATTCGCTGTACAATATCTTAGTGGCAGCAGGGTATTGGGGTTACAATTAATTTCAGGGAGGTTTGCGGTCGCCCCTAGACGTGGCTCGTAAGGTATGCTCCACTTTGGTTCTCCTACACATCATATTATTGTCCCTACTATAAATATTATCATATGCGACAGTGTATTCTTTTGTTGATTCGTTTATTTTGTAGCGTACCTATTTCAGTTACGCCGCAACAGAGCTATGGATCGATATGATTTTTCCTACGGGTATTGGTTGAGGACGTGGAGAGGATATTCACACATACATCAGTTACACTTACAGTGGCCGGCGAGGCCGGCCATCAGTAAGGTGTAATAAACTCTTAGAGATAATAAATTTGTAAAAATGGAATTAATAAAGAAAACATGAAGCAAATAAAATAGGTCGTCCTCCCCGTACATTTGCCGTATTTTACTTTACTAAGGTCAGGCATTTTTGAAAGTTTCCAATTTTTGTGTTGCTATAAAAATCTAAAATTAAAATTGTTTCGTACCCTGTCTGAAAATTTCCAAAAGAATTCACCGAGAACCTCATTACTATTCTAAAAGAAGCGAGTTCTCGAGTTATCAAGTAAGTAAGTAGGAACTTTTTAAAAGTTTTTAGGCAAGCCTTCAGTCGATAGGAAAAATGTCCAAGAACTGCAGTAACGAATAGATTAAGTACAGTTCGACGACAGTTTGTAATAGTTCAAGTTTTGCTTTCGATTGGAACTGCTAGTAGTAATAGTAATGAATAGACTGCGAGTCGACGACAGTTTTTGGCACTTTCGCCTACTTATTTCGCAATATATTCGAAAGCTTAAACGCTTGAACTTGTAATGAAATATAATAAACATAATTTTTGGTGTTATAAGCATTAGAGTGCAATCTGCACTCTAATAATTTGAAAAAGTTATTACGTTAATTATTATTGAACTATTGAACATTTTTGTTTACTCGATTTTTTCCAATTTGTAAGTCAAACCAGACGTTTTAAAATGGTCTGCTCTCCATTTTGTCGTTCTTTTTTATCATTTAGTTCACTGATATTTAAATTAAGCATTCCCTGAACAATTGGTTTGAATTTAGACTGTATCAAAAGTTTTTAGATATCAAATAAAACAGAGTATCCGACCAATGCAACAGGCTGCATTGGCTCCACAGCAACACTCCCTGAAACCCTCTAAAAGGCAGAAAAGCTCTGCTTATCCAAAAAAATCACAATTTGGGTAAAATAGAGAAAGAGATGAGAGTTTAAACTGATATAGGTAATGCCTTTTGCATAACCTGACTTCGAACCTAGTACACGCCGCTGGTGCTGATTAAACTTGGGGTGAAGTATGTTAGGTCAGGTTAAAGATAGGAAAGAAAGAAAAATGTACTATTTAGAAAATATGAAGGGGGAACCAATTCTTGATTAAACTTGGGATAGTTTGGGATAGCCTGCTAAGCTTCCGGAGGGAGCTTGAATGGTAACAAGTGTAAATTGAAAATTTAAAAAACCCCCGACATTCGCCATTTAGTGGCGGCGGCCATCTTGAATTTGCAATAGTGCTATTCTACTAGTCAAGCCCTTTCATTTGATACCCATATCAAGGGAGTTGTGAAAAAATATATCATCCGCCATTTTGTAGCGGCGGCCATCTTGGACCGATTTTCATCAAACATAGCTAAGAACACTCTCGACTAATTCACCTTTCAAACCAAAAAAACCGCATTCAAATCGGTCCACCCGTTTGAGCGCCACAGGGGAACAGACAGACACACACACACACACACACACACACACACACACACACACACACACAGACACGTCAAACTTATAACACCCCGTCGGTTTTGCGTCGGGGGTTAAAAATAATCCAACGATGAGCTACACCAACGGCATCAGAGCGATGTCACATCTGTATACCACGCCACGTATTTTCCTATGTAAGGCGCACACCACGCTATATGGCACGACTCTCACGTATAACGTATGGACAACCGCGTTAAGAGAAAGAAAGGAAGGAAAGAAAGAAAGAAAGAAAAAAGAAACAGAAAAAAAGAAAGAAATATAGTATTTAGAAAATATGGAGGATGATCCAATTGGAACGAATCTCACGGACGGAGACACAAATGTGTAGGTCCAATACAAATGGTGAATCGACCGCGGCGATCAATTATAAAACAAAATTGGTTCCCGTTCTTGCCGGTTCTCATTGAAGGAGCGGACTCGTAGCAATGGCTGGATTTAAATCAGATGGGTACTGTTTGAATTTTAATCGCGTTCTACTATCTAGATCGCCCTTTTAATTGAAATATCCAGATTTAACATCAGATTGGCCGCAGTTGAAGTTTCCCACGGTAAAATTTCTTATGTGCCTAGGCGCTCGAAAAAAAATTAGTTTAATTAGCCTGTACAAAGTTAGAAATAGCGAATTGGTCGTAAAATTGGTCCTAATGAGAAGTGAAGCTTTTAGACGACGGCATACTACGAGACGATCCGCTAAAGATCGCAAAAAGCGCATACAGCAAATTTTTCGATACTGATAATGCGTGTGACGTCAGCGGAAAGATTTGTCCGCATTGGGTGCATCGAAGAAATGCCGACAACGTGATTTTGCTTCACGCATCCTTGCACTTGCATTTTCAGTACTGAAAAATGCATCTCTTTGCGATTTTACATCCCCCACTTAAGTTGATCGCACACTACGAGACGCGCCGCATGTTGATATAAATCAAAATTATTTTGGATATTTTACGACTAATCAATAATTTTTCCAAAGTTTAAATAGCGATTGAACAACCAGTCCTTTAAAAATTAATTTTTTAAACTTTTTCTATAATATAATAAAACTGTAACAGATCCAATTCTGTACATTGAAGATATTTTGAAAATTTTTATTGGAGGGCACTCTATAATCGATACTGAAGCCAAAACTGCAATTTTTTTCATTTTTGTCTGTCTGTCTGTCTGTCTGTCTGTCTGTCTGTCTGTCTGTCTGTCTGTCTGTCTGTCTGTATCTTGGCCGCGCATCACGCCGAAACTACTGAATGGATTCGAATGAAACTTGGTACGATTTGAGTTTATACTCCGAGGTAGGACATAGGATACTTTTTATCCCGAAATTCTGCACGGTTCCCCTGGGAGAGGGGATGAAAGTTAAAACGTGTATTTAGCTGTAATTCATTAACGCGTTACTCGATTTCACTCATTCTTTCTTTGTTAGAAAGGTAGTACTTTATATATTGCCCCGTAAATATTTCAAGGTCATAGGTTTTTTAGTTCAGAAATGACAGCCATTACAACCCTCAGTATTGGGTTCAAGTAACTTGGGACCCGGATCTTTGAACGTACGGCTTATTTTAAACTGGTGTGCGTTTAAATTTATGTTTATCGGTTTGTCTATTTGTTCCAGCTAATCTCCGAAACGGCTGGATCGATTTTAATGGAACTTTCAATGTTATAAGGAGTAACAGGCTACATTTAGTTTAGGTACATAAAAGAATTATGGGATCCGATCCGATCCTATATAAAACCTATAAACACGCGAACGAAGTCGCGGGGGTCAGCTAGTTACATAATATATACCTTGTACAATCCACCACAACCTTTTATCACAGCACAGCGCAGGCCTCCTCTCTGAGAGGGACATAGAGACGACTATTGTCACATGATAGTGATAATAACCGAGACCGACTGCTTAACGTGCTCTCCGAGGCACGGGGGTGAAACACACAACCAACTACCAACTCCGGGCTGGAACTGAGAATTTCTTGACAGAAAACCCCAGATACCTAACAATTATTTACCCGGGCCGGGAATCGAACCCGGGACCTCGTGATCTGGTATACTAACCACTAGACCAGGGGTGGCGAACCTTTATGTATCAACGTGCCATTTTTTTCTAAACAAATGTTTAATGACGCCATGGACGTGCCGTCAAATAATTTTACTAAATAGGTACTCAAAACTCTTAAAAAAAAATACATTTTGCAATGCATAAATAAAAAAAAAATATGTTAAAATGTGTAAAAATCAAGCTATACACGTTATTCAAATTAAAGTAATATGGTGAAACTTCATGGTGAACTTTATGATCAGCTGTGTGCCCAAAATATTGTGTCGCGTGCCTTCACTGGCACGCGTGCCATTGGTTCGCCATCCCTGCACTAGACCAACGAGGCAGTTTTCGCTCTCAGACTCGTACAATCACTTTTCATTAAATGTCGAGCAGCTGAAACCATAGTGAAATACTTGGATAGGTACCTAGTTCAATAAATTAACTGTAAAGTCTTAACTTGGGTATAAAGAAAATGTTTTATAGTTTTACGCTAGCGTTTTTATTACCTAGCTTTAGTATGTATTACCATAAATCCTTTACGTGGCTTTTGTACAACCTTCAAAGTAGTCTGTATAGCTTTTGAGAAGCAATTATGCGAGTTATAAATATATTTTACGTAAAATGGAAAATATGGGTATGGTTCTTTTAACAACTCGAAATTGTTTTTAGGTCAAGTAAGCCCGTCCTATTTTATCTGAGGCTCTAGTGTAATTTTTCATAACCGCAGAGCAGGTTCTTACAGATATATTTTTAGGTTATAATAAGTTTTCTTTAATCTGTGGTTATAGATCTGTCCTGCAATTTAGCGTAGATTTTTTAAAATTAGGCCAGTGGTAGTCCTAAAATGACTGTTGTTTTATTAACCTTCGACGCAAAAACGACGGAGTGTTATAAGTTTGACATGTCTGTGTGTGTGTGTGTCTGTGTGTGTGTCTGTCTGTCTGTCTGTTCCACCGTAGTGCTCAAACGGGTGAACCGATTTGAAAGCGGTTTTTTTTTGTTTGAAAGGTGAATTAGTCGGGAGTGTTCTTAACTATGTTTGATGAAAATCGGTCTAAGATGGCCGCCGCCACAAAATGACGGATTACATATTTTTTCACAACTCCCTCAATATAGTTATCAAATGAAAGGACTTGACTAATAGAATAGCAGTATGCAAATCCAAGATGGCTGCCACCATAAAATGGCGAATGTCGGGTTTTTTTTTTGTTTTTTATTTATACTTGTATGTGCAACAAGCGCGCGATGACGTTACTTGAGCCACGAAATTGCTAAGATTAAGTATATCTTTTTCTTTTCTATATTTTCTTCTTCTTCCCAAATTACTCGAAACGTCGAACACACAAGTAGGTGGTAAGAGCCGCGGGAGCGCTGCTGAGCTGTACACCTGCTACGTTCAATTTACATTTAATTATTACCTACCAACGTTATAAGTAACCAGAAATTTTAAGAGGTTTTCAAGTTGTGCCGGCTTAAATTAAGTCATCATCATCAAGATCAACCCATTACCGGCTCACTACAGAGCACGGGTCTCCTCTCAGAGTGAGAAGGGTTTTTGGCCATAGTCTACCACGCTGGCCAAGCGGATTGGCAGACTTCACACACCTTTGAGAACGTTAAGGAGAACTCTCAGGCATGCAGGTTTCCTCACGATGTTTTCCTTCACCGTTAAAGCAAGTGACATTTAAATACTTAAAACGCACATAACTCTGAAAAGTTAGAAGTGCGTGCCCCGGGATCGACCCCACGACCTCCGATTAGAAGTCGGTTGTCCTAACCACTAGGCTATCACAGCTTTTTATTGTTTTTTATTTTATTTAAATTAAGTTGTACATAATAATATGTGAAACGCTGAGGAGGCTCTAGATTGGTTGAACTCCAATCGTTTAGTAATAACCATAAGACAACTGAGTAAATAAACTTTTTTTTGAATAATTGTTTCTAATTCTGAATCAGTATCTAATTAAATTATACAGCTAATTTCCTTGATGTAAACACAAAAATGCTTACAAGTGTGACTGTAGATTTTACATGTTAAAGACGTAAGAAAATGTACGCTTAAGGTTGCGCTTCTTACGCGCTTGTCCATACAAACGTATTACGCCTATTCTAATACTAGCGGACCCGGCAGACGTCGTCCGGCCCACTATTAGCGCCACCTACCGGGTCCAATTTTTCTACTTATAAACCTTCCTCTTAAATCACTCTATCTATTAAAAAAACCGCATCAAAATCCGTTGCGTAGTTTTAAAGATTTAAGCATACATAGGGATATAGGGACAGAGAAAGCGACTTTGTTTTATACTATGTAGTGATTTGTCACAATAGATCTATAATTAAGTCAGATATAAATTTATATTTCCATTATCTATGCTATAAAATAAAAATAAATGTAAAATTATATTCATTTTGAAAGTTATGACGCTTGAAAAATCACTATTTTAGGGAAAATATTGAGGCAACTTCGTGCATACATAAACTATATAAGAAACTAGAAAATTGAAAAACAACCAAAGTCATATCATACGTTACCTACTTCATAATAATTTCAAATGTCTTTAGTTTATGTAAAAATTGCCAAATATTTGCTAAAATAGGCGTAATTCCAAACCTAGATTTGCATCTTTTTACTTTGCCATTTTTCACTAAAAAGTAAAGTAAACTATTTATTTATTTACTAGCGGTCCGCCCCGGCTTCGCCCGTGGTACATAATGTATAGCCTATATCACTCAGGGATTACGTACATATCCAACGGTGAAAGAATTTTTGAAATCGGTCCAGTAGTTCCAGAGATTAGCGCGTTCAAACAAACAAACTCTTCCATTTTATTATATTAAGTATAGATTTAATTACTTTATTATTTATTTATTTTTAGTACTCTTCTTTACTGAAGACGTCTCGCTCTCTAAATGCAGAAATCACTGTTTTAGACTCCACCCACCAACGATTTGTCGCTCCCATGAAGAGGGCTCTTAAGCATATTGTGTTTATATTTACTTAAGCATGTGTACGACTTGCAAAAATATCTCTAAAACTAGGTAGATATCCAGCTAAATGCGAATCGAATAATGGATATGATTTCAGCCATTGCATCAAGTATCCTCTATATTATTATTAGCACTAGCTGACCCCCGCAACTTCGTTCGCGTAGATATAGGTTTTTATATAGGATCGGATCGGATCCCATAATTCTTTTATGTACTACTAACTAAATGTAGCTTAAGTTACTCCTTATAACATTAAAACTTCCATTAAAATCGATCCAGCCGTTTCGGAGATTAGCTGGAACAAATAGACAGACCGACAAACATAAAATATAAACGCACACCAGTTTAAAATAAGCCGTACGTTCAAAGATCCGGGTCCCAAGTTATTTGAACCCAATAAATGTGTGTCATTTCTGAACTAAAAAACCTATTACCTTGAAATATTTACGGGACAATATATAAAGTACTACCTTTCTAACAAAAAAAGAATGAGTGAAATCGAACAACGCGTTAATGAATTACAGCTAAATACACGTTTTAACTTTCATCCCCTCTCCCAAGGGAACCGTGCTGAATTTCGGGATAAAAAGTATCCTATATCCTACCTCGGAGTATAAACTCAAATCGTACCAAGTTTCATTTGAATCCATTCAGTAGTTTCGGCGTGATGCGCGGCCAAGATACAGACAGACAGACAGACAGACAGACAGACAGACAAAAATGAAAAAAATTGCAGTTTTGGCTTCAGTATCGATTATAGAGTGCCCTCCAATAAAAATTTTCAAAATATCTTCAATGTACAGAATTGGATCTGTTACAGTTTTATTATATTATAGATAGATAGATAGATGAGCGTACCTCTTGTATAGCCATTTAACTCTATAAATAGTTTAAAGTAACACTAAAAGCTACCATAGAACCTGGTTCTGAAGTGTTTTATTTTCTCTCTGGTTTTTGAAAACTGTCCCTCCTAATTTCGCCCGTTCGCGTAACGTTAAATGAGCGTCATTTTCAAGTGCCTCAGAAAAGTGATGGTAAAACGATTTTAAGTCCCTCTTTTCCCGATAAAAGCCTTTGTCAACTCGCTTAAGCGTCCATTGGCGTTTGCGTGAAAAATTTTATTATCATTATTGTTAGTTATTTTTTTTCTTTTACCGCTTGAACTAAATCAACGATAATTACTTATTCTTCAAAATCGTAACTATGAGAAGTTTAAAAGAAGAAGGCGAAAATAAGGGACCGATGAAGCAATAAACTTTTGCTCTAAAAAATACTTACCACCACAGAGGACCGGTTCATTTTGAACTGACTTCAAAAAAAGGAGGGTATCAGTTCAGCATTATGTACAACGTATATATATAGTATATACCTATTATAATTGGAACTGCAAAGTATTCACTTAAGATAATTAATCTATAATAGTAATAGGCTTCCAAACAAATATACAAAAATAGGTGTATGTATGTTTGTATATAAGGAATTTGTCCGAAACATAAAATTTGATAGAAAATATTTTACACGCATTCATATCTAAATCGTCGAATGGACACTATATTTACTCTAAGAGCAGATTCACTCGACGATTCGAAAGAGTAGATACTGGTAAAAGTTTATTTGAACTTTTCTATTCTATTCTATACCCTGCCACAGTCGGGTAAAAATATAATCGAATCCCGTCCAACATTAGTGGATTGGATTAGTTTTGAAACTGTCAAAGGCAACAATATAACAATGTCGCCCAAGTGAGTCCGTTCGAATTTTCCGAAGCGATACCTGGAAATTCTTCCAATTGTACGTAGGACAGGTACATTGAGGAGTTCCAGTAAGGAGCTTAAAGTCTATTATTTAAGGATTTCGTCCTATTTCATTTTAATGGACTGCAAGTGAATCGGCGGCGGCGCTTTGTGCTGCACCTTCGTGGAAACGAGAAATCTTGGTAAGAGGTAATATTTACTTTTAGGACGTCTCTTCGTCTCGTCGTCTCGTCGTGGGGTAACTTTGGTATCTAGAATTTTACCGGCCTCAGAGAAAGAGTAGGTTCTCATTACGTATTTTTAAGAGGAGTTAGATCTCTCTGGATAATTCTAAAAAATAATTCTTAAAAACTCTTAAAAACTCGTTCCAGCAATGCGCGAGACGGCATTTCAATCATGTACATTAATAATAATAATTGTTATAATGTTATTTTTAAAAAAAGAGCAACAGCCGAGATTCTTGCAGGTTCTTCTCGGCTGGAACTGCATTCCGAACCTGTGGTAGATTCAATTGACGATTCAAAAGTACTTGTAAAAGTTTATTTGAATAAAAAACTTTTCTATTCTATTCTATTCTATTCTATTCTATTCAATAAATAATTAAAGTTAATGTTTGTAGACATGTCGCCAAGTTTGCCAGATTTCCTTGAAAACAACGTTTTTCACACCTTACGAGCTCAACGAATTTTAGCTTAGGTAGCTTTGTAAATTTAGGTAGCCTTTGTCCTTGGCCAGGATGCAAGCTCAGTTCAGCGATTTAGGCGTGAAAAGGTAAGAGACAGCCAGACAGACCAACAGATAAACAGACAGTGAAACAGACAGTTAGACAGAGTTACTTTCGCATAATATTATAAGTATGTATCCCACCACCACCACAGCCTCTTTACGTCCCACTTCTGGGCACAGGCCTCCTCTCTCAAAAAAGAGGGATTTAGAGATTAGACCCGCCATGCTTCTCCAATGCGGGTTGGCGGGCTAAGTATGTCTAATATGTACTCTTTATTTTATCGGTGTAACTACATTCACCTAATTCCAATCTAAATGGAACTTGATAACGTAACTGGCAGATATAAGAATTCCATGCATTCCTAAATAAAATAGATTCTGTAGAGAGATAGGTACAAGTCCTTTGTCATATCCTCCGAGCGTTTGATGTCACGTCGTCTGTTTGTTTCATATGTTTTGTACTGGCGAAATAGAATGGAAAATAAATAAGATACGACAGTGGAGTGATGGGCACCTTCGTATGAAAAATCGAAGCATAGAGAGATCGTAGTGATCCCTTTTTAACGCCCAATGCAAAAAGAGGGGTGTTACAAGTTTGACCGCTATGTGTGTCTGTCTATGTATCTGTTTGTCCCCCCTGTAACTCTTAAACGAGTGAACCGATTTTAATGCGGTGCTGACGTTTGGACCAGGAGGGTGGTGGTGGAAACAGGTCGAGGTTTATTTAAAATTTTCATTCACAGTTATTTAGTATGGCTTGTTTTCTTGTGTTTAAATATCTAATTTAAATTTCTAATCCCACAATGTTAGTTGTATTACTTAGTTAATTTTAGAGCCAATTAAGTTAAGGTTTAAGTACAAACCTAACACTATACTTTTTAAATTATCTAATTTTTTTTCGTATACATTAGCCATAGCCAACGATCCTGTAAACAACCACTTTATTAGGAAAACTTATTATTATTATTATTATGTAAAGAGATAAAGAGTTTGGGTATTTTCTGTATGAATCTATTTAATAAAAATTAAAAATACTTCAAAGAATTCTACGTAACTTTAGAACACTGAACATGATGCCTGGTATAATATTATTTATTTTAATACTAAAAAAAAAGAAAAATTAAAAGAGAAAAATATAGGCAAACCTTTGCCTAAGTAGGTATCGGAAGACTATTCTATAAACAACGCGCGTGATTTTGACGCATCGTAAGCCTAAGCTTGCGGTGAAACATACGACGCAATCGCATCCAGAATCGCATCCGAGCAACAAACGTCCAACACCCCCTATAACTACACACCTTCACTTCGAAACTAACCACACAAATATAACAACAAGTACCCACAGAACAAAGGTTGAAATCGCATGCACCAAATGTTACTGACACGTGCATGTCTCGGTGATTCAGGGGTGCTCGGCTGCCGAAAATTGGCATATAAATGTATGTATTATGTAAAACAGTTAGGGTTGCTACACGTTTGTTTTGAGGTTTACTTCCTGCAAGTCTGGCACAGATAACCTATACGGTAGAGTGAGCAGTATTGTTTGGATTGGACAAATGGGAGGGACAAATTTTAGGGTTGTAATTAAAATGGAACCCGTAGTTTGGATGTCATATATTTATTGTATCTGTTTCCTTTCTACCCCGGGGCCATGGCTTCGACGACGCAATAAGCGACGCTTACTGCCATTCCGCGATATATTCTAGGACTTATTTATGCTTCATAGTTGACGTTTCTACAATATCCGAACCCCATAATATTTCCCCAATATTATGGGGTTCGGATGACATAGAAGTCCCCGTCAATTAGTCCGTGCGACAGGGACGTACACCCCACCCGCGTCCCCCGCATACGTCGATTGGTTCTAGGCATGTTCTAGGACTCGCCACGCTGCTCTAATGCGAGTTCGCGGGCTTTAACGACTATTGTCATTGATAGTGATAATAATAACCAGGATCGACTACGGCCGGCTTCCGAGGCATGGGATGTAACACCGCCTACCACCAACGGCTAGCACTGACAATTTCTTGATAGAAAAACCCAATATTAACCACTTTTATATTATTTTACTAGCGGACCCGCAGTTGTCGTCGAAAAATAGGTAAAAGAGTGATTTAGGGTTGTATGTATTTTTAATGCCGAATCACAAAAAAAAAAATTGTCCAAAAAAATTTTTTTTGAGGTTGACCACCCTTATCACATAGGGGTGTGAAGAATAGTTAACGTCCTATTATCAAACCTACCGAATATACACAAAAAAATTCATAAGAATCGGTCAAGCCGTTTCGGAGGAGTTTTGTTACAAACCCTATGGAACAAGAATTTTATAGATGTAAACTATACTTACGCACCTAAGTTAAACTTCTACTTAATTATCTCAGAACAAAGACTGGAACGCTCCGGGGTAAAAAGTTGCATATGTCCACTCGCTGTGATAGCCTAGTGGTTAGGACGACCGACTTCTATTCGGAGGTCGTGGGTTCAATCCCGGGCACGCACCTCTAACTTTTCGGAGTTATGTGCGTTTTAAGTATTTAAATATCACTTGCTTTAACGGTGAAGGAAACATCGTGAGGAAACCTGCATGCCTGAGAGTTCTCCATAACGTTCTCAAAGGTGTGTGAAGTCTGCCAATCCGCTTGGCCAGCGTGGTAGACTATGGCCAAAACCCTTCTCATTCTGAGAGGAGACCCGTGCTCTGTAGTGAGCCGGTAATGGGTTGATCATGATGATGATGATGATGATGATGTCTACTCGTACGAGTATGAGGCAAAACACGAGACAGATGTCCTCTTGTCCCCAGGGAAGGTTAGTTTAAAACACTTTTACTAGCTAGACCGGAATATTACTACAAAAACACGCTTAACACCAAC
Source organism: Melanargia galathea (assembly GCA_920104075.1). NCBI lineage: Eukaryota > Metazoa > Arthropoda > Insecta > Lepidoptera > Nymphalidae > Melanargia > Melanargia galathea. Next base: position 3,628,018 of record OV049875.1, on the reverse strand, counting down.
CACCATGATACAGCTAAAGATAAAGGCTTATAGCCTGATATCTGCGTACCTACACAAAACACTGAAGTCTTGTGAACATTGAAACTTTTAGTATAGAATATTTTTCGCTTTGTGGTAGGATTCTACCCCGAACCCGCCTGGCTAGCGACCACACTTCAGCCGTAATCTGCCGCAAAGCATCCGATGCGTTCCGGCAGCTAGCTGAATAGCCGGTCCCCTTCCCCAAAAGCCGCCAATGCATTAGTGGTTCCTCAGGTGCTGCTAATGTTCATGGGCGGCGGTAATCACTCAACATGGTGACCCGCTTGCTCGTTTGCCCACTATTAATATTTAAAAAACAAAATTTCAAACGTTTCACAGTCTTGTGTCCACAGAATTATTATGTGACCATAAACATGTTTTGTTCATGTACAACAGTAGTTCCCAAAGTGGTCCAGGTGGACCCCCAAGGGTCCACGGGAGACTCGACGGGGGTCTACGTTGGCATGACAAAAAAATGGGGGTTCACAAGTCGTAAGCGGGGGTCCACGAAAATTTATCTGCTTTCGAAAGTGAAGATCTAAATTGTTGGCTTGACTTCACCTATCAATGAAGTGGCTTCACCTATCAATCTAGGCAGATAATTAAGAATCAAACGAACTTACCTTGTGAAGTTTGATATCTAATTATACGAGCGTTTTGACCAAAGATGATTATGGTTTACATGCAGCAGGCGCTAGTCTGTGCTGTCCTTTATCACACTTTTAGAGTTATTTTATAATAAATTAATTGTTTTTTTGACGTTGAGCACACTGAGTAGGCCCCACCGCCCTCGCCACGCCGATCCGGCTTGTCATTTTTCAGAGCTTTATTTTTTCGATATGTTTAGGGATTTTGACAAAAACAGGGTGGGTGGGTTTGTAATCATCTTTGGTCAAAACGCTCGTATAATTAGATATCAAACTTCACAAGGTAAGTTCGTTTGATTCTTAATTATAATTCGCATTTATCCCAAAGATGATTATGGTTTACATGCAGATGTTTAGAGCATCGAAAAAATACTACAATATTATTTATTGTGTACAGTAAAAATATTCAAAAATAAAATTAAGGCAAAACATAACAGGGAAAAAGGAAAATAATCATTTACAATATGTGATTAAACAAAGTCAATATTTCTTCATAAATCATAATTTAAAGACGATTTAGTATTTATTTTTAATTAATTAATTTTTTTGCTAAGTAGCATGACAGGTATGCTAATCGTACTTGTATAGAATAGAATATAGATTTTTATATGCATAGAAAAAAAATTTAGTTTCAAAATAATATATCCACAATTTTGATCTGATTTTAATAAATCTTTATAATAAAAGATACTTTAAAAATACATTTGAAGATTCAGACCAAACTATATTTTCACAAATAATTTCTAAGTTTTAGCCCTACATTGTGGGCAGCTGATGTCAACGCGTGTCGCGTGCTATGTGTGCCATTGAATGGACGTAACTCAATGGGATATAAAGAGTGGTTTTTGAAAACTGATGAACAAAGGTATAAAGTAAATAAGTAGGTTATTAAATAACAAGAATATGGTAGGTATGCCTTAAAACAAGGGCATGAAATAGTAACACTGTATTTAACAATTTTACTATCATTGTACTAACCTATTTCAACAAATAAATTGATTTTGATTGGATTTTTGAAAAAATCTCATTGGGCACGTAAGGGATCAATTTTTTCTAAATATCTTCTGAAATAAGCTTGGACAGAGTTTAAAGATTTTCTTTAATATATGGCAACACAATAATTTGGTTGAAAAAAACATTTGATCTTGAAGTTGTGATCATCTATTTTAGTTTTATCGGATTCCAATAAAGTATTTATTGACCAAGTGTCTGTATTTTTTAATGGAGATGTTAATGCCAAAAAGGTGATTTTTTTAAAGATAGATAAAGATTTGTGAGATGAAATCATTGTTTATACTGAATTTAATCCTAAATTATGATGGATAGTGAGAATGATAGAAATTTAACTTGCATCTGAATTTTTGTGGGAAAAATTCAATTTGCTGTATAATATTGGAATCACAATAATTATAACCTTTTTTCTTGCAGAACAGTCATTTTGACTTTAAAGATGTGTTATATTGATTCATAGAATTATTAGAGAAAAAACCATTGCCATGTTAAGCGATGCGTTGGAGTTGGAAAAAAACGGCCTTTGCCATGTAACATTTATATTTGTGTCAAATTTTGAAATAAGGCTAAAGTATGGAAAGGCTTATAAACTTTTAAATGTAAGTGCATCAACAATCTCAGAACTTCCATGATGCGTACCTCTGACATTTGTTATTTTGATTACTGGCAAATAAACCAAAGTCAGATCTGTCGAAATAAACCTTTAACTGACGATACGCATTAACAGTAAGTTCCCTTTCTGTGTTCATGTTGAACTTTCGACGAGATTCAAAATCTGCAATTGTTTCAAAATTTCAAAATCAAAATCAAAAAAAAAAAATTCAAAATCTAATGTTTGTATTTAATTCATCATTCAATCGCATCATATAAATATATGATGCGAAATTTTGTAAACATTGATATAGGCAATAGCTGTTTATTTTTGATAAAATATTATAATTTCTAAGTCGTGAAAGACTGAGGTTATAAAAAGCTGCAAGTAAATTGAAGAACCGATGGACGTTGGAGTCCCAAGGTTCTTGAGTGGAGCAATGACAGTTGCGAGTGATCCGTAAGATGTCTCATCGTTACAGGTTGCACCACAGCCCGAACGTGACGCATCACTATACACTAGGTACTAGTGAATATTCTTCATATTTTAAATGAACAATTTGCAGGATCAATATAATTTCTCCACTTCCTCCAGCATATGAAATCATTGTTAACAATACAGATCATATATTTCTTACGATTATCAAAGTAGTGAATTGCCAAGAATTTCAAGAACTTTGAAAATCCATACATTTTCGTGTAAACCAATCCGTCGTTGAAGGCCGGGCACGCCGACATCGACAAACCAACATAACTAGCTAGTTTTCTGATTTCTCATACATTTTTCTGTATTTGTTTGTAAATAACTTTATATATGTATAATATATATATATATATATATATTTTTTTTTTTTTGGTAAGGTAATGTTAACTTTTAGACGAATAAAAGATAAATCCTTTTTTTTTTTTTTTAAGAGTGATCCTTGATCAAAAATCTTAATTTCAAAAGTAAATTGTTGATCGCTTCTACATTATCCAAACAGTTGTAACCGAATTTCTGATGCATAATAAATCGTCAAGAAAATTAACTGATAAATAAACTGATGAACATACATAAATGTGAAGGACCGGTTTTTAAAACCGTTGTATAGGCATAGAAGTTGCAAAGTCCAAATGGTAACACGTTGACTTCAGAAAATTTACCGTTCTATTTACTTGCTTCTGCATATCACTTTCGGCCACTGGCAGTGAAAAAAAAAATATGCATCTTTTACAGTCTGATTCCTACTAAGGATTTCTAATTCCGCGAAACTAACGTTTCTTAATGTTATACAGACATAAATTTAAAACTCATATATCTAAATGAAAATCAATTGCCACATGTAGATATGACAAATGCCTGACAGATGCTTCAGGCATTTTAATTTTGGTGTAAAATCGAACTTCATGTGTTAACCCTGTTATTCATACAAACAACTCATTGTATTTTTAAAATGACAGTTTTCAGAATTTCACCGAATCAAAAAACAGACCGGTTGTCATACAGTATAGTACAGTACATATTAATTAATATTAATGCGGTACTTTCATATCTTCCATATGTTTGAAGTTATTGACACAAATAAAGTTTGAATCATATAAATTCAAAATAAAACGATGTTTTCTTAGGCTGAGGGTCTGCAAAAATTGGTGAGACGAATTATTTTTCTTTGGCCCAAAAATATGACGCCACTCGTGAGTAAAAACTGGTCTGCCAATGATAGTACGTAAAAAACGTATCGGTGTTATGTACCGGCGACGAAGCATGTCATAGCATGTATTAGCTTTATGCAGCATTGTCAATTTGTCACGGTTGCGCGTGCGACATTTAGCATTGAGGTGCGCTCAGTGATAGCTGCACGGCACGGCCGCTTGTGGTTGGTGCGGCGGCGGTAGCGGATGCTGATGTCGGCCCGGGTATGCGGGTATGCACAAATGATGCCCCCCGTACGTTTAGAGTTTTCCGGTACAGAAGTACTCGGCTGTGAGCGGAATTGGTTAGATACTAACTTTGAAGCGGAGGTTGAAGTGGCCTTAGATGATTTCAGATACTTCGACAGATTTAAACCGAACCAATGGTGTCGATTTTCATTTTTTTTTATATATCTCGCTTTTGTTTGCTAAGTTTCTGTAATGAGTATCGCATAGCAACCGTCTTTTGACGCTGATCTTTTTGGTAAATATTATTTTAGAATATGGATCTTCCATAAGCAACCCGTTAGTCAAAAATAATAATATATAGATGGGTATAATGTTTCCATCGTGTGGCCAAATCTTTATGGCCAAATTTCCAAATAGTTTTTCTTGTTGGATCTGAGCCCAATAATAATTGTAAAATCTCAAGATCTAATTCGTCATTCTTATGAATCAGATGTCAATAAGAATAAAGTAAGATGAAAATGTAGGTAGGTATTTATTTTATGACCCTACAAAGAAATCTCACACACGCTATACGTCGGAGTAGTTGACTAGGTGGTAGGTATACCTATATTTTATCCACACACCATAAAGGTCGGGATATACATATATTTTGCACACACCATATAGGTTGGGATATACATATATTTTCCACAAACTTTTTACGTCGGGATTGATAAATTTATTTGACAGGTATCACTATATTTTTATCCACACACCATATAGGTCGGGATATATATTTTCCACACACATTTTATGTCGGGATAAGGTACATGTCAATAATACAGGAAACCAAGTTTATAAGTATATATTCTATATGCCACTGAAGCTGGCGCCTTAAATATTTTAGTGAAGACAAGGTCATTCACCTAGGCTATTCTTTTTACAAGGGAAAAATTTCTTTGTTCAACTCTTTGTTGGGAGCGTAAATTTCACAGGTTATATCTGTCTAACAGGAAACTCACTGAGATTTCCAATTGAACCGTCAACATAAACAGAAGACAGTACGCAGATAAAAACAATGAACAGTAAACAATAATTATTTTGTTCACTGGGTAAAAATGTTAATTTGTATAACTTCTTACTAATAAATAAATCTAGTCTTACCTTGAATTTTTTCGCTCGTTCGATGATAATTGATTGCATTGATACTCGCTAGCGATTCCTGGTACTGATGATTAAAACCCGCGGGTGATACACTTCTAACTTTTTCAACTAAATCACGTTTTCTTTTTCCCGTTTCACTTTTTTAAATTTTGTTTGGACGACGTGTGACTCGGACAACACAAAATAACGTAATGACAAGCCGGATCGGCGTGGCGAGGGCGGTGGGGCCTACTCAGTGTGCTCAACGTCAAAAAAACAATTAATTTATTATAAAATAACTCTAAAAGTGTGATAAAGGACAGCACAGACTAGCGCCTGCTGCATGTAAACCATAATCATCTTTGGGATAAATGCGAAGTATAATGTTTTATGAAGCTCAGGGACTGTTACTTGTAAAAACTTACATATTCCATATTCAGCACTTTACAGAACTTTACTTTTTTGTCATCCACTCACAGTCACAGCACAATCAATTAAACAATCAATTCTCACTTTTTTCGAAAACTATTAATTCGTGGTTGGAACTCAGCCGCAACGCAAATTTCCATAGTAAAATCTAATCTTCATATTTTTTGTCGAGTTTTGGGAATATGGTAGCAATGTAGCTGTAGAGGGTCCACCGGTACTAGCTAAACTTTGAAAGTGGTCTATGAGAAAAAAAAGTTTGGGAACCTCTGATGTACAAGTTAACCTTTGACTGTGATCTTACCTGCTGGGTTATTCTGTAACTTAGTTAGCAACTGAAAATAGTTGCCAACGAATTAGTTTGATATACATTGCTGCTTTACTGTGGGAAATATAAAGTGTTTTCATAATTTTACACAGTAAAGCAGCAATGTATATTGAACTAATTCGTTGGCAACTATTTTCAGTTGCTAACTAAGTTACAGAATAACTCCCCTGATGATAAGTGACGATGCAGTCTAGACTGCCTAGTTTATAGGAGAGATATTATGACAGTTTGAGACCCATACCTACCCCTGATCGGTTTCTACGCGGCATCATACCGCAATGCTGAATCTTCAGGCTTTTGCCAGTAGGGTGCTCACTAGCCATGGCTCAAGCCGGGAGGCTTGAGCCATGGCTCAAGCCTCATCGCCAGACAAGCCAGACCGGACCAGAGACAATTAAGAAATTATAAATTCCCAAATCACCCCTACCGGGACCTCCCACTTGTGAGGCCACAGCGCTCACCACTCTGACAGTAAGGCCAAATGTAACTTTTCTGGATGGGATAAAAAAATCTGTATAATTCCAATACAATTCGATGATGAAATCCATCTTATCAATCTTGTAATATGTTTCAAATCAGTATGTTTTCAGCATTTTCTATGAAAAAAAAAAACAGACGATTTATTTGTTGCCAAGTGTAGGTAATAATAAAGTCTGTGGAAAATTACAGCAAGGGGCAGAAAATAAGCAGTAACATTTTACAGACAGCTAAAACTCATCGCTAACAACCCCTGCGACTGCACTGTCGTAATAAAGGGTTTGCTGCAAGTCTGGATGTTCCCTAAAGAGCTATTACATATTAACTACATACTGGCTGGTTTGTAATTAAACTTTTATTTCATGTGGGACCAACAGCTAAATTCAACCGTGGATATATAATATCAACGTTTTACTTAAACAGGTTAGATAGATTACCAATCTGGATCAATAAGATCTACTTACGATCCAGATTTGTAACCTCTCTAATCCAAAATCTATAGATTAAAAAAATGTAATCCAGATATGTAGTAAAACGTATCGAGATTGCAATCTGTTTTACCAGTTGATGCAAACGGGGATTACATTTTTGATCATGAATCTGAGGTTTATATAGGCTTATAACTAAATTATATTATAGGCTATTTGTTAAATTATATAGGCTATTAATATCTACCGTTGGAAGATTGCGTTCTTTATCGAGTTACCCGCATGGTCTATGACTTTCGTATTAGAAGTCACTCAATGAATTTTCTGTCAACCAATTAAATTAAGCCCATGAGTTTAAAACTAGCTATGAACCCACTCATCCAGGAGTCACTCACTGACCACTCACTCATCATTCATCACTCCAGGATCAAAGCCTCAATAGCGCAACGGTCGTTGGGCGTGGATCAAAAACCGAAAGATCTACGGTTCAAACTCCACCCGTTATTCTATTATCGTACCCACTCCTAATACAAGCATTCGCATATTTGGAGGGGAAAAGGGAATATTAGTCACGTTCATCATGGCTAATAAATCTTTAAATTTTCCGCACTAGCATGATATTATTTTTAGTAAGAGATCATATGTTCCCGTTTAGGCAGTTTCCCTGGTAGTTAGGGTAAAGTGATCCACAAAGAGTCTTCACGATTGATTCTCAAGTTGCACTTCTGCACTAACAAATATTTTTAGTAAAGTCTGTTCGTTTTCTTACGGTCACCTTTGTCTCTCGCCGCCTCCGCCGCGCGGCGTTTTGCCAAAGGTACCACCGGTGACTTCAAAAGATGCCGCACGGGTTGTACAGGTACAAGGGATTTTGGCGTTTTATACCTACTCATATTTTTATATTAAAATTCTCTTTCCTTTTTATATTTTTTTATATTCGTATTTTATTACAATATAACCATAAACATAAAATATAATATTATCATGAACACGGGTCTTTTCTCAAAATGAGAAGAGTTTTAACCATAGTCTACCACGCTGGCCAAGTGCGGATTGGCAGACTATTCGGAGATTCTGTTAGAATAGAAAAAAAATTACAAACAGAAAAAAAAAAGCAGAATACTAAGAGCACCTGAGCCTGTACCGACACCATGTTACCGAACGGACTATAAGAGATCTCATGTTCCCATTTAGGCAGTTTCCTTGATAGTTAGGGTAAAGTGATCCACAAAGAGCCGCGATTGATTCTCAAGATGGGTACGCAAATCTCCGTCGCCAAATTGGCGCTCGTTATGAGGGGGAAAGGCGTTGCGTTATTCCACTTTTCTTTGATAAAGGGAATAGGGGCGCGATTATGTGAAAATTTGCATTCGACACGATTTTCGTGTTATCTCGAAACGGAATAAGTTTTGTTTAGAAATATATTCTGTTTTATTCGCTATGGAAAGAGCTATGCTCGAAGTTTCTCTAAGTGATCAAATCGGAAACGAGTAGATCCGTAGATAAACCAGAATCGCCGACATAACCCGAGCCCCGCCTTTTCAAGGACAATTGCAATATGGGCATGTGCCTTTTAAGCAGCCCCACTGTCAAAGCTCAGCGGGTTGCGAGGGTAAAGTGGCAATGGGCGATGCACATATTGCCCATGACATCGTAATATGAGAGTACTTTAACTGCCTCGTTAGTCCAGCGGTTAGCACGTTTGACTGTAGATCACGAGGTCTTGGGTTCAATTCCCATGGAAAAATGGAATCATTGAATCATCTATACTAATTTATTAAAGCGGAAGAGTTTGTTTGTTTGAACGCGCTAATCTCAGGAACTACTGGACCGATTTCAAAAATTCTTTCACCGTTGGATATGTATGTAATCCTTGAGTGCTATAAGCTATATAATATATACCACGGGCGAAGCCGGGACGGACCGCTAGTTACACTGTAAATGATGTCTGAAGGATTCCGTACCAGCCGGAGGTTCATTAGTATCACTCTGCTGTCTGTCTTCTCTGTATCTTATCTTTAGCTCTTTAAGAATGAGTTACACATCTGTGTGCTTAGTCTAAAGCGGAGCACTCGAAAACGAACTCGAAAACTATTGATCGATTTCAGAGTAAAATAGACCTAAAATGTCTTGTATTAAGGTTTGAGTTCGCCAATACATTCCAATGCTGAATGTATTGGCGAACTCAAACCTTAATACAAGACATTTTAGGTCTATTTTACTCTGAAATCGATCAATAGTTTTCGAGTTCGTTTTCGAGTGCTCCGCTTTAGACTAAGCACACTGTTATTGGTGAAGAATGTGGACTCAAAACCGAATATTGAATGAACCGTAGAAGCAACGCACCGATATTACTTCTACGCTCTAATATGCTACGCCGTAGCACCGAACTACTTAAGGACTAGTAGCTCGATACGTTGTTAAGGTAAGTTTATAGTTAAAATTCAATTAGACTACCAAAAAAAAGAAGTCCTTATCATGACTTCGAAATGTAGTACGCCGAAACATCACCGAAAGTTTGTAATAACGAATAGTGTGATGACGAAAGCACAGTACAAATACTGACTGTGGAGCCCGCGTGGTTTTTTACTTGGTGGTCAAAAACCTTAATCATTACCTACTTTACTTTTAAACCCTAAGCATGCTAGTACAAAATCGTCTCATACAAAACCCAACAGATACTTATAATATTATTACGTAACACACGAAATATTATTCAAATTTTCCAACTACACCACCACTGTTTTGTACGTAGCTGTAACAGTGCCTAATAAAAAAATGTATTATTCATGAACAAATTACTAGCGGGATCAACCGTACAATAAACTGTTACGGCTGTCCAAACTTGTTCCGGGGCCTCGGAGGAACATGTTCCGACATGTACAGCAACTGTTGTGAACTCATGAAATATTCTTGGACTCCCGAGTTTTTATAACGTTAGTCAGTCTGTGTCGTTCGAGAAATTGTCCGCTCCATGGAGAATTTATGCAAGAACTTTGTCGGGGTAAATTTCAGTTTATTACTGCAGAGTCGCGGCTGGATAATATCTATTCAGTTCTTCGACGATATCTTCAGAGATTTTAGTTAGGTATTCTTCATCCACCTATTATTGGACTAGCTGATTGCGTAGACGTGGTATTTTTTTAAATTATGATGGAAACTCTTTGATTTTTCAAGATAAAGAGTAGTCTAGATGACTCCCTGTAATGATCATCAACCTGTCTGTGAAAGTTCCTTCGAAATCAGTTCAGAAATGATCTTCAAAATTTGCCCGGACAAACAGAGATTTTAAATTTTAAAAACATTAAGTACGTGCTTAGGTTATTCTATCGTTCAGCCCAGTCAATTTAGACTTCCAAGGTTACAATAATTCACACCTGGCTGAAAATTGGTAGGGTTGTTCAAAACACTATTATAAATGAAATGTGAATGGTCCTCATCGATCCGACACCTGACCAGGACCGCGTGATTCGTGGTCGAACATGCATACCGCTTAACCAACGAGCCAGGAACGAAGAGGGTCTCCGAACCAATGGTAGAGAATTCAGGCAATTTCCTCAAAGATATTTAAAATATAAAATTGCTGACTGGACAGGTTCTCTAACTGAAGTTGTTCCATCTTGTACCGTGACAATATTTCAAAGTACCCACTTGTTCTAATCTTATACCACACGAGTAGATAGGTACAGAGAGCAAGCTTCATACAAACGGCCCGTTGTAGGTACACTCACACAAACACACTCGCCAACGGTTCACGGACGCGCGCTCGGTCTACCAACCAGTACAGTTGGGTGACAAACGTGCGCATATGTGTGAGTGTACCTACAGCGGGACGCTTGCAGAAGCTTTCCCTCTGTACTTATCTACTCGTGTGCTTATACGGTAACTTCGCTCACGAATCGAGATTATTGTCTACTTTATCCAATACTGTATCTGTAACTAGGTACATACGTAGTTTCACTCTTTATAGAGCTCGCTAGAGTATTGTGTGTATTGCTTTATTAAACTACTTACTACATTGAGGGCTTGTTTCACCACCCTCTGAAGTGTCTGGATAGCCTAAACGTAAGTTTTGTCACTTTCTTACTGTATGTCAAATGACAGACAAAAGTTGTAGATAGCTATCCGATACTTATTAGAAGACTTGACGCTCACGTATCGAGATTAATGTATTGTAATGTATTTATATGTAATGTATTTTTTAACTCACTCTAAGTACAAAATGTTATTTCTATTTCGAGAAAATCTGTAATTGGCCATACTCTTGTTACTCTCTTTAAGTATAATATTAATATTATTGTCTTATTTCGCTGTTGATTTTCCTTTAATAAATAAATAAATAAATTATTATCTACTGTATGTAATAATGTAACTAGGTTCGTAATTTCACTCGTGATAGAGCTCGCTAGAGAGCGAGAGAGATTACTAGCTTTTGCCCGCGGCTCGCCCGCGTGAATTTCGGTTTTTCACAAATCCTGAGGGAATCGTGGATTTTTGATTAACATTCAAGCTCCATTATCCAACCTTTATACCTACTTTCAAGGAAGTTTGCTATAGTAGGTAATCAACTATAGCTGTAGCTGTATATTTCGGTTTTTTCAAAATCCCGCGGGAACTGTGTATTTTTCCAGCATATACCTACGTTAGAAATGTGAATTTACTCTCATATAATAGAATAGTCTCAAATTCACAAATGATGGTAATTTAAAATTATCTTAGCACTGTATTTGAACAGATGGTTACGAAATGTATGTGCGAAGTTGACGCGTAGTCGTATGTTCGATATGATATATATGTACATATATCGAGCTCCGAGGGCCTGTATGCTTAGTCTCAATTTGCACAGTTCGAAAACTTTACTTACAATAAGTACTACTGATCAAAACTCAATAAACTTCAGTGTTAAATGGACCTAAACTGGCTTATTTTAAGGTTTGTTTTCGTTTACAGAAATGATGCAAAATAAATATTTGAAGTATTGAATTACGACTTTAATATAAGATTCTTTGGGTTCATTTTGCATTACATATTACAGTTTTTCAACTTTACCAAACACTACGTTATTTGGTAAAGTTTTTGAGGTGTTCAAACTGAGCTAATTTCAGCCAAATCTTTACACTTAGCACTGTATTTGGACAGATGGTTAAGAATCGTATGCGCGAAGTTGACGCGAGGTCCTTTAATTACGTCAAAACTTATTCAATTTTGCAGTTTCGAAAGACCTGTGCTAATTTTGTAGCACTCGAAAAACCGCGAAATTTTTGCACTTTTTTTGGGTTTTTCAATATAAGTCCTAAACTATGCGTTTCTAAAAAAATATTTTTCTATACTTTTTTAAAGTAGACTAAAATTGCTACAATTTAAGACCAAAACTAGCTCTTTAAATTCAATATTTATTGAGATACAGCTCTCCAAAAATTGACAATTAATTCCAAAAAAGTGAAATTTTAAGATTCGGTCAATTTTAAACCCCGATATCGGGGCAAATACTCATTTTACGAGTAAAGTTAATTGAAAAGATGTTGTAGTAAATATAATTAGCTTTAATTTAAACACTAAACAACGTCTGTAGCCTATATAGTTTACTTACAAATCCTAAAAGTTTAAAAAATGCGAAAATTGCAGTTTTCTCTTTAGTTTGTTTTGAATGTAATTTGAAAGAAAAAACCATGTACATCCACAAGAAATATGTATTAAAACTATTACTAAGTGTAATGTTTCAGGATCCAGTAAAACACACTTTCTGTTTACCCAGTAGGCTATGTACTGTATGCAAGCCCTGAGCCCGTCTGTCCCCGCCCCGTGCCGGTGTGCGACTGACGCCCTCTATCGTAACCTGCATACACTACACTAAGTATTTAAATTAAGTATTTATAATGTTATTTATTCAAGAAAAAAATTATTTATATTATTATTGATATTTATTGATTTTTATGAAACATATTAATCTGTATTAAAATTACATTATGAGTTCCGAGCAATATAAGTCGTAAACTACGCATTTTTGTTTAATATTTTTTACACATTTTTAAAGTAGACTAAAATTGCTACAGTTTGACATCAGAACAAGTTCTGTAGCTTCAATAATTGCCGAGATACAGCTCTCCTAAAATTGAACTTTTTTCAAAAAAAGTGAAAATTTAAGAGTTGGTCAATTTTCGACCGCGATCTTGGGGATAATACTCATTTTATGTGTAGAATTATAGGTAAAAATGTTATAGTAAATCTAATTAACTTTAATTTAAGGGTAATACGACATCTCTGGGACATATAGTTTACTCACAAATCTTAAAAGTCCAAAAAATGGGAAAACAATTTTCGTGCTCTGCTTAGTTTGGTTTGTGAGTACCTTGAAAGGAAAAACCATGAACATCCACAAGAAATGTACATTCAATCTATTATTATAGTATTCATAATGTTATTTATGAAAAAAAAAATATTTATTTATCTTATTTTATTGATATTTATGAAGCATATTAACCTGCATTACAAAGATATTATTTTTGGTTATAATTGTTCATTAAGGTTTGTGAGTAAACTATATGGCCTAGAGACGTCGTTCCACTCTTAACCCAGATAAGCCTGAAACTATTTTTACTCAAAATCTTTACAATAAACTAATTTCTTTAGTTGCATTAGCTTTAAAATGAATAAATAAAATATTAAAAAAAATATTTACCTTAAGGTTTTCCGGGAAATGCCCGTCCTATATATAGGACAGTAAGATAATAGGTAGTAAGTAAGGGTTAGTATTGACCTTAACTGAAAACGGCCTAATACATTTATCTGTTTATGAAAAGGGTACAAAAAATGAATTTTAATGTTAGTATATCAATTTTGCAGTGTGATGACTTATATATGATAAGTTACAAAACATGTACAAAACACATAACACATACTTCTATATGAAATGTATGAAGCGCGTCAAACATTTTTATGACATTGACGGTAAAGTCTTTCTTTTGATTGAATAATAACGAAATGATTGATTGATTGGTTATGCCTTGATCTTTCCAGCTGTCATCACGTTCATATTGGGACGATTGACTTGGCCCCATTTTTCCAAATTTTCTGTTTGACTCAATCAAAGCTGTTGTTACTCTCCTGCGGAAGCTTAGGTGATCGAGTTTCCCGTATTTTGTTTTATACAATAATTGCCGTTAACGTTCAGAAAGATATTATTTGTAAGTAATGGCATGTGCCATTTCTTGACTCTAATGCCCACTCTGTGTAACCAATAATGTAAATTTTCGAACCAGTCAATCTGAAGTTTATCTTGTAAAGCTCCTTGAACCTCAAGCCAAACCACTGAAGATGTTGCTAAGCCTCTTTTCCTCCACGCGTAAATGCTTTTGCGCTGAGCTGATCAACTAACAGCAAGTTGCTCTTCGCTATCACTAATGGGATACTCAACTTGGAGAGATATTTCTACAGGTTGAAGTAATATGTTACGTAGCAAGTTATTCAGCGTCCACGTTATCTTCATCACCCTTGTCTTCATCACCTTCGTCAGTATGGCAATCGGGGTCAACAAAGAGTGGTAGAATACATATCGTTTCGTGTTTTACCTCTCTGTCATTTTTCTCACCATCAGAAGCTGTTCATGGTGTCTATTATCCCATGAGCAGTTAGCGGTCCGAACATAAAAAGTTACCTGTATTATCCTACTGTCCTTTATATAGTCCACCACTTTTTGTCGTAAATTATTTCCACTTTACGAAATATTATATCAATAAAATTTTTATACAAAGTAAAGAAGAGGTTATCCAGAAAATGTGAAATGTAAAATTTGCAACCTAAATATAAATTTCAGATTTTTATACATATCTCTTGTGGGCCGTTTCTGCAACGCGTTTTTATTGCACACTTTTTTGTGAAATATATCGAAAAATAGTTAATAAAACGTCGATTTTATATTTTTTTACTATAATAAACATAGTCTCCTTACTTCATATCACAACAAATGAAATCAACCATTTAAATGGGTCCTTTGATATATTTTTTTATTTTCACTGTCCTACATACAGGACAGTAGGCTTATCTGGGTTAAATTAAAGCTAATTAGATTTACTACAACATTTTGACTATAATTTTACCCTTATAATGAGTATAACCTCAAGATGGCGGTCGAAAATTGACCAAATATTAAATTTTCACTTTTTTTTGGAAAATGTTCTATTTTAGGAGAGCTGTATCTCGGCAAGTATTGAAGTTACAGAACTGGTTCTGGTGTCAAATTGTAGCAATTTTAGTTTACTTTAAAAATGTATAGAAAATATTTAAAAAAAATGCGTAGTTTACGACTTATATTGCTCGGAACTCATAATGTCCTTTTAATACAGGTTAATATGTTTCATAAAAATCAATAAATATCAATAATAATATAAATAATTTTTTTCTTGAATAAATAACATTATAAATACTAAATATAAATACTTAGTAATAGTTTTAATACATATTTCTTGTGGGTGTACATGGTTTTTTCTTTCAAACTACATTCAAAACAAACTGAAGAGAAAACTGCAATTTTCCCATTTTTTAAACTTTTAGGATTTATAAGTAAACTATATGGGCTACAGACGTCGTTTAGTGTTTAAATTAAAGCTAATTATATTTACTACAACATCTTTTCAATTAACTTTATCAGTAAAATGAGTATTTTCCCCGATAGCGGCATTTAAAATAGACCAAATCTTAAAATTTCACTTTTTCGGAATTAATTGTCAATTTTTGGAGAGCTGTATCTCAGCAAATATTGAATTTAAAGAGCTAGTTTTGGTCTTAAATTGTAGCAATTTTAATCTTCTTTAAAAACGTATAGAAAATATTTTTTTTAAACCCATAGTTTAGTACTTATATTGAAAAAACCAAAAGTAGTGCAAAAATTTCGCGGTTTTTCGAGTGCTGCAAAGTTAGCACAGGTCTTTCGAAGCTGCAAAATTGGATTTACACTACTGGTAGTGGTCCTAACAACATATTGAAAAATCAGAACTAGCCGTTAGTTTGCGATTTTAGCCACTTTTGGAGTCAAATTTGACTGCACTAAATTCACAAATGATGGTAATTTAAAATTATCTTAGCACTGTATTTGAACAGATGGTTACGAAATGTATGTGCGAAGTTGACGCGTAGTCGTATGTTCGATATGATATATATGTACATATATCGAGCTCCGAGGGCCTGTATGCTTAGTCTCAATTTGCACAGTTCGAAAACTTTACTTACAATAAGTACTACTGATCAAAACTCAATAAACTTCAGTGTTAAATGGACCTAAACTGGCTTATTTTAAGGTTTGTTTTCGTTTACAGAAATGATGCAAAATAAATATTTGAAGTATTGAATTACGACTTTAATATAAGATTCTTTGGGTTCATTTTGCATTACATATTACAGTTTTTCAACTTTACCAAACACTACGTTATTTGGTAAAGTTTTTGAGGTGTTCAAACTGAGCTAATTTCAGCCAAATCTTTACACTTAGCACTGTATTTGGACAGATGGTTAAGAATCGTATGCGCGAAGTTGACGCGAGGTCCTTTAATTACGTCAAAACTCCGAGGACCGAGGAAGAACCAACATTTGAGTCAAAGCTCGTATGGTCTGACGTCTGCAGCGACGAGTCAAATTTGAAATGGAAAACGGCGCTTACACTCGACGAAGTTCGCGAAGTGATGTCGTGTAAATTAGGTGGAACAATACAGAATACAAAGTTTGTGAGCGGGCGCTACTCGCTACATTGTAGATATACGAGTAGGTACTTGGGAATTTGTGTACAATAAACTAAAGAGGTATACAGGGAGCCTGGGACGTACTACTTACTTAAGAAATTTTGTTGACAGCGAAAGTTTTGGATTGATGTTTGGTTGTGGGCATACTTGTTATTAGTGGGGTAGGATTTTGACGTCATCACTTACGGTGAAGGGCCCGTGGTCCCACCGATTGGTCCTACTGGTGGGATAACGCTATACTACTATATACCCGTGGTCCCACCGGGCTAGGCGACAGTGATAGTATCGATATAGTTTTATCGATATAGATATCAACCCGCAATGGCGGGGCAAGACCTAAATATATAGTTTGCGAGGCCCTCTGCCCGCACAACGCGTTCACGGCTTTTAAGTTTAATGCATAAACCTCCAGGGCACGAGGCCCTACGAAGCGCGAGGCCGTGGGCCTGGGCCCACGTCGCCCACGCCTTCCGCCGCCTCTGTCAACCCGCATTGGAGAAGCGTGCTGGGTCTAAGCTCTAAATCCCTCTCTCCTATGAGAGCCTGTGCCCAGCAGTGGGACGTTAAAAGGCTGTAGTGGTGGTAAGTGGTGGTAGCGTGGTGGTGGTACATATTGTTTGCTTGGGTGTTATAATAATTGTGTTATAATCTAGAATCGCCCAGCCATACAAAATTGTACAAATATCACTGAACTAAGCAGGGCAATGAAGTCGTTTACCTACATACATTTTCATCGCTGTTTTAGGTATTATCTCTATAACACTTTCGATGAAGTATAAAATTTAAAAAACCCCCGACATTCGCCACTTCGTGTTGGCGGCCATCTTGGATTTGCATAATGCCTACTAGTCATGCCCTTTCATTTTGATACCCATTTTGAGGGAGTTGTAAAAAATATGTAATACACACACACAGAGAGACACGTCAAACTTATAACACCCCGTCGTTTTTAGGTCGGGGGTTAAAAAATATATTTCTTTCATTACCTACCTACACCAGATGCTTTGCGACACGATGTCGAAAACGTACGATACAAATCGATCAAGAAGAGAATCAAAAATTCCCGAAGAATGACAATAGTAAACTTTTAGGTAACTCCGTTCACGGGAAATTGGACATAAAGCACAACGGGTAGACACTAAAATCGCGTATTTACTGTGGAGTGTTCTCAATTTGCATATTTATTGCCACCCTCGTTTGTATAAGGATCCGTGCAATTCGGAGTCAAGACAGTCGTCGCGAAAATTGTTTTGCAAACAGAGTGCTTAGTCTCAGTTTGGAGCGCTCCGAAACTTTATAGTATACTATTATAGATCGAATCACAAATAACTTCAGAGCAAAATGAACCCAAAGACTTTTAAAGTCGTAATTCAATAGTTCAAATATTTATTTTACAACATTTCTGCTTGGAGCGCTGGCTATTTTCGAATGCTGAATGTATTGACGAACTCAAAACTTAATATTTTAGGTTCATTTTACTTTGAAATCGTTGTCATTCGATCAATAGTATATCATAAAGTTTTGGAGCGCTCCAAACTGAGACTAAGCACTCAGAGCTATGATTTTTTATAGTGACCTTCGAACAACAACAAAAGAGTCTTCAGCGTCATCGTTTCATTGATACCTAGTCGTCCACTGGGGACCTAAGTCCTAGACATAGGTAAGCAACTAAACGTTCATAAATTTTCCAATGTTATTTGTTCAAATGTCTATTGTCTTCTACTTATATAATTAAAGTCTTGAGTGTGTAGACCCCCTAAACTGTTCAGGTGACACGTTTTATGCTGAGAATAATGCGATTCTCGGCGACTAGACGATTAACAGGGCAATTTGAGATCGAGACGCGCGTGACGTCATCCCCGAGTTATTAGTCCGAGCTGTCCATTCGCCTCATGATAATTCCATAAATGGATAACAATGTTTTATGTGCCCTTAAGTGTGATTAAATTTCAACTCCCTCTAAAGAGATTGAAGTCAAAACTACAGCGAAACTTTGTAAAGATAGTGTTCCCTAAGTTTTAACGCCTTCAATTTGCAGCACAGACGCAATGTCGCCTGTCTGTCGGTCTTTTATCAGATGTATTTTTAACCCCCGTCTCAAAAACGACGGGGTGTTATAAGTTTGACGTGTCTGTGTGTGTGTGTGTGTGTCTGTCTGTTCCCCTGTAGCGCTCAAACGGGAGAACCGATTTGAATGCGGTTTGTTTTTGTTTAAAAGGTGAATTAGTCGGGAGTGTTCTTAGCTATATTTGATGAAAATTGGTCCAAGATGGCCGCCGCCATAAAATGGCGGATTACATATTTTTTCACAACTCTCTCAATATGGGTATCAAATGAAAGGGCTTGACTAGCAGAATAGCACTATGCAAATCCAAGATGGCCGCCACCACAAAATCGCGAATCCCACATTCGCGATTTTGTGGTGGCGGCCATCTTGGACGGATTTTCATCAAACATAGCTAAGAACACTCCCGACTAATTCATTTTTAAATTTTAATTTATACTGAACTTGTGCTGGGTTCAGTATAAATTAAGTGCAAGGGTTTTTTTAATTTTTAATTTATACTGAATTGTGCTGGGTGTTTAGGAACTTCATAACCTAGTTCCTTCTTTGCCGTTTGAATACAGAACTGCGAGAAGTCGTGAGCGTTAGCTTCCTCATGTGGTTGACGTCCTCGCACGAAACGCTTTCGGTCAACTTTTCTGATAAAGATTAAAAAAAAAAAAACTTTTCTGATACGAACCGCTATGGTATGGAACGCCCTCCCGGCGTCCGTGTTTCCCGCCTGGTACGACTTGAGTACCTTCAAGGCAAGAGTGAATAGGCATTTTCTAGGCAAACCCGTTTGCACTTAGACCTCATCATTGCTTCCCATCAGGCATGATTGTAGTCAAGCATAAAAATGTTTCAGTTAATAGGTATGTAATTTTATTTACTAAACTTCTAAAAACTTCAGTGCAGCACATACTTATTGTATCTAGAATAAGTTTTTGGTATCTAAGTTGTAACATTGCTAGATTCTAATATGGATCAAACACTAAGTATATCGAACAATAATTTGAGTTTATAGAACATATTATTTGAGTTTTAGAATTTGAGTAGTTAGTAGGTAGTTAGTAAGTAGAAGTACAATGAATATGATAAGCCTTTATATCTATGTTTTATAGATTATAGCAAAGCTTTCGATTCAATTTCACACAGCTCTATATGGCAAGCTCTATCGGCCCAAGGAGTCACATACAATATATATAGATCTAATAAAACTATATATACTTAAATAGTACAGCGAGGATAACCTTGGAGAAACCAGGCCCGTGCTTCAGGATTGAAAGAGGAGTAAAACAGGGGGATCCACTCTCTCCAAAGCTTTTTATTGCTGTACTAGAGCAGGTAGGTACCTAACATAGATAAATGATTCATTTATCTATGGTACCTAATCACATAATAATATTGTCAGATATCGCAATAGTAGTTTATGAAACGGTTGCATAATAAAGGTTATTAAAACACGAGTGTTAGTTTAAAAAACGAGCCGCAGGCGAGTTTTTTAATAGTATTACACGAGTGTTTTAATAACTAATTATGTAGAGTTTCATACACTACTTTATCTAAGCTCATCAATAGGTATCTTACGTATAAAAGAAAAGACTAAGAAATTAACAAAATTATTTATTATAATAAGTATTCATGTTTTGGATATTGCAATTTATAAATGTACTCAATTCTTCAGGGGAGAACGTTTTTGCATTTTTTCCCTTAAAGCCCTGCGATTTTCTTTTTAAAACAGCAATCAGTCTTGTGTATTTAATAATATCGATTTGGTTGTAGATACTCAATATACTTTTGAGCATTGAGTATTTAGCCCATAAGGACAAAGACTTAAATTTATTTGATAATTCTTGGAAATATGCTAGCATTACATTTTCTGAAAATGAAGTGGTTTTTTTCAAAATTTTCCAACTCATAAAATCTTGGTAACATTTATCGTAAATTTTCTTTGATTTTGCTGGCAAAAGATTATTTGTCATTCCCGATGCTATTTCCAGAATGTCTGGTGGAGTTAAATTCTCTTCAGTATCACTGCTAGACATTTTTCCGCGCAACAAAAATCACTTGCAAAATTTTGAGTTACAAAAACTGAATAGTAAATAAATAATAAATTAAAAATTTAAATAATAGGCGCCAAAATTCAATTGTCAATTTCGAATGTGCGGTGCGTGCAGTGCGTCTATGGTCAATTATGGTAGCACTACACTCTGTCCTCTGACCGCATCTTGCTACCGCCACACTTTCGCAGTAGTAGTAATAGGGTAACTTTGATAGCGGGATAATCATTGTAAGTAACAAAATTAAACTAACTAACTATTGTAAACTAACTATTGTACCTATTTCTTTTAAAATGTTTCTTTTGTTTAATTTATGTTTTTTTGGTGTACAATAAAGTATTAAATAATAATAATAATAATAAACACCCGGCATGGCTCAAAAATACCAGAACCCAGTGCCTGTACTATAATGTAGAAAAAATTATTTTTTAACATTGTTTTGCAATAATTTCCTAACAAAGTAGTGTTATAATGAACTTTTTTAATTTTTTTTTTAAATATTATAGATGTATGTGAATAAAGTAGTCCAATATATGACACATTTTGATTTCATATTCGGAATTTTATGATATGAGAGTAGATAAAAGTTTTTAGATTACAGAATATAACAAGCTTACACAGTGTTTAATTGCCGAAATATTATAATGTAGGTCTTAGTATTAAGTATTTAGGGATATTTTTTCACTGTAATCTATCCATCTCTTAGGTAGGTAGATACGAATAGATATTCTGAGATGGGACATTATCATAAATCCTATCCGCTAGACGGTCTGGAGCAGACATAACGGCCGGGAAAATTACAGGACTGAGTCAGGGTGGTCTTTGTGAAATATTACCTTTTAACAAAGAATATACCTACGATTTGGTAAGTATAACTTAGATCAACGACCTCCCTGGTGCGGTGGCGAGCGCAGTGGCTTTATAGTGGTGGTCCCGGGTTCGATTCCCGGTATTTTCTAAATTGTCTGTGGTCTGGTCTGGTGGGAGGCTTTAGCCGTGGTTAGTTACCACCCGACCGGCGAAGCCGCCAAGCGATTTAGGTACGTTCCGGTTCGATTTCGCGTAGAAACCGGTCAGTGGTTTAATAAAAAATGCCATCTTCCAAGATAGCCCGCTTCCACCTTAGACTGCATCTCATTTACCATCAGGTGAGATCGTAGTCAAGGGCTTACTTGTAGATGAATAAAATAAAATAAAATAAAATAAAATAAAATAAAATAAAATAAAATAAAATAAATAAACAGTGAACTAACGGGGGCTCAGTATCGTACTGTATTGCTCGCTAAACAAAAAGGTAATTAAGCACAGCAACGCCCTCAAATCTCACGCTGATTCTCTTTTTGAACAGACTCTAATTTGACTCTATCTCCACTGCAACAGGTAGTACTGCAACAGTGCAACAGTAGTACTGCAACACTGCAACAGGCAATATGCAGTCCCCATAAGCTCCTGCCTAAAAGCTTTACCCATGTAAGTCGATTAGTAGGTATATTACTATGAACATCACTAAGCACACACGTACTTCGGATTAGTAACCCCTAAGTTAGGGTTGCCAGAATTCAAAATAAACTGTCTATCCTATAGCCATAGATGAGGCTTTATGCTATTTAGTCAGACAAGAATATTACAGATATTTTATAGGAAAGTATTAAACTGTTTGCTAAAGTGGCAAATCGATAGAGGTTGGGGTCCCGAAGTGCTGTCACGGAGACCTCTTAGCGAAAAGCACAATGTTAGTCGATCCCCTACTACCCCTACTAGATCATAGATGGATGACGAGACCAGATGAGGCATAGGGAGCTGCTGGATACAAGCGGTACAAGAGCGCGGCGAGTGGAACTCCATGCAAGAGACGTTTATCAGTTGACATCGACGGCTACATGCTAGGTATTAAAAAATTAAATGGTCTACAGTAATTGCAATCATCATCTACCTATATCCAGCGTTTGAAGTCATTTATTTGAAAACTACTTCTAAGTACAAGTCACGGCAAATAAGTCGACCGGTGACCTTCAATGCGCAGAAGTCGAAAATGAGGTATCTCGGGGGTCGCGGGGAGGGCGTGGGGATCGTTCGTAAGCACTGATTAGCTCTCGCGGATCCCTCGTAAGCGCTGATTGGCTCTCCAATCGTATTGTGTCCCGCTCACTCGTACGACGCTGCGCGCACTTGAAGGTCACCGGTCGACTTACGTGCCGGGGGTTATACCACCCACGTATCCACGCGGACGAAGTCGCAAACATCAGCTAATCGCTACTAATATTACAAATGCGAAAGTGTGTTGTTTGTTTGTTTATTAGTTTGTCCTTCAATCACACCACAAAGAAGCATTGGATTGACTTGGTCATTTGCTTATATCCTCTATTTAATCTTCATACAAAGATCGTCTACAATCAATACAACGTATAGCAAGGACCCTAAAAGGGCGCCCGCCTAGGGTCCCTAGGGAAAGGGTTGCACAATACAGCTCTTTACTGGAGTGCCGTTAATTACGACATTTGTTCAACCCCCTCAATGGGGTCTTTTTATATTGTACTTTGTATGAATAAGAAATTATTATGAAAAATTTGAATGAAATTTTTGAATTATTTTGTAAATAATCATCAGGGAGGACGTATTCTGTTTTCGGCTGGAATGGCTATCAACTGAAGAATTCCTTTATCACCATTTTCGGAACGCTAAATCGCTTGGCGGCACGGCTTTGCCAGTAAGGTTAACGTTATCAGCAACGGCTGAAGCCTCTCACCGGACCAGACCAGAGACGATTTAGAAATTATTTTCCAAATTGCACCTGCCAGGAATCGAAAGGACCTCTATAAGACCACAGCGTTAACCACTGCGCCAGGGAGGCCGTCAAGACAAGAGTCTTCGAATGGAGCTGCAATAGATACGCCAGCGGCTGTCAAGTGTGAAATGTACCTAATGGTACGGAACCCTTCGTGCGCGAGTCCGACTCGCACTTGGCTGGTTTTTAACCCCCGACGCAAAAACCACGGGATGTTATAAGTTTGACGTGTCTGTGTGTGTGTGTGTGTGTGTCTGTCTGTTCCCCTGTAGCGCTCAAACGGGTGGACAGATTTGAATGCGGTTTTTTTTGTTTGAAAGGTGAATTAATCGAGAGTGTTGTTAGCTGCCAGAATTTGATGGAAATCCATCCAAGATGGCCGCCGCTACAAAATGGCGGATTACATATTTTTTCACAACTCCCTTAATATGGGTATCAAATGAAAGGACTTGACTAGTAGAATAGCACTATGCAAATCCAAGATGGCCGCCGCCAAAAAATAGCGAAAGTCGGGGGTTTTTTAATTTTTAATTTACACTTGTTTTATAGTTATTTGTCGTCGACGACTAAGTGTCTGTAGTCCGTAAGAACATTTACATTTACCGACACACATGACCTGCCCACAAACCTGCAACAATAATTCATCGATTACCATTCATACCCGTTGCACCGCTTTACCACACGAGTAGATAGGTACAGAGGGGAAGTTTCATACAAACGGCCCGCTGTAGGTACACTCACACAAACACTCACCAACGGTTCACGGACGCTCGCGTCTGACCTCCAACCGGGTCAGTTGGATGACAAACATGCGCATATGAGTGTACCTACAGCGGGCCGCTTGTAGAAGCTTCCCCTCTGTACCTATCTACTCGTGTGGGTTTACTCTTAATGCTGCAAATGTGCCCGATTTTCGCACGCGCTTGCCGCGAGTTTTGCATGTTAATGGCAACATTCGGACAGGCGATATTGTGCACAGCGAATTCAATGATTGCCCGTTGTGATGCACCTAAGCGATTGTAACAACTGGTCCGATGTTAATTTTCACACATTAGTAGCAGCCATTAGGCGATTTAACGCTGGTAACTGCGATCTCACGTGTCGAGAAATGACTAATGATACTGGTGGATTCTATTATTTTTTCAAGGGCTGAAACCCACCACATTTGAATTTATTGCGTGGATATTTTTTTTTAAATATATAGTGGACTGTTTAACCGACTGCGGTCTTTATTGGCGGATATAAGTGTCACGCGAGCACAATAATTTTTACGTTGGCAGTAATGTGCCTTCCATTTAAAGATGCATATTCGATACTTAACAAATACTTTCAAATAAAGAACCGTAAAACCCAACAACCTACCATTGAATAAAAAACTTTTCAATTTTTATTAAAACTTCATTTGTATGGGCACAGAATATTTAGTAAAAGTAGGATGGGTTGCGTTCGGGAGCACGCGGTAGTGACTTTAATATATATATAGCTGTTCGTGGTGATTCACTGACTCACTGACTCATTGATCACCTCTCCTGTAAAATTTTGTATGAAAAAATTTTTTTTCACTGACTATTTCATATAGAGGACAAAAATTCATTCAGAGGAAAAATATGGAGAGAGCTGATGATTGAGGGTTTCGGAGACGAGTGAGGGGCACGCTTAAGGTATTGAAGATAGGTGGGGGGTGCTCGAGCAAATGTCACTCGAAACGTCATCCAATTGGCAGTGAGTTGAAAAAAAATTCAAAATGGCGAAAAAAAGATGGCCGCCATACAAATTTCGTCGGTCTCCATCTCGGAGGGTATAAAAGATGGAAGAGTGGTTTCTTGGCAAAAGATGATCAGCATCCAAAGGTCTACTCGATGAATAGAAAAAAAAAACAAAATGGCGGAATTTATCTTTCCATAGAAAATGTATGGCAAATATTGAAGAGACTACAAGTTGTAAACTATGCAAGGCTTTGATGCGGTTCTTTGGAGAACTCTCAAAGAAAAATATGGGAAGACATGATGATTGAGGGTTTGGAAGATGGATGAGGGGCCCGGGCAGGGTATTATAGATAGATGGGAGGTGCTCAAACAAAAATTACTCAAAACCTCATCCAATTGGCACTGAGCTGAAGAAAACATCAAAATGGCGGATTCAAGATGGCGGTTATACAAATTTCGTCGGTGTAGATCTCACCAAGTCTAAAAGATCGAAGAGTGGTTTTTTGACAAAAGATGATCAAGACCTTTAGATCTACTTGATGAACAGAAAAAAACAAGATGTCAGAATTTATTTTTTTACACAAAAAAATTTTTTTTCATTGATGGTTTCGTATAGAAGACAAAAATTGATGCGGAGGAAAAAGCTGATGATTGAAGATTTTAAAGATAGGTGAGGAACACGGCCAGGGTATTAAAGATATGTGGAGGCTGCTCAAACAAAAACAATACTCGAAACCCCGCGGTCCGCTTTAGCGGGCCGCGCAGCCACGCGACCTACTAGTCTGTTAATAAACAGGCTTTGTAGAACTTAATAGGTAATAGTTGTATTTCTAACGTAGGCTAACGCTTTCAGCTTAAGATGTTAACAAGAACAAGACAGTCGCCAACTCTACTCACAGGAGTCTTGCCAAGAATTCCGAATAGTTTTGCAGACTTTACAACAGATGCTTACTTGTTATGTTCGTAAGCTCCTAGGATTAAGATAAATAAATTTCTATTTTCCTTAGCACTAAGACACTGTTTGGAATGATGTTATTAAGTCGTAACATACCTACCTAGTCATAAATACATAATTTTGAAAAATACTTTTTTTTTAATATGAGCAGTAAGTATTATATTTTTTTACATAGTAACATTAACATTTCCGACATAAAGAGAAGTAAACGTCCGCGTCGCCTAGATTACTCCTTCTACAATTTTTCTACCCTTGAAAACGAAGTCAAAATCGATTCAGCTGTTCCGAAGATTGGCACGTCCAAACAGACTTTAATTTAAAAACTTCGAAAAATAATTAAATAAAAAAAATTGCGCCAATAATCATGTTAAAAATAAGAGGCAGTTAGGTATTTGAGATCACAGACAATCACTTCAATGTTATTTATTCGAGATTAAATTATAATAAATAATTATATGCTTAGGATACACGGTAATAATTCAAAATAATTAACAACTAGACTAGCCCATCAATAGGTATTGTGCGAAAATTAATGGCATTTCTCCATAATGGCCTACATCAAAATGCGCACATATAATTGAATTCAGTTTGCATAATACCCGCCGCCGGATGTTGCCATTAATATGCAAAATTCCCGCCGATGTACAAGCGGAAATCGCGGACGGTATTATGTAAATCTGTGAATGTATGGCCAAAAATTGGCGTTTTATTGCCGAACACCATCCAGTTGGCTGCAAGCGTAAAAGTGCATTCAATAAATTGAATTCAAAATAAGAATAACAACTCAATGGTTCGACTCAAGTGGATCTATCTACTCCGGAAGATGCTCAACTATAGTCGGACTTTTGATGCTGTAAACTGACGTTTCAGGGGTAGCTAATTTTTGAAAAAGGGGTAGGGTAAAAGTGAATAATGCGAATGATTCACATCATCACAACATCAATTATTTTATTTTATCTTTATTAACCCCCGACGCAAAAACGACGGGGTGTTATAAGTTTGACGTGTCTGTGTGTGTTTGTGTACGTAGTGCTCGTAGCGCTCAAACGGGTGAACCGATTTGAATGCGGTTTTTTCGTTTGAAAGATGAATTCTCAGACTGTTTGTTGGACACTTTCCGTGATGTTCCGAGATGTTAATGTAAAACGTTTAATAAGTAGATACGTAACCCGAAAATATTCGACCTACTGAAAATTGTATTTTTTCCGTAGGTAATGTAAAACTTGAATGTGACAGTCTGTAACCGATCTACGAAATAAGCGTACGAAATAATATGGTGTTGAGTTAAATAGTTTTTGTTTTTTAATCTCGATCATAACAGTCTCACACAAACGAGTCTACACTTTTGTTTATTGTGTTTGTTCCCGCAGATGGCGCGCACAACAAATAACGTCGCACCTCTTATTTCCCCTGCGGCCGCCTCTCATAAGTCGGTTCACTT
The DNA here is from genome assembly GCA_920104075.1 of Melanargia galathea. NCBI lineage: Eukaryota > Metazoa > Arthropoda > Insecta > Lepidoptera > Nymphalidae > Melanargia > Melanargia galathea. The sequence goes on along the minus strand of OV049875.1, from coordinate 3,600,382 downwards.
TGCTTACACGGCTAGTTAGTTTGCTTTGAGCGTGGAAAGTTTTGTTATATTTTGCTACTTTTTAACCCCCGACGCAAAAACGACGGGATGCTATAAGTATGACGTGTCTGTGTGTGTGTTCCCCTGTGGCGCTCAAACGGGTGAACCGATTTGAATGCGGTTTTTTTGTTTGAAAGGTGAATTAGTCGCGGCTACAAAATGGCGGATTACCTACATATTTTTTTACAACTCACTTAATATGGGTATCAAATGAATATGCTTAATAAATTGTAAATGCTTGAATAGTAGAATAGCACTATTGCAAATCCAAGATGGCCGCCGCCACAAAATGGCGAATGTCGGGGGTTTTGTAAATTTTTAATTTATACTTGTTAAAAACACAACTAGCCGACTCGCCCTGGCTTCGCACGGGTGAGATTACCCGTTTCCCAAAAAGTAGCCAACAACAAAATTAAAAAATATATTAACTTCCCATTGGGAAGTTTTTGTAATGGGGCTAACTTTATGAATTCCAAATTTTGACATAATTTTATCTCTATACGTTTTAAGCCTTCTTCAGTCGAATTCTATAGTTTTTAAGTGAAAGTGTGTATGTATTGTCTGTGTGTATTAGTATTTACATATGTGCGTTCGGTACACGGAAGAGAGAAGGCAGGGGAAGTGAAATGCACCAAAACTACTATAGGAACCGCTGTCGCCAAACTCACACAAATATACCGTTAATCTATATTGCACTACAAAGAAACAAATCGTTTGATTTGTCGTTTTAAGTTTAGTCAAAACTAGCCTACTTCACAGAACTCACAGATTTGGAAACAAACCCTGATTTTGTAGAAATAAGATTTATTTTGCTTTAACGGAAGAATGTATTTATGAGCTATAGTCACACTAGATTCGATTGTCCAATTAATTCCGCTACTTGACCATAGATGGCGCTGTATTGCTACTCATTGAATTGTCTATCGATATCGATAGATACTCGTTATTTTGTTTATTCGCAAAAAGAAAATTAAAAAAGGTAATTATAAAATTAAATAAAAGTGCTGGTATGTATGCACTGATGAGTAAATAAAAATGTTGAGTAAAAGCCATTAAAACTTTAGTGATTGACTAAAATGTAAAGTTATCGATTCTTAATTTTTTTACTATTTGGGTTTTGACAATGACTTATATATTAAGAAAAGCGATATATTATTATTATTATGAATCAAAAATAATACGATATAAAAAATGCCTACTTATATAATACGATCAATTTAGACTTCCAAGATTACAATATTCACACCTGGCTGAAAATTGGTAGGATTGTTCAAAACACTATTATAAATGAAATGTGAAAAGTCCTCATCGATCCGACACCTGGAAAAAAATTACTCGGTGTCAAAGTTTTCACGGGAAATTTTTCAGCAAAACGGTAAGTCTTATCATAAAATTATTTTAAACAAAATTGTAGATCAGATAATTATCTATAAAAAATGTCTGTATACTTTTTTTCCTAAGAGCCACCGTTTTTGAGATATAACGATTCAAATAAATTAATTTCGAAATAAAAATGAGGGGCTGGGTTTCTTTTTACCCAAAATTCTGTGGTGGTGGTGCAATCTTGTATTTGCATAGTGCTATTCTACTAGTCAAGCCCTTTCATTTGATACCCATATTAAGGGGGTTGTAAAAAAATATGTAATCCGCCATTTTGTAGCGGCGGCCATCTTGGACTGATTTTCTTCAAACATAGCTAACAACACTCTCGACTAATTCACCTTTCAAACAAAAAAAAACGCATTTAAATCGGTCCACCCGTTTGAGCTCCACAGGGGAACAGACAGACACACGCACACACACACACACACACACACACACACACACAGACACGTCAAACTTATAACACCCCGTCGTTTTTGCTTCGGGGGTTAATTAATAATAACTGTATCAAAAATCATCGTTTGGTCGTTAAAATATCGATAACAATGTACTTAGCTAACATCATGACATCTCTACGACCACGACCACCCGATCGGCGTCCATACCGTGAGTCTAACGTCTTAGTGAAGGAATATATTTATACTAGTATGGCGCGTGGGTGCGCGGCCCGCTAAAGCGGACCGCGAGGTTTTGTTTTCGGGTGTTTTATTGTTTGAGCAGCCTCCACCTATCTTCATCCCTCTTCCAAACCCTCGATTAGGACTTATTTTTCAGCTCACTGCCAATTGGATGAGGTTTCGAGTAACTTTTGTTTGAGCACCTCCTACCTATCGTCAACACCCTAGCCGTGCTCTTTACCCGTCTCCAAAATCCTCAATCATCAGCTTTCTCCATAAGTATCTTTCCTCCGCATGAATTTTTACTAAAAAAAGAAATTTCACTAAAAAAATTTTTGTGTGAAAACATAAATTTCGCCATCTTGTTTTTTTTTTCTGTTCATCTAGTAGATTTTTAGTTCTTGATCATATTTTTCTTAGAAACCACTCTTCCATCTTTTATACTTGGTGAGATAGACACCGACAAAATTTGTATAGCCGCCATCTTGAATCCGCAATTTTGTTTTTTTTTTCAACTCAGTGCCAATTGGATGAGATTCTGAGTAATTTTTGTTTGAGCAACTCCCACCTATCTACAATACCCTGCCCGGGCTCCTCAACCATCTTCCAAACCCTCAGTCATCATATTTTTGAATATTTTTCTTTGAGACATCCCCAAAGAACCGCATCAAAGCCTTGCATAGTTCACAACTTGTAGTCTCTTCAATATTCGCCATACATTTTCTATGGAAAAATAAAGTCCGCCATTTTGAATTTTTTTTGTATTCATCGAGTAGATCTTTGGATCCTGATCATGTTTTGCTAAGAAACAACTCTTCCATCTTTTATACCCTTCGAGATGGACACCGACGAAATTTGTATGGCGGCCATCTTTTTTTCGCCATTTTGAATTTTTTTTCGGCTCCCTGCCAATTGGATGACGTTTCGAGTGACATTTGTTCGAGCACCCCCCACCTATCTTCAATACCTTAAGCGTGCTCTTCAACCGTCTCCGAAATCCTCAATCATCAGCTCTCTCCATATTTTTCCTCTTAATGAATTTTTGTCCTCTATACGAAACCATTTGTGAAAAAAAAATTTTTCATACAAAATTTTACAGGAGAGGCGATGAATGAGTCAGTGAATCAGAACGAACAGCTATATATATATTAATAGTACAAGTCCATTGCGTCCTAAGACCGACCGATTCAATGATTGATTTCTACTAAGCAAGCAATGGATTTTGTTCATAATGAGATATAAACTTCTCAATTTAGCACATTTTTAGCATAATGTAAATATACAAAATAATGTTTTCTTGTTTTTTATGGAAAATAACAACAATAGCTTGTACTTAAGTGTGAAATGAGATGCCATATTTTGTATGATTCACTTTTTTGCTTGATTTTTTGCAAACAACCACTGAACAACACGGCATTTTGTTAAAAATCGAGAGCGGTGAAGCGATCGTTGGACGACATTCGACTCAAGACAAAAACGGTTCTCAGGTGTATTTAACGCCAGAAGAGTTCTCAGGAACCACGCCCCCTTGCCATATCTCGTCTTATTCATTTTATCTTATTCATTTTATCTATGGTTCGGTACTATTTTTAGTTTCGATTATCTCGCGAACGAAACATGATATTTACTTGGAACAAAGTTAATTCGACGCATAATTACACAACTTGAAACTGATTAGATTTTCAGCAAAATCGGTCCAGGCATTTTTTCATTTGAGGTTTTTGTTTCGTTGTCAACCGATTGACGTCCACTGCTGGACATTTTAATTTCTCCGGATTGTTTTCAGATGCGTCCCTGTTCAATACCGGCGCTGGAGTGCACACTGCACTATACTATGCGCTACCAGATGACACACTTAATAAATATTATGGAGGTACCCTAGATAATGAGATTGTATATTGAGATTGTATAAGTAAACTATAAGTTTAATTATTTAAGAGGAATGTGCAACGTCCACACAAACTCTTAAGAGTTTCAGGGCGTCAAGAAACAAAATGTAATTAAAAATAGAAATAATAAATAAATTAAAAAAAAAAAATTAAAAGTTTTAAACATGAGTTTCATGCCAACCTTTATTTTTAATTTCATAACATACTTACGAGGTTAGCTTGATGTGAATTTGAAATAAATGAAAAATTCCATCCAGAATTATGTAAGGGAAGAGATATACTTATATATATGACGGAGCGCGTGGCTCCAAAGAGTTTTAAAAGATGATGACGTCAGCATTGCTGACGTTATTCCCTTGATTATTAGGATGACTACATGGTGACAGTAATTAAACTAGTGACGGCAGGAGAAGCCAGAGACGTCACTGGAAGTCATTGTTATTTATGAGGGTAGATTGGAATAACTTGCTGTAGGTATAACAAGGTACGGGCCTATTTGAGAAGCCTCTCGTTAACTGAGGCACTAAGGAACTACCCTAACCTACCTATCGGTCTCCACCACCCCTTATAACCGAGCCATCGCCAACCAATCTAGTCTACACGACCTACGTCGTACAACAAACTAGGACATGGCACATTTTATGAAGGAAGTGTATTCGGCGAGAGCCCGAATCGGAATGTGTCGCTGCACGCTTGTGCCCTTCCTTTTATAATAAAAGGTTGGTGGGGGAATGACGTAATTACGTCATGCTTGATTGTTTACACTACAAGACGGCGCTGCCGTCAATTTACAGAGTTGTTGAGGGTATTTACAACTTGGTTGACAAAGTGATGTTTAATTCATGATTTGAGCAGTTTAACTGAGACGAATTATTTAATCTTGTCTTTCTTGACACTGCCAATTGAGGCTGAAAACGTCTTCGCTCCGACACGGCCATTCTGATAGGCGGTGCGCGCTCTGCACCAGCCTGACAATTGATATTGATTCACATGACAATAAATGATTTGTGATGTGTAAGTCCTCATTCCATATGGCAACAGTTCTCGAAGGTTCTCGTAGGTTCTCGGAGATTCTCGTAAAGTCACCGTCATAAAGTCAAAGTAATGATTTCTCGAAGGTTCTCGGAGATTCTCGTAGGTTCTCGTAGATTCTCGTAGGTTCTCGTAGATTCTCGTAGGTTCTCGGAGAGTCTCGAAGATTCTCGTATAGTCACAATCATAAAGTCAAAGTCAAAGTAATGTTTTCTCGAAGAATCTCGGAGATTGTCGAAAATTCTCGTTAAGTTACAGTCATAAAGTCAGTCAAAGTAATGTTTTCTCAAAGGTTCTCGGAGGTTCTCGTAGGTTCTCGAAGATTCTCGTAAAGTCACCGTCATAAAGTCAAAGTAATGATTTCTCGAAGGTTCTCGTAGATTCTCGTAGGTTCTCGTAGATTCTCGTAGGTTCTCGGAGAGTCTCGAAGATTCTCGTATAGTCACAATCATAAAGTCAAAGTCAAAGTAATGTTTTCTCGAAGGTTCTCGGAGATTGTCGAAAATTCTCGTAAAGTTACAGTCATAAAGTCAGTCAAAGTAATGATTTCTCGAAGGTTCTCGGAGATTCTCGTAGGTTCTCGGAGATTCTCGTAGGTTTTCGTAAATAAACTCGTGGATAAACTCGTGGGTTTGGAGGAAGGAGTCGTGCAAATAATCTCGGAGGGTCTCATAGATAAATTTGTGGATTCTCGTGGATTAACTCGAGTATTTACTCGTGGGTTTGGAGGAAGGAGTAGTGCTATGGTTTCATATGGTCTCGGAGGGTTTCGTGGATAAACTCCTGAATAAACTCGTGGATTTGGACAATGGAGTAGTGCTATGCACAAGGTTTTGAAGATGATAATCTGGGGCGAAACCTCACCCATAGACTAATAGGCACTTCATTTTGAGGTTTGGTGCCAACGTTGTTTTACTGGGGCATATCTGGAGATCGAGCTGATGGAACGGTGCTCGATCCCACTTCTGATGACGGAGCGCGTGGCTCCAAAGAGTTTTAAAAAATGATGACGTCAGCATTGCTGACGTTATTCCCTTGATTATTAGGATGACTACATGGTGACAGTAATTAAACTAGTGACGGCAGGAGAAGCCAGAGACGTCACTGGAAGTCATTGTTATTTATGAGGGTAGATTGGAATAACTTGCTGTAGGTATAACAAGGTACGGGCCTATTTGAGAAGCCTCTCGTTAACTGAGGCACTAAGGAACTACCCTAACCTACCTATCGGTCTCCACCACCCCTTATAACCGAGCCATCGCCAACCAATCTAGTCTACACGACCTACGTCGTACAACAAACTAGGACATGGCACATTTTATGAAGGAAGTGTATTCGGCGAGAGCCCGAATCGGAATGTGTCGCTGCACGCTTGTGCCCTTCCTTTTATAATAAAAGGTTGGTGGGGGAATGACGTAATTACGTCATGCTTGATTGTTTACACTACAAGACGGCGCTGCCGTCAATTTACAGAGTTGTTGAGGGTATTTACAACTTGGTTGACAAAGTGATGTTTAATTCATGATTTGAGCAGTTTAACTGAGACGAATTATTTAATCTTGTCTTTCTTGACACTGCCAATTGAGGCTGAAAACGTCTTCGCTCCGACATATATAAGAAAAAAGAGTCGGGCACCCGACCGCGTGTTTTTCACATCAAATGGGGAGAACCGAGCGGAATTTTAGAACTGTGTATTAAAATATGTGAGATGTACAATGTAGGTACATGCAAGTCGGATGTGCTATTTTCAAGGATTGTATCATACAATTGTATTTTCTCGGTGTATTTTGCACAGGCATAGTTGAAACTAACAAAAAAATATTACTAAATAAAACCATTTAGAAACGACCGACGCAAAAAAGACGGGATGTTATAAGATTGATGTGTCTGTGTGTGTGTGTGTGTCTGTCTGTTCCACTGTAGCGCTCAAACGGGTGAACCGATTTGAATGCATTTTTTGGTTTGAAAGGTGAATTAGTCGCGAGTGTTCTTAGCTATGTTTCATGAAAATCGGTCCAAGATGGCCGCCGCCACAAAATGGCGTATTACATATTTTTTCACAACTCCCTCAATATGGATATCAAATGAAAGGGCTTGACTAGTAGAATAGCATGCAAATCCAAGATGACAATCACCACAAAATGGCGAATGTTAAGGGTTTTATTAATTTTTAATTTATAGGTACGTACTTGTATAATTTCAGTTCAATACAAGTATAAATTAAAATTTAAAAAATCCCCGACATTCGCGATTTTGTGGCGGCGGCCATTTAAGGGAGTTGTGAAAAAAAATTTTTTTTTTTATTTCGCCATTTTGTAGCGGCGGCCATCTTGAATCGATTTTTATTAAACATAGCTAATAACACTCTCGACTAATTCACCTTTCAAACAAAAAAAACCGCATCCAAATTGGTCCACCCGTTTGAACGCTACAGGGGCACAGACACACACACACACAGACACGTCAAACTTATAACACCCCGTCGTTTTTGCTTCGGGGGTTAAAAAGAGTTCCCTTGCCACATCCCAATCTCATAGGACTCCAGGTCGCCACGCAAAGAAATTCTTCACAAAATGAAAATGGCACAGACGTCCGTTCCAACATATCTCCGAGGTGTTCACGAGATGCATACCATTTGCATAATCCACTCACACGATGTATGTTCCCCTGAAAAAGTTCTTAATATGCCTTTTGAAAATGGAAATCGGGCTTTCTTTTTGTAATTTAGAACATACAGACCCAAATTATGAGGTGGAATGTTAAACAAAGAAGGGACTATACTATGATATCTACGAGTACTTTTTTACACTTTTTTAGTTTTTCCTTTTATTTCACATTACAGTATGACGATCATTATGCGTTGTGAGTTTTGTGGCTTAAATATTATGTACCTACAGAGTCAAAATAAAATCGCCTGCTTTAACTGCACAGCATCAAAATTTTCCCGCTTTAATTGCTTTCTCGTGACACAAAGGATTCCGAGACAAAGAGTAACCCAATCCATTACTTGCAAAATGTTCTTTACTTGCCTTTGAAAGTTTTATAAAAACTGATTCAGCCGTTTCGAAGAATGGAGAGACACACGAAATTCTTGATAAAAGTCATTAATTTTAAAATCACCTAGGAACAATACAGATAGATAGAAATTTTATTTATTTAAACGGAAGACTATATCAAATTATATAGACAGCATTTTAGTCTAAACTCTAAACGATAGAATGAATTTTCAAGAAAAAATTCATAATATTGTGCATGACTGACAAGCTGTCCGAACATTGGCTCAAATTGCTAATTACTAATTAATATTGAACAAGAAAATCCGTGAAGCCATGTTGATTTAATTTCATAAATAATTAATTGTTCACATCAAGAACATTCAAACTTTGTAGAATACTGTGTCAGTGACATTTAATTACTCGATTAGAGCAGAAACTGTCGAGTTCAGACAGAAGTTTTTACATTACAAATACAAAGTTGGATATCATTTTATTTATCGCAATCTGTATTTTTCTGCATCCTGAAGATTTATTAATAATTTAGCCATGGTTACCATTTACTGGACCATTATTTTATTAACACAAGAACACAAAGAGTAAAAGAGCGAATGAATGAATGAATGAATGAGTGTATGAATGAATGAATGAATGAATGAACGAACGAATGAATGAATGAATGAATGAACGAACGAATGAAAGAATGAATATATTTCTATTGTACAGAAAATACAGAAAACATTAATGAAGTGCAAGAGATGTGTGACTAAAATATACAGCTGTGATGAGCAGCATTCGGAAAGCTGTGTTACGTCTTTAATAGTAAAATTCATCCTCATTGAGTGTGTCCTACCTATGATGAAATATGGAGCGAAAATGTGGACACTGACACTTAACCTCGTCTACAAATTCGGTTGTTGTCTCAAACAATAGACTTGGCCATTGCTGGACACATCAAGGATCACCACAAACAGCGAGTCGCTTGAGATCTTCCTTCCACCACCTGGCGATGGGTCTTCCCACGCTGCGTTTGCCGATGCGAGGTCACCTTTCAAGACCCTAACTTCTTCCTTCAAGCAATGTGCCCCACCCTTTGCTATTTTATTTTCGTGATTCGATGAGTTATGTCAGTAACTCTGGTTCTTCTAAGGAGCTCCTCATTTCTGATTTGATCACGTAAATAAACTCCGAGCTTTGAGTTTTTAACCTGCTTAGATTGTAGTTAAGCTCAAATACAATCACATTAAAAAAAAGTGTAAACACTTAAATCCTCAACCCTCTATCCTTTGAAAAAATTGCAAAAACCGAGTCTAATGTCTACGCTATAAAAGTTATAAATCAAAACCACCGGATTCAATCATTGTTTGTGACAGATGGCTTTTCGTTCTAAAACTTGATCTCAACATGTTCATTGGAAAATTAACTTTGAAGTCTGGGAACAGAATGCAGTTTTGATTGAAAGCTTGCGTTGGGATTGTTGGCAGAATATAAAATGATCAATGTCCGAAATTTTATTGATTGCCGATGGTATAGTGTACCTACAATTTTTAAACTGACGTATCGGGAAGCTACGTGTTTTCGGTTCTTCTGTATGGCGTTGAGTCATGGACCTTAACCCAAAATACGAGCAATCGCTTAGAGGCTTTTGAAATGTGGGTGTACAGAAGAATTTTGAAAATATCATGGACGGATAGAGTCTCTAACGAAAGGGTTTTGCAGATGATCAATAAAAAAGTGGAAATATTTAACATCATAAAGAAACGCAAATTAGAATATCTGGGCCATATAATGCGCAGCAATAAGTACCAACTGCTCCAGCTTATAATGCAGGGGAAGATACAAGGAAGAAGACCCCCTGGAAGAAGACGAACCTCATGGCTTAAAAATCTCAGGACGTGGTTCAAATTGAGTACCAGATCCTTGTTTCGTGCGGCTGTCTCTAAAATCAAAATTGCCAGAATGATAGCCAACCTCCGGTAGGAGATGGCACCATAAGAAGAAGAAGATCGGGAAGCTATATGTTCATGTATTTTTTTAAAACTCTGACTGAAAACAAAACCAACACTTAATTTAAAAAATATTTATTCTTATTTCTTTATTGAACTCTAAGTCACTCTACAGATGTATTGTTATACATGAAGATAAATTTCCTGACGTTTTTTCCTCCTGATTTTCCTATCAAAAGCGAGAACTTTTTCTTTCCCGATTGCTTACCGAATCAGTTCCTACTACCTAAGGAAAATCTTTCGATGACAAACCGACACAACCGGAGAGAGATCAGGCGCACGACTGACGGCATATAACGTTTTTGGCCCGACTCGGGATAGACCAACGACGCAGTGCCTCGTAGACAATAATATTATACCTTTAGCCAGTGGCGGGGCAAGACCTAAATTTTATGTGGGCAAGATATATTTTGCGAGGCCCTCTGAATTTTTTTTTCATAGAAAATCATAGTAGGCACCTAATATACTATGTAAGTAACCTCCGGGTCGCGAGGCCCTCCGGAGCGCGAGACCGTGGGCCTGGGCCCACATCGCCCACGCCTTCCGCCGCCTCTGCCTAAAAGCTAGTATATTCAACAGAAAATGTAAGTTAATTATTAATAGGTACCTACTACCTACTCACTTACTAATTAATTTCTAAGTTTCTACGGATAGTAATTATTTAATATCTAGGTAATTAGTGAGATGATGCTAGTCATCTGTGGATGGCAAGTACGATTTCTTGATTGGTAATTAGCGCGTCGATTCAAAATGTTCAGAATGTTACAGAATTTTATCCTAATTTAAAAAAAAATGTTGTTGGTATTATTATTTTAAAAAAGTATGACCTTTTTAAAATCAGTGTGTTGTTAACAGAATAGCCAGCTATTCTTCTAGCAACAAACAATCATAATAGGTATATTCTAATACCTTGTACAATGTCGCGGGAAAAAATTTAAGTAACTAAACAAGTGATAATCTAAAAAATTGAAAGTTAAACTGACCTTTGACTGACCTGACCTGACTTCACCACACTGAATATTTTGCAGTTCCAATAATATTACACACATACTTACTGTCGAATTGATAACCTCCTTTTTTTGGAGTCGGTTAAAAATGCAAAGAAAATCTAACTGTATACAAAATATTCTACACTTACTGGATTATGTTATTGACCAATTAGGTACCTCATCATTAAATCCTTAATATAGATCATGTTAAGGCAATGTACTGGATTTAATCGGCTTAGATGCGCTTCAGTTGCTGTATTGTGTTAAATGATCCAGTTAAACGCCTACAGTATGTTATGACTTAAATAGGTACCTCGTTCGTTCGTTCGTTCGTTTCAACCAATGGACGTCCACTGCTGGACATAGGTCTCTTGCAAGGATCGCCACAGCACACGATCTTGTGCCGCCTGATTCCAGCGGCTACCAGCGACTCGCTTGAGATCGTCTGTCCATCGAGTGGGGGGTCTACCTACGCTTCGTTTGCTGGTGCGAGGTCGCCATTCAAGCACCTTGGGACCCCAACGTCCATCGGTTCTTCGTGCAATGTGCCCCACCCATTGCCACTTCAGCTTCGCGACTCGATGAGCTATGTCGGTGACTCTGGTTCTCCTGCGGATCTCCTCATTTCTGATTTGATCCCGCAGGGATACTCCGAGCATAGCTCTCTCCATCGCCCGCTGAGTGACCCTGAGCCTTCTTAGGTACCTACCCTATTGAAATGCTAACCGGCGCAGTTTTCCGCCTCCTACTAACTTCATTTATAACTTTGTTATGGTACTAACATTATTAAAATTAGCGAGTGAAGTTAGAGGGATATGTCAAGCCGTGCGTTTGAATAGGATATAATACAAGTATAAATTAAAAATTAAAACAACCCCAACATTCGCCATTTTGTGGTGGCGGCCATCTTGGATTTGCATAGTGCTATTCTACTAGTCAAGCCCTTTAATTTGACACCCATATTGAGGGTGTTGTGATAAAATATGTAATCCGCCATTTTGTAGCGGCGGCCATCTTGGACCGATTTTCATCAAACATGGCTAACAGCACTCTCGAATAATTCACCTTTCAAACAAAAAAAAACCGTATTCAAATCGGTTCACCCGTTTGAGCGCTACAGAGGAACAGACAGACACACACACACACGTCAAACTTATAAAACCCCGTCGTTTTTGTGTCGGGGGTTAAAAACTAGAGGCTGGCTGTGTGTTTTCTGTCAGTCAGTCAATCAATCACGGTATTGTCTGTGGTATTGTTTTATAGGAAGGTATTTGGCACAGTATACAAATACAACCAGTAGTGAAATTACCTACAAACGTTCGAAACGGCTCACTCACACAAACATGCACATCAACGAGACCTACCGGGTTTTCGCGTGGATGTCAGTAGCGAGTGCCGCTAAAATGGTCTCGTCGATGCGCATGTTTGTGCGAGTGAGCCGTTTTGAACGTTTGTAGGTAGTTTCACTACTGGTTGTATCTCTGTACTGTGTATTTGGGGTCCATGGTGGGCCACCTTTGACCTTATACGTTTTACATAAAACCATTTGGATCTGGCCTATAACATTAATTTTTTCATACATATACAAATACAAACCCGAGCTTACGCCTCGCGGACTGTTGGAATGGCCACGAGTGCGATGGAAAACATCTTATTCTTATTAATTTTTGCCGGATTTGAACCTCTGACATTTCGGTTCAGTCCGTTCCCTGACCCTTGAGTTTACTGAGGCTTCTGTAGGGCTTAAAGTAGGATATAATATAAATGGAATCGATCCAATACAATTTTCCGATGGATTTAACAGCACGGGATAATCCCACTACCCATTTGAAATGGAGGAAAAAATGAATGCCATAAAAATGCCTTATCAACGGAGCAAAACGACGTAAATAGTTGCTATTGTAAACCTGGATATCCTATTACGGATATTGTGATGTCAGTTGTCACGATTTCTTTAATAAGAAATTCTTTATACTACACCTGCTCTGAAAGTACCTTCTGGTTTTTCTCATATCGAAAGTCAAAGTACGTCATTACTGTCAAACAAATAGGCGGGACGAAAAAATATATGGAATTTCATTGTTAACGCGCTAGAGCGGAAGTTCCATTTATGAAATTCCATTACTAACGTGCTTTTTTCTTTTTAATTTTTGATCAAATCCGATCAGTACATGAAAAAAACCTATGTCGACAAACACGACGTAAAAAGCACCCAATAAATAACAACCGTCACGGTAGGCGGCGCTGATGTCGCTATGTCACCGGGCAGGACCGGGGTCTGCTAGGTTAAATATATTTAATTTTAATTATTATAATTACATATGAACATAAAATAAAAGTAAAAAATACAAAATAGATTTTTTTTCGCGCTATTTTCTTTTCATTTTGCGAGTCGCTTTCTTTTGTTTTACCTATCCAAATTTTCAATTTATAAAATTACAAGTAGCTAATAAGGAAGTCAAAGTGTTTAGTAGTGATAGTGAAGATTTGATGACGCCGCCCAACGCCGCCAGAATTAAAAATATGTGGCTAAGTAGTTATTTTTATATTGAAAATCTTTTACCCAAGATATCTAAAGATAGATAGAAATAGTTACAACAAAGCATATGAAGAAGAAGACAATGGAAACCCAACCTCTTCTTCTGATTGATTACGGTAATAATTTTAATATTTTTGATTATTTTATTATTTTCCTCGCAGGTGTAGTATAAAGCACTATGTATCCCTTCGGGAGAAAGTGCGATTCCTCTCGGGCGTATTGCGGCCCTACGGCCTACGGCCTCGGGCCTCAAACTACACCCTCGTAGTAATCGGTCACTTTCTCCCGTCGAGGAACAATGTACTATTATTCTTTCTTTATGCTTTTTCTATTCTTTCTTCGTATATTTTTTTCTTAATCCTGGCAGCATAAAATTGAAACGCGGGCCTTTTTTCGGTTGATGTCAAATGAATGTGGAAAAAATTCTGATTCATATTTTTAAGTTAGTTGGGTTCTAGTTAACGAACTTTATCTCTTATCACGGCTGAATCTAGCATCCTTAAAAGACAAGACATAAATTCTTTTAACCCAGAAAATTAAAGAGTTCCCACAGGATTTAAAAAAAAAACCTATAAATCCACGAGAAGTACTTACCTAATATAGATGTTCCAAAACCTTTTACATTAAGATATAAAAAAACCCACATGTAAATCAGTGAAAGAAAATTCCCAATTTCCCGGGAAAAGGACCGGCATAACTCAAAGAGATCCGGGACGCGGGTGACAAAAACTATCGGGAGCAGAGTGGAATGCGGGACGGAGCGATAAATCACTCCGGGATTGATTCCGGGACTCCACGTTAGGATGTCTTTGGGTGCTATTCATTTGTGTCCCGTGCCCCGTGTCCCTCTCACAGTCCAAGAGCTGGTGGTTCATTTGAAGATGTATACTCACTTCGTCATAGTCTGTAGTCACTGCGAGCTGCCCTCGCAGCACCGCAGTCTCATCGTGACCACGATCCATGTAACTGGTTCGAAATATCGACAAACAAATATTTTATCGTGGTATGTACCCGTAATTTTACATTAGACTATGTCGATAAACCACGAAATAAGCCTTAAATCCCTATACCTACTCACTTCATCCTTCAGCGACAGAAGTGTAAAGTTTTTGAACAACCAAAAGCCAGTGTCGACCTGCGGCTCTGAAATATGATCGCAAACTATGCCTCTGATAAGAAAACTCATAGTGACTCAGCGAAATAATGGAGAGAGCAATCAATTCAATCAATTACAAAAACATTAAGAAAAAAAGTGACGGTAATAAACTTATCTTCAGAAACAAAAACTTGTGTTTCTCGTGCTACTACTTAGTTAGGCTGGGTTAAATTGGTAGATGTTTTAAAATAAACTACCAATAATTGTCAAAGTCAAAGTATATTTATTCAAAATTGGTACATTGTTTGTAAATACACTTTTTGATTGCCAATTTATAATCATTGAAAAATATTATAGAGCATTCTGTAACTAAGCAATGTATTACTGTGAAATTTTTCTTAAAGATTACATTATCAAAAATACCCAGCTGAGTTTTTTGTAGTTTCTGCTCAGACCGACAGATAAACCAACTTTTGTTTTTTACTTTATGTGATCAAATCTGAAATAAGGACATCCATCGAAGCTCAAAGCAATCCCACTTAATACAAGATTTCCGGCTTGATACAACATTTCTGCTTACTTATTGTATATCGAGTGCCCCCTCAAAATTTCCCACCAGCTCTCATACCATGAAATATTGTATCGTCAAGCTTTCGAATCTTCTTTTGAAGTATTTTTCGCACAATGGATTCCGGGACCCTCTTTACGGTGAGTGAATCTCTTTAGATTTTTTTCGACAATAAAGTAAACCCATGGAAAGTTGGGTTAATGGGTCTTTGGGGCACTTATGTTGATTTTAACCTCGTTCACTTCAGTTGACGGCTAATAAATTGCATTATGTTAGCGTCCGTGGTAATTTTGAATCGAAAATGTGACAATGCGGCGCGTCGATAGGCTCTGTCTAATGAAAGCTGAATGGAAAATGGCATCAAATTAAAAAATAGGTATAGATCGACCAGAATCTCATGAAAAATAGGGAAATTAAATTTTGTAGTAAGCAACACTAGGTTAACTCGGCTGCCCTAGTGATAAACAAAGTAATTACATTCAGAACACCTTACCTGGGATCGTTTCACGAAACGAAAAATCTAGCAACTGCATTTTAAATACAAAAACAAAGTAATCAACATCCAATTACTTTGTTTTTGTGTTGTGCTTGTTGTTTACCTGGTTTTTGCATTTAATATTCCGGGTTAGTGTGTGCAGTTACTCTGTTTGGGCAATTCAAATTTCAGTAAACGGTTCAAGTTTATTTGAAATATTAAACTGTGGTAAAAAACTGTGTGTGGTACTCGACATAACACTTTTGTTAATGCAAAAAAAGTCAATTTCACAAAAAATGTCAGTTACTTTGTTTATCGCTAGGGCAGCCATAGTGTTGCTAACTTTGGAATTTCATTTCCCTATTTTTCATGAGATTCTGGTCGATCTATACCTAATATTTTGGAATAAACCTATTTAATAGATATCATTATACTTCCTTATCTATCTATTTGTTGTCATGACTCACTGTCACGAACCGTCTAGCCGAGCGTGTAAGCGAGAGCACAGAACAAGCGATAGAGAGGCATAGCCGAGCGTGCAAGCGAGAACGCGGAACAAGCGATAGAGAGGCAATGTTTTCTTATGACGTTATCAACTTATCACGTAAAATTATTATCGTCCGTAAACCGACTTTACAGACAACCAATTTTTTTACTGTCAGCCTTGATAAGAGAAACTCTGTTACAATTTGCGCTTGTCTTAGATTTGCGCGTTGTTATGTTGGTACCACGGGCGGCACATTCTATTGCCAACGGCAATAGAATGTGCCGCCCGTGGTACCAACATAAGTAGTTTGGAATCCGCAGCGATACCGCAGAAGTAATGCAGCGAAGCCACAGATATATGCGGCGACATACCTACTCAAAGGATGTACCGTACGGCGTACCTTCCGGCGTACTTTTTATCCCAAAAAAAAAAGACAAGACACCTAACTCCACGCGGACGATGTAGCACCCGTGCGAACCCAGCAATTCAGATAGCACTTAGTACTTACCGTATCACATTCCTGAATAATATGCCGAACTAGCAACAATAATAATATTATCTTGTAGTATTCGTGAAACTGCAACAGCTGAAGGCAATGCAGCGTACATTATTAAAGCGCAATAATCTAGAGTACAGCTGTAAAGTGCAGTTTAGATTTGCAGTCTACAGGACTGGGTGCTCTATGAGAAATGTTTCCAGCTGTAACATGTTTTACATTTCATGCAGGTACCTTTTGCCGACGTTCTAACTAATATTTTATTAAAGAAGACGGTGAGGAAACTGTTTATTCTAACACTGAAAAATTACCGGCATTCTCCAAGGAAGTAAAAGTTCATTTAACTATTAGGTATATGATAAATCCACTGATCTCGATTAGCTGATTCTTCTGCCGATTCAAAAACCCTTGATTGGTTTATCGTGCAAAGGAACGTTAAATCGCTTGGCGGCACGACTTTGGTAACGGTAATAAGACCAGAGACAATTTCGAAATAATAAATTCCCACATTGCTCCTGACAAGAATCGAACCCAGGACCTCACACTTATAAAATCACAGCGCTACCACTGCGCCAGTAAAATCCTGGATGTATCTTCCGCTGGAGATGATGACTCTAAAATTAACAATGGAAAAGTTAATTTGTACGTATTGCTAGCTTTATTGCTCGCTTTTCCAACCAGGAAGATCGTACTCACAAACAAATAAAAATACAAACATGTGGAACATAGAACCTCTTCCTTTTTTGAAGTCTTCAATCCAAATATTATCACAGTGTTGAAACTTGTAACTACACTAGACAGTGGTCGGAAGCAGTGTAGCATACATTATTTATGGACGCAATATCCCTGAGTACTGTAAGTGCAGTTAGATTCAGTCCATGGGGCCGTATGATGAATGTTGTGGAGAAATACACGTTTACTCTCCGACTATATCTAGGGAATATAATATAAGCTGTTAACCACAGTTAAGGATTTTCACACGATATTTAGCTACCTACGGTTACCTATTGGTTGTCTGTAAAGTCTATTTACGGAGGATAATTTTACGTGATAACGTCATAAGAAAACAAACAGAGATAGATGCGTCACAACTCACAAGCCAAACGCTTAGTTTCGCGCTACGTGCTAAATTCTGCGCTACGTGCTACGTACTACACGCTACGTTCCGCGGTACGTGACAATGAGTCATGCTTTTTCGTGCATGTAGTCGGCGTTCATCGATATATAAGACGTCAAAAAAAATTTACATAGTAAAAGTATTCGTTGTCCAAAGACCACGTCAACCGATAGACGTCCACAGTTGGGCATGGTCTCTTGTAGGGATTCTCACACACCGCGGTTTTGTACTACTTGTATCTTCGATGCGATGATGATGATGATGATGAATTTTTCCAGGATAAAAAGTAGCCTTAAGTCAGGGTATAGTCTATTTCCGTTCAAAATTTCAGCCAAATCGGTTTGGTAGTTGCGGCGTTAAAGAGTAACAAACATACACACACAAACTTTCGCCTTTATAATAATAGTGTGACAAAAAGTGAATATGTAGATAGACAGATTTAGGATACTTTTCAGCCTGCTTTATCAAAGGGTCGGCACGAAATATTTGGGAAAACCTAAATGACGTGAACCAAACTGTGGACAAAAACATGTAAAATTTAATTTAATTTAAGATGATACCCAAGTAGAAACGTGTTACATCTACACAGCTACATAAAGCTGAAATTTTTCTTTATTTTTTAGCAGAAAACGCCACTTGCATTCTATTATCGCGCAAACACAAATCGGATTGCGGGAAGATTGCATCTCTCGAATTCTTTGGAATATAAAGCATTTCACACGTGCCCCATCAAAGCAAATTACCGACGGAATATTCCAGATGGATGTGAACCGGGATTCCTTTCCAAGTTTTACTTCTACGGGTGAGACGAAAGCGATGAAATGGAAAATTGTTTGCGACGTCGCTCGCTACCCGATGCTCGCACCACAAACTGTAAGACTGTGTTCATACGAGGTGGTTTAGGGTACATAGTTTTTGGTTAATTCAGATTCTGTTTGATAGATTTGAAGTTTTTAGGAACTCTTATTATTACTCGTAGGTTTGTAATGATTTGTTACAATTTGATAAAAATCAAGAAGTATTTTGAGAGTGATTGGAAATAATGTCTATAATTTGTTAGTGTTTTGCAAAAATATTAGAAATGAAAATGACGCAAAAGTTTATTAAGCTTAGAAGATTCCTTAAATTGTAGATTCCATCTAGAAACTAAAGGATGTGACTCTATAGAGTTGCTTAAATCTATCATAGCGTACAATTAGATGATAATATTATAGGCAAGGCCACTATCATCAATCGATACGTCATATAGTCAATAACTAAAACTTTTTTAACGTGATAACGTCTTATAAATCGATGAACGCCGGCTACACACCCGAAAAAACATGACTCATTGTCACGTACCGCGTGCAAGCAAGAGCGCGGAACAACGGAACAAGCGATAGAGAAGGCACGATCGGCCTAAGCGTTCGGCTTGTGACGCATCTATCTCTCTTTGTTATCTTATGACGTTATCACGTAAAATTTTCGTCCGTAAACCGAGTTTACAGGCAACCAATTTTTTTAGTATACTTAATAAAAGCCATAATATTACGAGTACCTACCATAGGAACCATTAGCTTGAAGACCTCTTAAAAAATTACGGGTCGCCCTCCAGCATGTTGGATCCACGATATAAACAGGGCAGAAAGTGTGTGGGAAAGGCTGTAGGCCTTTCTCATTATGCTGGGCACCAGGTATAGTGACTTACTTGGGAAGGCCAATAATGGATATCTGCATGCTGATGTAATGACGACGAAGAACAAAAACCCCTTCCTGCTATTTCACTCCAATTTGTTAATCTTTCACTCCAAAGTGCGATATCAGCCAACTAAAATTGTACCGTTGTAAAAGTAAATACGCAGCACTGGAGAAAATTAATTGAATAAAGTTTCCGTGTGAACAAAGCTCTATATAAAAGTGCAGCGGAAAATTTTTAAAGGAAACCAACAAACCATTGAGTATAAGTTGGTTTCAGAAATAAAGCCAATTCTCAAACTATTGGCCGGGACAATTTACTTGCTACCGTTCTATTTAATGGAGAGGGTTGTTGTTGGACTATAGTTATATTACCCCAACTAATATTAGAAATACTAAAGTGTGTTTGTTTATTGATATTTTGGATTATAATTCAATCTTTTCATCCCGGGAAATCAAAAAGTTCCCACGTAACCTAAATCCACGCGGACGATCTTGCGTTTATCAACTACTAGCTTCTGCCCGCGGCTTCGCCCGCGTGAATATCGGTTTTTCACAAATCCCGAGGGAATCGTGGATTTCCGGTTACCGTTCCCGCTCCCTTTTCCGATATCTACCTATACCTTTATACCTACTTTCAAGGTAGTTTGCTATAGCAATCTGCAATAGCTGTAGCTATAGATTTCCGTTTTTTCTAAATCCCGTGGGAACTGTGGATTTTTCCAGGATAGAAAGATTTCCAGACTATGTGTTAAGTCATGGCATAATCTATCCGACTATCTCCATTCAAAATTTCTACCAAATCGGTTCGGTAGTTGCGGTGTTAAAGAGTAACAAACATACACACACACACAAACTTTCGCCTTTATAATATTAACTAGCGGACCCGGCAGACGTCGTCCTGCCCGCTATTAGCGCCACCTACCGGGTCCAATTTTTCTACTTATAAACCTTCCTCTTGAATCACTCTATCTATTAAAAAAAACCGCATCAAAATCCGTTGCGTAGTTTTAAAGATTTAAGCATACATAGGGACATAGGGATATAGGGACAGAGAAAGCGACTTTGTTTTATTATACTATGTAGTGATGTGATAAATTTTCTATTTTCATAAATTAAATGTTTAAATCTGTATTTTCTGGTGAATAGTAGCTTCCTACAATGGGCATGACGAGGAAGCTCGAGAGTCACGCAGCGAGAAATGAGGTTAATCAGGTACGGAGTAGGTATGTCTACGTGATCAAATCACAAATGAGGTGATCCGTTGAATAACCAGTGTAAGTCTCCATAGCTCAACGGTTAAGGTATAAGGCCTAGCCCGCATTGCAAAAATTATTCGCGCGATTTTTATTTGCGCGGTTTATTTTCCGTATTTTAATATTATAATTTCGCGAATTTAAAACGCAAATGCGTGTTTTGCAAGCTTCCATATTATGTCACAGAATTCGGCAAATAAATTTTCGCAGTGCGGGCCAGACCTAAGGTCCTTCTGCGTATTCTTCGAAGCACCACGGCAACCAGGTAACCGAGTATATTGAATTTAATACTGTCTTTCCAATTTTTTCATCTTGTGAGCCAATTTTGTGTTAATGACTGTCAATTTTAGGGTTCCGTAGTAAACAAGGAACCCTTATAGTTTCGCCATGTCCATCCGTCTGTCTGTCTGTCTGTCTGTCCATCCGTCCGTCCGTCCTCGGTTAATCTCAGAGACTATTAGTGCTAGAAATCTGTAATTTGGCATGGGTATAAATATTAATCACGCCGACAAAGTGGTGAAATAAAATTTTGATAAATATTTTTTTTTAGGGTAGCTCCCCTACATGTAAAGTGGGGATGAATATTTTTTTTCTCGTCTACCCCATAGTGTGGGGTATCGTTGAATAGGTCTTTTAAAAATACTGTGGGTGTGGGAACATCATTTTTCGATTTCTAGATCCGTTTGTAAAATATGATGTTTTAAAGTGCTAATTTTTATTAGAGTCAAGTGTCCCCCCCTCTATCAGCCAAACGGCAGTATATAGGAACTTGAAAAAATTCACAGCAGTAGTACATATAATCAATTTTAAAGGAAAACTATCATGGCTAAGTAGGGTTCACAGGTTAAGGAGTTATATCTGTTTTTTGAGGATTGTGACTACGGAACCCTACACTGCGCGTGGCCCGCCACGCACTTGGCCGGTTTTTAAAATTTATTAAAAGTTGTAACGCGTATCCGAACGTGCGGAGGCACCAGTAGCGCGTATCCGAACATAGACACCCAGACCGCCTCTCTCGTTTTCTGACAGCCTGAAGTCTGTAGCTGTGGAGGAGCTTTTGTAAAAACCTTGAGCCTTGAGTTCTCTGAATAATTAAAGCCATTTTGTTTGATAGACGAACCATGTTTTATTGTTTAACTTGAGTGAAAATTGAAGAAAGCAAAATAAACTCACTATAATCAAACTTACACAGTATAATTTAATATTACAAAACGTCATTATTCAATACAGCATAATTATCCATAATGCGATCCAGCAGGTATCGTTCCCTGTAGATTTCCATTCGCGCAACTTCTAACAACGCTCGGAATATAATAATTCATCAACGTTAACTAAGTTTCTGATCTAGAAACTATTCTCGTTAGAGTAAGTATACTTCTTATGTGTTCCACCTTAGCCTATTGTGTTATTTTTGAACTTCTGTTCATAAAATTATATCCTCAAATATCACAAAGTAATTTTCGAACAGGCTTTTGTAAAAAACCGCCTTTTAGTGCATTTTTTTTTCATTTTTCTATCTCTGTGTACAACTTTTATTATTTCGCCTAAACTAAATTGTCTAAAAATATTGCTATCTTTTCCCACTATGCTGAAAAAGATAGCATTATCTTTGGACCTGTCAATTTAGATTATACTTCGACTTTTAATTCGATGCAGTAAACTGACGCTTCATTATGTCATTCCGTAAAATAATGTTGTCAACTATTAGTTTTTCAATAGTGATATGATAGGTTCATTTCATTTTATTTATAATCATAATCATAAAATCTTTCAAATGCTATATAATAAAATCTTAAAATAATTGTATTAAGTATAGTAGGAACAATCTACCTCTAACAGGCTTAAACTATTTAACGTTTTACAGACTATAATTTCATAAAGTTTTAAGGTTACATAATTAGGAAGTTATTACAGGTATATATCTAACAGTATCTACTATATCCTCATAAAAATAAATTTTGTACTATAGTAAATAAAGATAAAATGAAATAAAAGTTGTGATGATGTGAATCATTCACTTTTACCGCATCCCTATTTTTTTCATCAAAAAGTAGCATCCCATGACACGTCAGTTTACTGCATCGAATTATAAGTCCGACTATAGTCTATTTCGTTCCACTCGATGACCGATAGTATAGACATCCAATCTAGCAGGTGGGAGTCCCCGCGGAGTTCCTGTCCCAACTCCTAACAAGACGCCAGGTAGAGCACGCTAATTTGTTTAACTTAGATAACAACTATCCTCTATGGACTCAAGTGACGTAGTCTATTGGCTCGTTTTGTTTTTGTTCACTTTGTTGTGCGGAATATTCCCTATACACTTATCTTAGTAAACGAGACAACTAAAGTTCAGAGTTACGTTACGGTTACGATTAGTTTGACCACCAAAAAATCATCATCATCATGATCAACCCATTACCGGCTCACTACAGAGCACGGGTCTCCTCTCAGAGTGAGAAGGGTTTTGGCCATAGTCTACCACGCTGGCCAAACGGATTGGCAGACTTCATACACCATTGAGAACGTTATGGAGAACTCTCAGGCATGCAGGTTTCCTCACGATGTTTTCCTTCACCGTTAAAGCAAGTGATATTTAAATACTTAAAACGCACATAACTCCGAAAAGTTAGAGGTGCGTGCCCCGGGATCGAACCCACGACCTCCGATTAGAAGTCGGTCGTCCTAACCACTAGGCTATCACAGCTTTTTTTTAAACACCAAAAAATAGCAAAATGTAATCTATGCGTATTATAATTATCAGAGTTTTAGAATGTTTTTAATTGTTAGCCTTTTTATTGGATATCGTACAGATACCACTGATTTTAATAAATATTTTTGTTCATTTCATTAATTTTATAACAGTACTTAGTAAGCCTTAGTATGAATTTATACATTTCGACGTTATTAAATTTCGAATATCGAAAAACTATAATGTCAGAGTAAAATGAAAACTTATGTTTTAAACTCGAACATTCAGTAGGTACTTCCGATTTTTATTTCTTTTGGTTTGAGGCACTGCGCTGGCTGGCAGATGTATCTAAGATCGAAGTTAAACCATAAAATAAACCACTTTAATTCGTTTTCGATTTCAATATTCAAAATCGATCAAGGTTGTTGCACTATGCAAACTTGTACTAATCTTAAAGGAATGCCTTAAAATTTCTAAGAATGCATTTAAATAATTTACCGCGAATACTTATCTCCTAACAAAATTAATTTCCAATGGCGGAAAGTTTACCATTCGCGAGTAGGTAATCATCCAAAAACACCATCTGTGTGAACATACGATAATTTATAACTTCAGCCCTCGGATCGTGTTAAGCAGGCGACAAACTTTGTCTCCACCCCCGATTTCAAGCATTGTGACTCTTAATGACAATTAGACGAGTGGCTATACCTAAGCTTTTGTAGCGTTTGAGGTGATATGCAAACCATTTTGCTGACTGTTTATACGCTTTTGTAGCTTTTGAGGTGATATGCAAACCATTCTGCTAAATGCATAAGTTTATTATTTGCTGACTGTTTATATGCTTTTGTAGCGTTTGAGGTGAATTGCAAACCATTTTGCTGACTGTTTATACGCTTTTGTAGCTTTTGAGGTGATATGCAAACCATTCTGCTAAATGCATAAGTTTATTATTTGCTGACTGTTTATATGCTTTTGTAGCGTTTGAGGTGAATTGCAAACCATTTTGTTGACTGTTTATACGCTTTTGTAGCTTTTGAGGTGATATGCAAACCATTCTGCTAAATGCATAAGTTTATTATTTGCTGACTGTTTATACGCTTTTGTAGCTTTTGAGGTGATATGCAAACCATTCTGCTAAATGCATAAGTTTATTATTTGCTGACTGTTTATATGCTTTTGTAGCGTTTGAGGTGAATTGCAAACCATTTTGTTGACTGTTTATACGCTTTTGTAGCGTTTGAGGTGATGTGCAAACCGTTCTGCTTTTTGCATAAGTTTATTATTTGCTGACGGTTTATATTATCTTTTGTAGCATTTGAGGTGAATTGCAAACTATTTTGTTGACTGTTTATACGCTTTTTCTCTCCGGTCATGTCGCATTGTCGTTCCATTGGACCATGAGAGTGAGGGAATAGATTGCTTTTGTGTTTGCCCACACCCTTGTGAACTATATCTAATATCGTCCAAGTAGTTGGCAAGTCTTTGCCTCCGTTGAGATTAACCACTCGTCTCTCTGACCTCGCTGGGACACTGACTTCTTCTAGGGTCTTCAAAAGTAGAAGAAAACAATAAGAAAGTTGTTGGCGGCCAAACAAAAGGGTGAATACATAATGGGGCATGTAACGAGTTGTTCTCGATACGTTTAATTAGCCAAAAGTTTCACAGCCCCGAGCGAGCCCGCTCCAAAAAAAAGTTATTTTATTTTTAACCAACTTCAAAAAAGGAGGTTCTGTATTCGATCTATAATGTATGTATGTATGTAAGTATACATGTATGTTCGCGATTATTTCGAAAACCAATGAACCGATTTTGATGATTTTTTTCACTATCGTAGGTATTTTTTCACCTAGTTAGTTATAGAGAGCCACATATTGAACGGATATTTAACAGAATAAAAGATTTGGATGAAGTCAATTTAAACCATTTCCAGTGCAGTGCACAATGGAGGGACATGCAAGGTACCTACAGTAAATACGTGTGATACGTAGTACATACATAGTACAAGCTGTGATAGCCTAGTGGTTAGGACGACCGACTTCTAATCGGAGGTCGTGGGTTCGATCCCGGGCTCCTAGACCTCTAGACTAGACCTAGACCTCTAACTTTTCGGAGTTATGTACGTTTTAAGTATTTAAATATCACTTGCTTTAACGGTGAAGGAAAACATCGTGAGGAAACCTGCATGCCTGAGAGTTCTCCATAACGTTCTCAAAGGTATGTGAAGTCTGCCAATCCGCTTGGCCAGCGTGGTAGACTATGGCCAAAACCCTTCTCACTGAGAGGAGACCCGTGCTCTGTAGTGAGCCGGTAATGGGTTGATCATGATGATGATGATGACATAGTACAAGGCCCATAGTAATGCAAGGTAACTATGATCTAATTGTGACTGCAAATACGTGTAATACATAGTATCTACGAGTACATAAGGCCTAGTATCGTTAGTGGCCCACTTCTAATTAAAATCTAAAACTATCCTATGTTATAAACTTATATAAACCCATGTTATTACCTAAATAAATATCTCTTAACATTAAATATTCATATTATTCATTGCAAAGCATTTCATTTCCTAAATCACCTCCCCTATTCATTATAACATTTAATGTTTAATTTCAGCTCAAAATTATTAACAAATACTATATTCAGAGAGCTGGTGGGAAACTTTGAGGCGTTTTTTGTTTCTTTCTATGTTTCTATCTCTATAGTATAGAGTTCGTCTAAAATAAATAAAGCAAGGACGATACGATTCTACTAACTCTACCATAAAAACCAGTGATATTCTTTGACTCTACCTAAGAATGGAAACTTAGACCTAAGTATATCTAATGAAAAATTGCAAGTTTAGACCGAGACCTTGTTTTTTAATTAATGTGCTAAAAGAAGAATATTTACTTACTTGGTAAAGTAAGAAACAAAGTTGAATATTATTTAGTGCAACGGCATCTAAGGCGATACAGCAAATCTGGATTCAAAAAATTCTGGATATAAAAATTTTGTTGATGATTTTTCGTGGAGGATTTAAAGATTATATTGAATTGACATAGACAAAGAATTGGTCTGCCTCAGTGGATTTTTCTTCTTTTCTTTTACCAATTTGCACAATTGCAAAGTGACAAAGAGAAACAAGCTTTGGAATCGGGCATTGTAGAGCCTACATCTCCTGAGGATGCTCCGGTGTCGGAATGAAACGTTTGTCTAGTTTGTTTTGTGTGGTGTATTTGTGTGGTGTTGCATGGTAGTGGTGCTTGGGGTTTGCTTGGTTGCTTGTTTTTCCTGCATATTTGGCAGTGGGATGGCGGTGCATAGCGCATGCCGCATGCTGCATTTTGTACCATACTTTTTGTGTTTCAGTGGATTACAGCAAATTAATTGTGTTTTTCATTGTAAGTGCACATATCTCTTGAACATTGTCCAACAGCTCCTGGAGAATATCACAGAAATGTACCAGAGTCCAATTACATCCGTTTATTAACAATGCATTGCGCTCCCCGCGCGAGATTAAACACGTTTTGTACATTGTTTGTTACACTGCGGTGGCGCTGGCCGCTCGCTTGCGTCGTCAATTTTGTTACATCCTTCGCCAGAATTGTAATTTTCTTTATGCAAACTACATAAAATAATTAATTTGAGCATATTTTTAACCCCCGACGCAAAAACGAGTGTGTGTGTGTGTGTGGGTGTGTATATTCCCCCGTAGCGCTCAAACGGGTGAACCGATTTTAATGCGGTTTTTTTTTGTTTGAAAGGTGAATTGGTTGGGAGTGTTCTTATCTATGTTTGACGAAAATCGGTCCAAGATGGCCTCCGTCACAAAATGTCAGATTATATATTTTTTCACAACTCCCTCAATATGGGTATCAAATGAAAGGGCTTGACTAGTAGAATAGCACTATGTAAATCCAAGATAGCCGCCACCACAAAATGGCGAATGTCGGGGGTTTTTTAAATTTTTAATTTATACTTGTTTACACGCTATACCTATATACATAAGTCATATAATATTAAAATCATATAAGACTTACACTAACAATGTGGCCGATTCTGTTGTACACATTCTCTAAATCTAAACTAAAATGACAGGTCTAAATATATTTCTGTCTCTTTCACAATCCCCTCTGCTGAAGGAGATAGCACTATTTTTAAACCTGTCAATTTAGTTTAGGTTTAGAGATTGTGTACAACAGAATTAGCCACAATGTTTCTTTACTTTCATATCAACGCCATTTATTTTTTACCATCACAGTAGATTATTTTGACGATCACCAGAGGACCTGGGTGAAAGGGATGTAAATTTTTTATGATTTTCTAAAGGGTCTGCCGCAATTCTATGCACGCGTTGTATATAAGGGTGGTTTATGACCGCTTCTCGTTTTGAATATTTTAATGCCCCTCGTTTAGGTGACCTTATCTTTGTATGTTGTAATATGTTTATTTATAGTTGGGACATTACAAATGTGCGAAATGAGTCATAAATAATTTTATCGAACTTCTCGCTCGCGCTTACAGGCCTTATGGAACCGGAACCTGTAGAGTAAAATCCCAGAGCGATAAGACATAACTTATTTTCTGAAAGATGAAACCTTAGGCTCTCAGTAGTGTCTCATGTGCTTTGAATACCTGCGTACTGGAGTTCGTACCTGTAATACCTGGGCAGATGTGGAGTGAGAAATGTAACTGAAAATAAGAGTAACTTAACTTACATTCACATGGCTGATTTTTATATATTATATATTGTAGTGTAGAATTTCACTCCGAACAAACTATCAACAGTATCAGACACTTTCCATGAACCAGAACTTTTCTCAGATGCTTTAAAGCTCCACAAAAAATAAATGCATAGTTGACACCAATTGAGATAGACCTCTGATTTGTATGGGAGCTCATACAATTAAGCCTAGCTTAATTGGCACCTACCTCAAATAAGGTAGTCCTTTACCTTATTTGAAGTAGGTGCCAATTATGCCATTTAATGTAATGATGAAGAAGCTTTTATGCAATTTGGAGATCCAGAGTCGTTCACCGATGAACAGATGTAACAACAAGATATTTTCAACGTAGGTAATACTCGCTCTGGAATCTCGTCTACTGTTTCTCTGGTGTTGTGTGTAACAGTATAAAAGGATTTGTCGATAGTCGATAACAAGTTATAAAGAGCGAGGGAGACGACTCACACCCCTACGGTTGTACTGTTTTATGTCTCAGTTCGCACGTTTGTAATGTTCCAACTATAGTACCTACGTATAGGTCGACCAGAATCTAATGAAAAATAGATAGGGAAATTAAATTTTGTAGTAAGCAACACTAGGTTAACTCGGCTACCCTAGTGATAAACAAAGTAATTACATTCAGAACACCTTACCTGGGATCGTTTCACGAAACGAAAAATCAAACAACTGCATTTTAAATACAAAAACAAAGTAATCAACATCGAATTACTTTGTTTTTGTGTTGTGCTTGTTGTTTACTTGGTTTTTGCATTTATATCCCGAGTAAGTGTGTGCAGTTGCTTTGTTTGGGCAATTCAAATTTCAGTAAACGGTTCAAGTTATTTGAAATATTAAACTGTGGTAAAAAACTACTTGACATAAAACTTTTGTTAATGCAAAAAGTCAATTTCACAAAAAATGACAGTTACTTTGTTTATCGCTAGGGCAGCCGTAGTGTTGCTAGCCTTGGAATTTCATTTCCCTATTTTTCATGAGATTCTGGTCGATCTATATCTGTTTTATTTATTTTTTCCATTTCATTTCAGGATCGCTATGCTGGAAAAGAATTAACCTCTGCCGTCCAAACAAAAAATACTAACTAAGTATTACCACAGGTAGAGGCGATCACTCCCCGCGCCAATCGGAGTTTACCTAACCCAGCGCCACACACACGCCATACATAGCCTAAATATTTGAACACATATACTTAATAAGTGTTCAACTTATTTGAACACTTATTTGAACACTTGTTTGAACACTTGTTTGAATACTTGTGTTTGGTATTTGTTCAGCACTTTGCCATTCGGATCGGTTTTTCGAGCGCACATCAAAGCGTTTAAAGTTCAAATTCTAACTATTCAAACGAATATTTATTTATCTAGATTGAATATTAAAATTGCACATTCAAAATGTAAATAGAAAATTTTGAATATAAAGTATCTACGATAAGACGAGCTACAATGCTCTCACAATCACCGTGTTTAGCGTTACAACGCACAATATTTGAAATTGTATTATAAAAGGCCGGGTAAATGTTTAGATAAAAGCCTTGATGCCATCAGTGCTATGTATAAAAGTGGATATGAATTTAAATTGTTTCGAAAGGGCTTTTAACTCGTAATTAAAACACCGGGCGCCCGGCTTGTCTGAAGCATGATTTTTTAATGTTGTGAGGGGGTATGACTTTCAGAGTCATTGGGTTTGATGTCCCAAAATGCTCGAATGGTGACCCTGCACTGAAAAACATCCATCCATACAATAGTGCCTTTTTAGGGTTCCGTAGTAAACAAGGAACCCTTATAGTTTCGCCATGTCCGTCCGTCTGTCCGTCCGTCTGTCCGTCCGTCCTCGGTTAATCTCAGAGACTATTAGTGCTAGAAATCCGTAATTGCCAAATTACGGATGAGTATAAATAAATTTTGTAAAGTATAAATAAATTTAAAAATAAGTGGTGAAATAAAATTTTGATAAATATTTTTTTTTAGGTTAGCGCCCCTACATGTAAAGTGGGGATGAATATTTTTTTTCTCGTCTACCCCATAGTGTGAGGTATCGTTGAATAGGTCTTTTAAAAATACTGTGGTGTGGGAACATCGTTTTTCGATTTCTAGATCCGTTTGTAAAATATGATGTTTTAAAGTGCAAATTTTTATTAGAGTCAAGTGTCCCCCCCCCCCTCTATCAGCCAAATGGCAGTATATAGGAACTTGAAAAAATTCACAGCAGTAGGGTATATAATCAATTTTAAAGGAAAACTATCACGGCTAAGTAGTGTTCACAGGTTAAGGAGTTATATCTGTTTTTCGAGGATTGTGACTACGGAACCCTACACTGCGCGTGGCCCGCCACGCACTTGGCCGGTTTTTACATTCCTCTGCTAGGCACTGGCCTCCTCTCTCATAAGAGGAGAGAGGGATTTAGAGCTTAGACCCACCACGCTTCTCCAATGCGGATTGACGGACTATATCGACTATTGTAACATAATAGTGATAATAACCGGAACCGACTGCTAGTGCTCTCCGAGACACGGGGGTGAAAACACCGCCAACTACAAACTCCGGTCTGGTACAGAGAATTTCTTGACAAAAAAACTCAATATCTAACAATTATTTGCCCGATCCCGGAATCGAGCCCGGTACCTCGTGATCTGCAGTCGAATATGCTAACCACTAGACCATCAAGGCAGTTACTAGGAATACATACTGTTATTATTATTTATTTGTATTCACGTATTTTAGAGCCGCCGACCGCCACATAAACAAATACTAAATCATTGTAAAATCACCTCCTAAGCCCCGTACACAATCTCGTAACATTTAAGCCACCTCAACGAGCGCGGAATTGTTTTGTGAACAAATTCGCTCATCGCCGGGAACGCCATGCGTTAAGAGTATTAAACTTTTTGTTCCCTTCAGAGGCGCTCAAATTGAGCGTGAATTGCGTAAGGGAACGTAAACGCTTCCATCCATGTGCGCAGTTATACGGATGTGGTATCTGAAACGAATATACTTCATCATCATCATGATCAACCCATTACCGGCTCACTACAGAGCACGGGTCTCCTCTAAAGTGGTTTATTTTATGGTTTAACTTCGATCTTAGATACATCTGCCAGCCAGCGCAGTGCCTCAAACCAAAAGAAATAAAAATCGGAAGTAAGTAGGTACCTACTGAATGTTCGAGTTTAAAACATAAGTTTTCATTTTACTCTGACATTATAGTTTTTCGATATTCGAAATTTAATAACGTCGAAATGTATTAAATTCATACTAAGGGTTACTACTGTTATAAAATTAATGAAATGAACAAAAATATTTATTAAAATCAGAGGTACGATATCCAATAAAAAGGTTAACAATTAAAAACATTCTAAAACTCTGATAATTATAATGCATGATCAACCCATTACCGGCTCACTACAGAGCACGGGTCTCCTCTCACAGTGTGAAGGGTTTTGGCCATAGTCTACCACGCTGGCCAAGCGGATTGGCAGACTTCACACACCTTTGAGAACGTTATGGAGAACTCTCAGACATGCAGGTTTCCTCACGATGTTTTCCTTCACCGTTAAAGCAAGTGGTATTTAAATACTTAAAACGCACATAACTCCGAAAAGTTAGAGGTGCGTGCCCGGGATCGAACCCACGACCTCCGATTAGAAGTCGATCGTCCTAACCACTAGGCTATCACAGCTATACAGAATATACTAAGCTTAGCGAAAAGTTCTTCTTGAAATAGGTACCATTATTGGTTTTGGGTTTGCCGATTGTGTATATAACAATTTGCAATGATTTTTAACCCCCGACGCAAAAACAACAGGGTATTATTAAGTTTGAGGTCTCTGTATTAAAGACTTGTCTTATTCGGTATATACGTTTTTCTGTCACGAAAATCTCAGTGCCAGCCCGGAGTTGGTAGTAGACAAAGTCGTTAAAGCCCGCCAACCCGCATTGCAGCGTGGCGGGTCTAAGCTCTAAATCCCTCTCTCCTATGAGAGAGGAGGCCTAGGAGAGGAGGCCAGTAGTGGGACGTAAAAAGGCTTTAGTGGTGGGATGTACATTCTATAATAATTTGAAATACCTCATCTGTGTGCTAATGGTTTTATATTTCTTGACATAAATAGTATAAAGATTTGTTGTAAATAAGTTCCCTAACCTTCATAGCTGTCTCCGGGCGTAACAGTTTATTATTTACGTTCTTCTTTACGCGTCTCTTTTCTTCCAACACCATTTCATAAATAAGTAATAATATTTATTTCCGAACAAACAACTTTATAACGACTGAATTAGGTATGGGCAATAAGATTAATTTCTACAATCTTTTGATCATATTTTATTCAACAAGAAATACCTGAGCCACTCTGGAAGTTTTTAGAAATTCAAAAACTATGAATGATATTGAAAAGATTTTTTTATTCGAAATTTAAATAAAATTTACGTCCACTCTAATCTCTGTTTTAATTTCAAAGTTTCGACGATTGATCGCAGTTGCATGACTGTTAGGTCACTACTCCCTTAAGGGTCACCCTTCAAAAAAAGTAATTTTCCAATATGACCCAACTGGAAATCAAACCTTTAACCTCTTGGAATTTTGTAAATTCAGATTACTATGCAATGAAGATTGAGGTAGTTAAAAATTTAGATTTACCCGTTTTAATGACCTCGTCTGTTTTGAAATTATACAATGCACACAAAATTACTTTGCTATAATCCGCTAACAGTGACAAATTTGTAGGCACAACA
Organism: Melanargia galathea; assembly: GCA_920104075.1. NCBI lineage: Eukaryota > Metazoa > Arthropoda > Insecta > Lepidoptera > Nymphalidae > Melanargia > Melanargia galathea. Next base: position 3,567,589 of record OV049875.1, on the reverse strand, counting down.
CCACACGAATTCACCACAAATTTAACTCGACGATCGTTTCGCTCCGACACCGGAGCATCTTCAGGAGATGTCGACTTCACAACGGACGATTGTTTTGTGTTGTGAAGTCGACATCTCCTGAAGATGCTCCGGTGTCGGAGCGAAACGATCGTCGAGTTAAATTTGTGGTGAATTTGTGTGGTGTTGTGCCTACAAATTTGTCACTGTTAGCGGATTATAGCAAAGTAATTTTGTGTTCATTGTATAATATCATGGAATTCCGCAAAGTAACGCCTGCTTCTATTCAACATGTTTTGAAATTTTCAACACTCTGAAAGTAAGTGTTTAACATTATATAAACGGTAGTGACTATAACGTCAGTACCAACTACTCGTTGGTACTGGCGTTTAATTAGATTAATCCCGACCCATTTGTTCTGGAAAGGTGCAATTCCAGAATTTAACTACGTTTTACTCGTAAATTACTCGGAGTCTGCAGTCGCAAACGGTTCGCTAAACTTCCACTAAGATAGTAGGTATACCTACATAACTACTGCTTTTATAGGAGACGCTGCTGATTACTGATGCGGCTTCGTCCGCGTGGATTTAGGTTTCTCAAAAATCCCGTGGGAACACTTTTATTTTTCAAAATAAAAAGTAGCTTATATCCTTCTCCAAGGTCTAATCTATCTCTGTACGAAATTTCATCAAAATCGGTTCAGCGGTTTAGGTTTGAAATTGTAACATACAGACAGTGTTACTTTCGTATTTATAATATTAGTAGGAATAGAGATAAAAGACTTTATAGAAAGAGAATTTAGTAAACTCTTAGCTTGCTATAAGTTACATGTAGTTACTATACGTTAGGTATATGTTACGTATTATATCGAAGGCTAAACTTACTACTGAATAGACTACTTCATACAAATTAACTTAGGGACCAACTTAGGTGGCAATTACCTAGGTTCTAAGTTTCAACTTGTAGTTTCAACGAAGAGTTTGCGTGGCTAATAACAAGCAGGGACTAATGATAACTGTTTAATTAGATCAGGCGGTATACAGTTCGCTCCGCAAAGGTGCAATTCAAGAATTTAATTACAGACCACCTATAAATTACTCACAGTGGCAAACAATAGGATTAACTTCCCTCCAAGACTTAGGTAACCATTATCTAGTGATTTATTCAATAAATTAAAAATTTAAAAAGCCCCGACATTCGCCATTTTGTGATGGCGGCCATCTTGGATTTGCATAGTGATATTCTACTAGTCAAGCCCTTTCGTTTGATACCCATATTGAGGGAGTTGTGAAAAAATATGTAAACCGCCATTTTGTGGCGGCGGCCATGTTGCACCAATTTTCATCAAACATAGCTAACAACACTTTCGACTAATTCACCTTTCAAACAAAAAATCCGCATTTAAATCGGTCTACCCGTTTGAGCGCTACGAGGGAACAGACAGACACACACACACACACACACAGACACGTGAAACTTATAACACCCCGTCGTTTTTGCGTCGGGGATTGAATAGATTTTTAAAACGTTCAAGGCTCGAATCGACACATCGCGCAATAGCATTATGTCCAATTAGGTGTACCCTTTTTTAGGGTTCCGAAAGGGTAAAACCGGTCAAGTGCGAGTCAGACTCGCGCACCGAGGGTTCCGTACTTCAGAAGTATAAGTACAATCTGTTTTTCATTAGTTTGTCTTAAAAGGTAAGGTGCTAATTAAGCTAGGCCTCTAAATTGTATGAGCGCTCATACATCTCAGAGGTCTATCTTAATTGGCGAGAAATGTATGGGGACACCCTTTAATTTCCAACTTTTTTTAGTTTTTGTAATTTTTCCTTTATTTGTGCTGTAAGACTTGGCTTTTTGTCAAATTTCGTAATTCTAGGTCAACTGGAACTACCATTTAGGTTTTCGACCCAAAACCTATAGGGTACTTCCGGTTGACTTAGATTTGTCAATTTTGGTTAAAAGCAAGGTCCTACAAATCAAGTTAAGGAAAAAGTACAAAAAGTAAAAAAGTTGAAAATTAAGGAAAATTTCGGTACTTACAAGTTTTCGTGAAAATCTAAAGCCCATATCTTTTTATTGTGTGGACTCAGGACCTTAATTTTTATACACCTAATAGGGACTTTAGTTGGTATCTGGTATAAATTTCAACTTGCTAGGTCCACCCGTTCCTGAGAAAATCGGTGGTGACACACGGATGGACAGACGGACAAGAAAGTGATCTTATAAGGGCTCCTTTTTGTACCTTTTAAGGTACGGAACCCTAAAAGCGGAGCCCTATTAATGTCACTCTGCTGTCTGTCTGTCTGTCCGTCTGTCCGCCGCTCACATAGGTCTTTAGCTCGTAGAAGAAATTAGTTACAAAACCTGAAATTTTGATATTTGATGTAGAACGCTGACCCAAAACCAAATATTTAATTAGAAATTGAATTAAATTATAACTGCAGAAATTCACATTTATGATAATCTATAAGGGTTTCCAAACAAAAATACATATGTATGTATGTTTGTCCGCGGATTTCTCCTTTTTTACTGGCTTACAATATGTAGGTACTTCAATTTAGGAAACAGCGCAAGTTTTATCAAAATCGGTTCGACAGTTTCCTAGATATGGACTGTTAAGTGCGTGGTGAATTCGGTTGAACTTATCTTTTAGATTACTTATCACTTGTTTGGCATAATTTCAGTCGATGACTTTACATCGTGCAACTTACGAGTAGGTACAAACATGATAGAACTTACAACTCTCGATAAGCGGATAAACACGTACCAAAGTTTGTTGTCCCACTTGAGACTCTCTCAAATTTTATATTGACTATCGCCTTAGAAGTATTGAAAAGAAAATACCCTGTTTACTTTTGTATAAACACACGGTACGATTTCATGTTTCCAAACGTCTCGTTAAACGCAACACAACGCCTGTTTCATCAGTCATCACCTTCTGATAAGTGTCAGATAGCTTATTCACAACTTTTATCCTTATCACTTGACATAAAGTAAGAAAGTGACAAAACTTTCGTTTAGGTTATCCGACACTTATCAAAAGGTGGTGAAGCAGGCCCTTAAATGATGCTAATGCCATCATTATTTTTATAGTATCGATATTAATCGATATTCCGTTTTTTTTTTTCTACTGCTCATGTCTAATATTTCTCCTTTCCGGTACAACTAAGCGTAAAGCTCGTGCTTAGAGTTTTCGGTTTTCACTCTATCTGCTACGCCTTGACCGTTGCGCTATTGAGGCCTGAATTTTATAGTCTTAACTTAACTGTGAGTCCTAAAATCTGAAATGCTTTTCCAGCGTCCATTTTTCCTGCTACATGCAACATTGTTACCTCTACTTCAGACTGCATCTTAATTATTCATAACTTACCATAATGTAAATTCCATTTGTATTCAAGTGCTTGTTTGTGTATAGTACAGTTATATTAAAGAAACGTTTTCGTACAAAATTCTCGCCCGAGTATTTCACACTGAGTGCTGTTTGATGTGACAAATTGCATCCTTTGTTGGCACCAAACTGTCGATAACCCCTCACTATTTGTCGACCTCCTTCACTAAACGATTTGATTCTCACAGACTTGATGGAACGCGACTTTCTTCCTTTATCTCTTTTTTTTTGCAATTGTTACATAGGTTAGGTACCTTACCTACCTTGAATACAAAGGAATTTCGTATTCATTAAAATATAATGATCACAGAACTATTAAAAAAAAATATTTCCAGTAAGTAGGTCATTTCAAAAATAACAGAAATATTGAAAAAAAAATCCCAGTAACTCCCAGGGTATGCTTTTTTAGCAAACACGCCAAAACTAGGGGAAATAATATATTATGAATCATCATCATCATCATCATCATGATCAACCCATTACCGGCTCACTACAGAGCACGGGTCTCCTCTCAGAGTGAGAAGGGTTTTGGCCATAGTCTACCACGCTGGCCAAGCGGATTGGCAGACTTCACACACCTTTGAGAACGTTATGGAGAACTCTCAGGCATGCAGGTTTCCTCACGATGTTTTCCTTCACCGTTAAAGCAAGTGATATTTAAATACTTAAAACGCACATAGCTCCGAAAAGTTAGAGGTGCGTGCCCCGGGATCGAACCCATCGAAAGGCTATCACAGCTTTTATATTATGAATAAAAGATACTAATTTTGTTTATGTATAACGATTTATTTATAAAACATTAAAGGAATAAAAAACAAGGACTATTAAAATTTAAATTCTGATAAATGTCTCTCACCCTTTAAATCAGGGCAGTCATGGAAAAAATTATTATAATGAGTCTTAGGGCCTATTTCACCACCTACTGATAAGTGTCGAATAGCCTAAACGTAAGTTTTGTCACTTTCTTACTGTATGTCAAGTGACAAAGAGAGAATATGTGAGTAAGCAGTGGCGGTTTCTCCATAGAAGCAGAAAAGCTGTGCTTACCCTGAGAATTTCGTAAATAAAAAGTAATTTCTCCACAAAGAAAAATTTCCATAAAAAAATATTAAAAAATAATAATGTGATATGTACCTAATTATTACTTACTAATTCATATTTTTAGTAAGTAATAAATAATAGTAGTAATAAGTAATATTATTATCATCAATATGCATACTTCTTCAATTAACTCGATAGGTATATTTTATAGCGCACGGACGCGGACGGAAGGAATCGCGTAGGTACAAATCGCGCGGAACTACAAGACTCGATAAATTAATAGGTATAACAGCGAAATAAGCAGCCGCGAGCTGAGCTTCCAGAATTCTATGTGTGCGTTAAACATACAGTAATATTACACAAAAAGGAGTCTAGATGTGTGCTCCATTTCTCCTAGAAATTTTGTTTATGTGTGCACGAGTATCGACCAGAATAATCAAAGCTTATTTAGTAAAACCAGCGTAACTGGCCAATCACAAACGATATAGCGGAATGCCAGGAGTGACGAGCACGGCGCGTGAGCAGGACATACGATTATAGACTGTTTTTATTTTGGAAATTAAAAGAATTAGAGCCAGACGTAATACATTGGAAATTAATAAATAAATATTAGAATTTCTTGCAAATAAATAATATCTTTTGTTAATACTTACCTATTCAAAATTTTAAAGCGATTTTTGACAAGTTTAACTGCGTTTATTTTGCTTTTACTCCATTTTGTTTTCGTTCAATGTGTATCCAATACCTACAAGTGTTTAACTATTATTTATTTGTTGTAAAAATAGTTTGAGTGCAAATAATTCTGTGAAATAATTTAAATTCAGTGAGTTTTGTGACTGTAAATGTTTGCGGAGATTTGTTTATATAGAACATACCTACATAGGTATTAGTAGAAGATGGAATATTCGTGTGGACTGTGGATAATTATTTGTGTTTACGCTTTGTTTGTTGTATAAGTTACTTAGACAAAATTTTATTTCCTTTCCATTTAACGTAAAATCAGACATTATTCGAAAAGGTTCGATTTAATATGGTACCTACTCGAGTATTAGGTAGATATACTCGAGTATTAGGTAGATATAGGCGCGGCGAGCTGTTTCGAATACACAAATATCTACTATTATTAAGCTGTAAGTACGTACTTAGCTGCTTTGGTGCTAAGTGATAAATACTGATAACAACGAACGTGTTACAGGTAAGTGCTTTAATTTAATTCATCTCTAACCGACTTCAAAAAATGAAAAGTTTCTCAAGTCGGTCTTTGTCTCAAATCAAAATCAAAATACCTAATCACTTTCGAACGGTTATTATTACTCATTTTCGTCTCAACATCAGTTCTATATTTTTTCGCAAAAACTAAATAAATTCCATAATCTGTAAAGTTCAAAATATCTCGCAATGCAAATTGTTGTTTTACCGGTTGCTTGATAAGTAGGTAAACAATTTATTAGAAAATACGTAGTGTTATGTACCTATCTAGTTTGTTAAAATCTATCGTGATTTTCCAGATTCAGAGTTAAGGAATATTACTCATTTTTATTTCATACCTACACTAACGTTTGCCCTGTGAGTTTTTAACCAACTTCAAAAAAGGAGGAGGTTTCTCAATTCGTCCGTATATATGTTTTTTTTATGAGTGTTCGCGGATAACTTCGTCGTTTATGAACCGATTTTGATGATTTTTTTTTGTTGGAAAGAAGATATTTCAAAAGTGGTCCCATGATAAGGAAATCATGGTTTGATGATGGAAGACCAGAGAAATCGAGGGGAACTTCCGAAAATCGTAAGGGCGACTAGTGCGGTTGTAAGTTTTATTAGCTTACAGCCTTACATTTACTTCAACATAGAGAACAGTGAAACTTTCATCAAAATCGGCTTATTAGTTTTCAAGATATGGACTTTTAAGTGCGTGGTGAAGTCGGCTTAACTTTCAATCTTTTAGATTATCACTTGTTTATTTTTTATTTTTGTGTATCTAATCAAAACATGTTTATTGCATAGGGTATTCTTACCGGTTATCGTCCATTTAGTGGAGTTACTGAGTTTGAGAGGGTGAAAATATATGTTCTATAAAAAAAATTAAACAAAAACTTGTTGGTATATACTTCTAATATAGTCTATTTTCATTGCACGTTAGTATTTTTTTAGTTAGATAACTAGTTTTTTTTTAATCCTAATAAAAAGCTGAAAATGCCGATTTCACCGGTTATCGTCCACTAAATCTAGTTATCGTCCACCCTTGTACCTGTTATCCGTCCACTGATTTCTATGAGAAATTTACTATGAAAAAGTATGCATGTAATGTGTAAGTAATTGAATATGTAATATTAACACCACTTTAATATGTATTTAATATCTATACCAATTAAAATTAACTTCCTGTCCGTGTTTTCGAAATATATGGGTTTTTATTAGTGAAATTATGTTTACTTATACATTATTAAAAAGCCACCGTTTATAAAAAAATGTTTTTTCTGTTTTTCGTCTATTCATAATACTTACTTTTCAAAACAGCTGAACCTATTTTGACAGAACTTTCACAGGGTGATAGAGTACTTTATACAAAGTGATGTGGTCTTTCTACGCATACGCAATAGCAGTCAACTGCTTGTTTTAAAACAAAACAGGTAAAAAAACTATAGCCTTGTTAACGCGGTTTATAGGGTCTACAATATGATATAATATCTTTACCAGCTTTGCGCCTATCTATCTTGCATCGTCTTTTACCACATCGCACTTACATTATATAAAAGTAGGTACATACGAGTATAATTTGGCAGCCTCCCTGGCGCAGGGGTGTCTTATTAGTGGAAGGTCCTCTACTTGATTCTCGGCAGAGCAATTTGGTAAATTCAATTTAATAATTTCAAAATTGTCTCTAGTCTAGTATGTCTTACTTCCAAGTCATTTAGCGTTTAAGGGTACGGATTCTGCCGTACCTCTTTCAGGTTATCCCGCATCCATCTTAGACTGCATCGTCACTTAACATCAGATGAGATTGCAGTCAAGGACTAACTTGTAGATTAATAAAAAATAAATTATAGATATTTGAGTAATAATCAAAATTCGCCTAAATAATGACATAATATTAAAAAATATATGTTTTTCATACAGTTTAAAATATAGGTGGACGGATAACGGGTGCTCTTCAGATTCTCTATTTTAAATTTCGTCCACAAATTATAATGATCGACAATACTATCTTAACTTATAAATATATCGAAGTTCCAAAGAAAAACACATAAAATATAAGGTAATTCTTTTGTTAAACAAGTTTAATTATTTATATTTTTACTAAATCTATTTATTTTCAAATAATAGCTTGGCGGTCGAAACTTAGAATATTTATTCAGTGCAAATTTAGATATCGTCCACGCGTGATTTTGAATACCCATAGTTTTATATACAATGAGAAAAAAGTGGACGAAGACTAGTCACTAACTAGTGTATGTGTATAGGATTCGAATTAATAAACTTAATTCCAATTTTGTGCACACCTCGATTGATAATAGGACTATCTAAAATTAAGACGCTAAACCTGTGTTTGACCGCCCGGATGATAACAGGTTTTCTTAAGAAAATAGTGAACTAGTTGTCGTCCACCCCTTTTTTTTGTGTTCCAATATAATCAAAAGTAAAAAAACACGTTCACAGTATTTTATGAAACATAAGTAAGTGCTACAAAGAAGAATCAAACTAAATCTTATAGTAAAATGTTTAATAACTTTCCGTGATAGTTGAAGCATGCCACTAATTTTTTTGCTCCACACGGCTCGTTTTCATTCCTTAATTGCATACTCAAAACTCGATCGCTTTGTTTTCGAAGAAACTTAAGTGAAATAGACTTTTTTCTTTCTCTGTGTCTTGATAAGACATTCAAGTTGGCATAGAGATGCATTATTTTTATATGAGTCTTATAATGTTTCTATTTTTAAGCATTCCGTAAGAGTGATCCGCTCGGTGGACGATAACAGGTGCGTGTCCGGAAACCGGTGTTCCAACCCTACCCTGGCTAAAAACCCTGTGCGCGCCACTGTGAGTAAGCTATCCGACACTTATCAGGAGGTAGTGAAACAGGTCCTTATTCTTTGTGAATCTTTTTATTTTTAATTTGAATATCTACCACTCAGGGCTCTGACGTTAAGGCGGTCACAAAAGTACTGCGGGATGTCACAAGCGCTGGGACAAGTTAATTTGTGAACTGTTAGGTTCCTGCAGGTGGGTTCCGCTATTTGTGACAGTAAAGCACGATAATATTTTATTGTAAATATACAACTGTATTACTATTACTAACAGGTATTAAAATTGTGTAACAGCTTTTTAACATTCTGACAGAGGTATACATCTACCACTCAGAGCTCTGACGTTAGGGCGGTCACAGAAGCACTGCGGGATGTCACAAGCGCTCGGACGGTTCAGTTTGTGAACTGTCGGGTTGCTGCAGCTGGGTTCCGCCATTTGTGGACAGTACAGCACGGAGTGTTCTCCGGGTGGGCACGCTTCTAAAGGAGAAGAAATAATTTTTAATATAAATCAAAAAGGAGAATGCCCAAAAATCTATGGGCGTGTAACCCAGTCGTTTACAAGCGTGTTGTATGCAGCATTTATTGCAGGTTTATTCCTGATAACCAAACACACCATTTTAATACCTCTAGGACTTGTAGTTTTAAATAAATCTAAGTTTAAGTTTGAAAATGATTCTAGGTTATGTGTAGTTTATAATTGTTAAAGTAGTAAGGAAAGCCGTGTATCTTTCCTGCCGATTTGAACTATTTGTTTGGCGCGCACTATACTTAACATACCTGTCCAACGATATCCAATACAAAAACAATAAACCAAATTAATATTGGTCTCCGCTGTGCTACAATAAACATTCAAAATGTAAACAGAGTAGACGTCACTAGCGTCACACACAAATAAAACAATGACATGTCACATTGACATCTTGAAATAAGTTTCGTTACACAAAATCAAAAAGGTTGTAGTTATATTATATTCCATTGCACAAAACGCAACGAAGTTAAAACAATATTATAAAAAAATATATATTAATTATTACTTATTTACTTTAAGCATATATTGTACGATTTACAACAAATAACAAATAAAATAATGTATTTAAATAATTAATATCCGTTCTATTTTAAATGAAATTATTTTTTTAAAAATAACAAACCTCTTTTTATTTGGGCATGTACCTATGCGTGGAATGTAATGCAAATGGCCGTCAGACTTAAACGGGAAGTTGAAAAGACGATTTAATTCCTTTTTTATTACATTTTTTTATCGTGAAGTGTAGCATTAATAATTATTAATTTTCAAATTGTCATATATTCGTAAGATAATTTTTAATAAATTACATTTTGTGTAAATGTTTGGGTCAGGGGTGGACATTCTCCTTTAAAAACCATCTATTATGTCTATCCGAAACTAATAATTAATATTTTCCAAGTGCGAGTCGGACTCGCGCACGAAGGGTTCCGTACCATTACCTATAAAAACGGCAAAATAATTAAGTTTGTTGTATGGGAGCCCCCTTAAATATTTATGTTATTGTTTTTTAGTATTTGTTGTTATAGCGGCAACAGAAATACATCATCTGTGAAAATTTCAACTGTCAATCACGGTTCATGAGATACAGCCTGGTGACAGATGGACGGACGGACAGGGGAGTCTATGTAATATTTTTACCTTTTTTACCTTCACGTCATTTTACCTTTTGGGTACGGAGCCCTAAAAAGCAGCACAGAAAATTAAAAATCTAGTATTGAACTAAGATCTCTTATCTGATAAAGAACGTTAAGCTATACTCACTGGTTGGAAAGCCCTGTCCGCTCACAGTCGCAAAACCAAAAATTACAACAAACACCATCGAAATTAACTTCATCGTGAGAATCTAACTAAAAGTTACTGTACTGCTATTATAATTAAACCAGCGAGTTAATATGACGACGAAAACTTTGAATATAAACGTGAAATGCTATTCCAAACGCTTTTATATTGATCGGTTTACTTATTAGGTACCAACTGTCTCGAGGGGAAGAACTTATTACGAGGAAAATAAAATATACATTTTACCGTGACAATGAATTTGTACCGTGTAGAAGGCCACATTACTTACTCATATTATGTTATTATTGTTTACTTCTTTATGTATCACCATACATAAATTGTGACTATTTGACACTTGTTACCTTTTGATCTTTAAAATTGTCTACTTAATTGTTTATTTACATCATTATCATTATTAATGTTATACTGGAGGATGCCCGCGACTTCGTCCGCGTGGTTTGGTTTTAAAAATCCCGCGGGAACTTGTTTTTCCTAAGCTCCTTTGAGCTCATACTGTTAAAAGTCGCACATTAAAATGGAACTACAGTAATGAGTATTAATTTTTTATATCTCTTTTCCATCACTAAAGTTTTCCCAATAAAAGTCCCCTCAAAATCGGTCCAGCATTTCGGAGACAGACAAACACAAGTTATAATGTACCCCAGATGATAATCCATACGTTCAAAGGTTCCTGTACAATTTGGGTTCCAAGTTATACGGAATACTGAGGGTTGTGATGGCTGTAATTTCTGAACTACAAAACCGATGACGAAACAATCTTTAAAGATAAAACAATTTACTATGAATGTTTAATTATAATTATTTCAAAGATCAGATCATTACATTTATGTATTAAACGCTTTTTTAATGAAAAAAAAAAATATTTCATTTGCAGAAATATCACCAAAAAACCAATAGGCATACAATTACGTATTAATTCGTTCAATTCATAACCTTCTCCTTTTTTCAAGTCGTTCAGAAATAACAAATTATGAAAATTTCATACAAAGCGATCCGTTTTAACATAATTGTCTTCCATTTCATCCTAAAACGCTTATTAAACGCCCGAAGTAGGCGGGCTGTGTAGAACAAATATTAGACGAGGCTCAAACGAGATTCCACCCAAGATCTGCTTTTTGTTCCCCTTTTAAGGGGTAGGGACAAAAGGTATTAGCTTCATGACAGCCGTAAACATGAAATGGCAGGGTAGATAATACACGGCAACTTTTTGTATATACCCTTTGTAATACTTTTTACATCTCGTTCATAAAATTCCTTTGATATAAGTAAATTATTATCCACTCGATGTCTTGTAAAATATTATTTATTTGTACTGTTCTCGTTCCAAATATTAGGTAGTAGGTATGTGTATATTATGAAATTTAAAGTTCAATTATTGTAGTTCAACAGACCCACTAAATGCAGGTGTTGATAAAGTGGCGAGTATTTAAATAATGTATAAAACATTACGTTATGTTTACATAGGTACTATAAAAGTAAACATCTTGAGATAACCTTCTCACGAAAGTACTCGTACTTGACGATAATATAATATCATTTTCTAGTTACTGAGATTGTTATTAGTAGGTAACAAGCAGAAACCCGCGACTTCGTTCGCGTGGATATCAGTTTTTAAACATCCAGTGGGAATCATTTTGTCTTTCCTAAGCTCTTTTGAGCTCATACCTTGCTAAAAACTGGTAAAAGTTCACTGGCGGATGTTTAGGTAGATCAAAATGTAAACATCCGCCAGTGAAAGTCCCATCAAAATCGATCCAGCCTTTTGAGAGATTAGCTAGTAATCTTTAAAGTATTTCCTGACTAAAAAAAAAAGAATGAATGAAATCGGACCACGCGTTAATGAATTACAGCTAAGTACACATTTTGACTTTCATCCCCTCTCCCAAGGAAACCGTGCTGAATTTCGGGATAAAAAGTATCCTATATGTTACTCCGTACCTTAAATCTCCGTAACTACTCCGTACTCCGTAACTCTCCGTACTCCGTAACTTAAATCATGCCAAGTTTCATTTCAATCCGTTCAGTAGTTTTTGCGTGATGCGCGCACAAACATACAGACAAACAGACAAACAGATAAACAGACAAACAGACAAAATTTTCAAAAATTGCTTTTTTACTTTCTATTACTTATCCCTAACATCCCCCAGTTATTATTTTGCAAAAATCTTTAATGTACAGATACGGCAAGTTTACGATTTTATTATAAGTATATAGAATAGATATAGAAGATATATAGATATATATATTGATAGAAGATATAGATATAGATATAGATATAGATATAGATATAGATATAGATATAGATATAGATATAGATATAGATATAGATATAGATATAGATATAGATATAGATATAGATATAGATATAGATATAGATATAGATAGATATAGATATAGATAATAGACTACGATACTCTCATCTGTGTGCTTAGTCTAAAGCGGAGCACTCGAAAACGAACTCGAAAACTATTGATCGATTTCAGAGTAAAATAGACCTAAAATGGCTTGTATTAAGGTTTGAGTTCGCCAATACATTCAGCATTCGAACAATGCTGAATGTATTGGCGAACTCAAACCTTAATACAAGCCATTTTAGGTCTATTTTACTCTGAAATCGATCAATAGTTTTCGAGTTCGTTTTCGAGTGCTCCGCTTTAGACTAAGCACACTGTACTCTCCCTAAAAAGTAATGTAGGTACCTATACTGATGAAATAAAAGTATCAGTCAGGTACATCATTTAATTAACATATTAGATTATAATAATATAATGTTTATTAGATTATAATATAATGTTTTCCCTTTCAGTGGTGTGGAAAGCGTCTAGCTGCACGCTCTCATCTTCATAGACGATTTTTATTACTTCAGTTTGTGGACATCGGCTGATTATAATATTTTTTTGTTATTTTTGCGTCATTTCCTTCAAAACAGAAAAAAATTCAACCGCTCTTGAGATTCGAGAATGTCAAGATAACGTTTTTTTTGCAGTTTTGTAACGCTCCCACTCTCGTATGTTACGTTCATATAGTCATAGTCTGATTTTCTAAATATACTTTTTTTTAGCTCGTAATTAACCTATTTCTGAATATTTCTGATCATCGTTTTTTTTCGAGCGGCTCTACATAAAGGGCTTATATATGGTAGAGGGTACTCAGCAGGATACAAGATTCCTCCCTTATGTTAATCTGACGCGCTCGAGTAATTCCAAAAATCCCCTCTTGGGCTCCCCTACTATAGTGAGTATTTTAATTTGACATTTATGTTTTGTGGATAGAATTTCATAAATCAGACAACATTATTGCCTTACTTAAACGTTAAAAGACTGTGGTATGTGGCTGTGTCTTTCTTATTAGGATAAGTCATACAAGAATAAGAAAAAAATATTTTCCTTATTCAAGTTATTCCCCTTCCTTGCAATATTGAATTTTATTTATATAAAGGCATGTTACAGCTGTTTTCAACTTTATAATGAAGTCAACATACAAAGTACTTACGTAGTCGCTTTCCTAAGAAATTATAAAGAAAAACTTCAAAATGAACTACGTTTTATTTATATTTATGGTGACTTTTGCTTTGACCGCAGTAATCGTGCAAGGTGTACCAACGAGTAAGTTTGTTTGTCCCTTTCTTGGTAACTCGGTAATTTTCGCTTTATGCAAAAAGATATTCCCAACCAGGTATTCACAATATTCTTGTTACAAAATATTATCCTGGCATGGCACTTGCATACCTAAATGCAGTGAATAATATCATTTCATAATTCTATTTTACTGTAAATATTGTAATTAATTGTTGCCACCACATAATAACTAGTAGTAACGTAGTATAACTAAAACGCCGTTACTTAGTTCCTCCTAAGGAACTAGGTAACGGTAAGGTAAAAATTGAATTTTTTTTCAGGGGACTGTCCTCCAGGCGAACACCAGGTTCTGTACTGTCCACAAGTGGCAGAGCCCTCTTGCGATAACCCGAAGATACACGACTTGCCGTTCGCCGCCTGTGACATAGTGGACTGCTTCTGCAACACTCCTAACGTGAGAGACACGAAGAGTGGCGAATGTGTCCCACTGGCAGAGTGCTCTAAAAATTAAAATAAAACTACATTTAAGACTTTATTTCATTTTTCCCGTTTGATACATGATATATTTTTGATCACACACTATATATGTAAGGATGGCCACAGAAGAGTCTCGGAATTGGAATTAAAATATAAATGAAATAAAATTACTGAGTATGTTTGGAATTAATTAAGCTAATCTATACTAATAAATAAAATTGAAGTGTCTGTCTGTAATATCGAAATAACTACTTCATATTAAGCTCATATGGTTATTTGAACGATACTATAACCGAATCACACGTTTTTAAAATTTTTGTCTGTCTGTCTGTCTGTCTGTCTGTCTGTCTGTTTGAACGGGCTAATCTTCGGAACGGCTGAACCGATTTTGACGGGACCTTCACATACAAGTAGAGAATTAACCAGGGAGTAACATAGGCTACTTTTTTAACCGACTTTCAAAAAAGGAGGAGTTGTGTTTTTCTACCTATGTACACCGATATCTCCGAGATTTCTGAACCGATTTGCGTAATTTTTTTTTTAATCGATAGAGAAACATTGCGACCCTGTTTTATAAAAAAATTTGGATTCCAACTCCTCAATCCTGATGCTGTAGGGGACCTAATCCCCAAAACTAATGGGTTTTAGAAACTTTCGGTTATTTAAATTGATATTGGGGGTACCAATTAAAGACTTTATCGTTGAATGAACTCGAGTAGGTACATATCCAACTCCTCAACCCTGATGCTGTAAGGAATTGTATTCCGAAATCGTGGGGATCCCACGGGATTTTTCCGTTTTGGGGACGGGTTTCTACAGATAAGCTACTTTTTGTTCTGGAAAATCAAAAGTTCCCACGAGATTTTTAAAAACCTAAATCCACACGGGCGAAGCCGTGGGCATCATCTAGTCTTAAGATATATTTTGTCACTCGTAGGTACACTACCCAATCATATGCGGTATGTAAAGTGGAGAGTGAACTTTAAATAAAAACAAAACTAAAAGCGGCGCAAACTTTTAATACTTTTTCGAAGCACGAAGCACTTTTAATTGTTTGGATTTCGGAGTGTCACAAAATGCTACGGGCAAGTTCATCACTAACCAAATTGGACATAAGTTCAGAGGCGTTAACAATTCCTAATGGGCCCTATTATGGAGCCTGGCAGGTCAATTACTAGGTAAACAAAGGTTAATTTCCCAAATTATTTTAATTGCGATACCAGCTGGGCGTTATATTGCATTAATTACCTCTGGAGATTCAGCAATCGCAAAGGAAACAAATCAGGGGGATAATTCAGACTCAGTGTCAAAGTGACCTAAACCATAATCTGTCAGATTTACGTTTTTTGATATACCCAGGTCAACTATATAACGGTTGCAATGATGTAGGTACCAGCGCAGATGTCATTGTTTCGGTAGGCGCTAAAATATCTTCATGGTTATTCCATAAGTGTCATGGTGGCGGTATGAGCGAAATAGCATTAATCTATTGGGGTTGTATTTCAAATCTTAACAAGGGTAGTACTGTATAGTATTATCGTTATTCTTATATTCGTTGTATTCACCGAGATTACTATTTCCCGTGCTAATGAATATTGTCCATAATACCCAACAGCTGTAAATGTAAATAACTGTCGTCTATGGATAACTCTCGAAAAAGTGTATGTCAAAAGCTGCAGAAAAATGTATTTTTGGGGATATGCCACTGTTCATTGTTGACACTGGCCTAAATTGTAATCCGAAGGCGGTCATGAACACATAATTGAGTCAGTGAGTTATACTGAGGCACTAAAATGTTTGCCGTAAGATAAACAACTCGTATACTTAAGCCGTTATTGTAACCTAGCACTTGAGTAAACGTTTTTCTATCTTTCTTTCTAACCATTGCACATTACTTTTACTAAAAATCATAGTGTGTACTGCACTCCTATTCTCTAACTCAGTAGCTATCAAAAAACTAAAGCTACTTAGCTTATTTAACACGTATTTTTCATGCATTGAAGGTTTGCTATGAAATTTTATTTTTATTTCACACAGTAAAGCAGCAATGTATATCGAACTAATTCGGTGGCCATCGTTTAGTGATGATCACTACGTTAAAGCTGTGATAGCCTAGTGGTTAGGACGACCGACTTCTAATCGGAGGTCGTGGGTTCGATCCCGGGCACGTACCTCTAACTTTTCGGAGTAATGTGCGTTTTAAGTATTTAAATATCACTTGCTTTAACGGTGAAGGAAAACATCGTGAGGAAACCTGCACGCCTGAGAGTTCTCCATAACGTTCTCAAAGGTGTGTGAAGTCTGCCAATCCGCTTGGCCAGCGTGGTAGACTATGGCCAAAACCCTTCTCACTCTGAGAGGAGACCCGTGCTCTGTAGTGAGCCGGTAATGGGTTGATCATGATGATGATGATGATAATGACTACGTTAGAGAATAGGGCCGCTGGCCTTATGATAAGTCCAAGTACGAATCACACTAATATCACACTAATGTTATAAAGGCAAAAGTTTGTGTGTATGTATGTATGTGTGTATCCGTGTATGTTTGTTACTCTTTAACGCTGCAACTACTGAACCGATTTGGCTAAAATTTAGAACGGAGATAGATTATGCCCTGACTTAACACATAGGCTACTTTTTATCCTAAAAAAATCCACAGTTCCCGGGGATTTTGAAAAAATCGAAATTTGCTATAGCAATCTACAGCTGCAGCTATAGGTAGATTACTATAGCAAACTTCCTTAAAAATAGGTATAAAGGTTGGAAAAAGGAGCGGGAACGGGAACCGGAAATCCACGATTCCCTGAGGATTTGTGAAAAACCGAAATTCACGCGGGCGAAGCCGCGGGCAATAGCTAGTACAGTCATATAAATAGAATAGAATAGAATAAGTAGAATAGAAAAGTTTTTATTCAAATAAACTTTTACAAGTACTTTTGAATCGTCAATTGAATCTACCACTGGTTCGGAATGCCGTTCCAACCGAGAAGAACCAGTAAGAAACTCGGCGGTTGCTCTTTTTAAAAATAACAATATAACGATTTATGTAAGCAGGTACATGATTGAAATGCCGTCTCGCGCATTGCTGGAACGAATTAAATCCATGCTTTTTTATCGTTTATATAATCTTCAGTTGTCTTTCAATGGCCAGTGGAACCATTTCTTAGTGGCCATAGATAAGTATCAATGTGGCATAACGGATATGTTTAATTTGCGACTCCTCGTTCGTGAATTGGGGCAATCCGTCCACAGGGAAATTACCAGTAGTAGGTAGGTATACCAGTATCAACCAATTAGACGAGCCTCGCATAAATTCCGAAAAAACTCGGGTGTAAATATATTTTTTAATTACATTGCAAAAGCTATTTGTAGTATAGTCTTTTTAAATTTTTAAATACACTCTGAAGGTATTATCAAGCATTTGTATGTAGTTCCACTATTAGCTTTGGTGTTCCCATAGAGCTGGTGTCATTTTATTTTACAGTAGTCAATTTTCCAATGACCGAACCCAATTTGGTTCGACCAACAGTTCTTCTATCTTCTGGTTTCCGAATATTCCGAGTTCCAATCGGATCTCCAATTGGTCCAATCCCAGGTCGGTCCAATAAAAAAGTTAACGGGTTTTTCTGTCAAGAAATTCCCAGTAGCATCCTTGAGTTGGGAAGTTGGCTGTGAAATTTCCAACTTCCAATCTAGACCCCGTCATTATGTGAATGAATGTTACGACTATTTTGCATTAAAAAAAATTTAAATCAGCGGTAGATTCATGGAATAGATTCATGGAACTAGCTCGTTGGTCTAATGTTTAGCATATTCGACTGCAGATCACGAGGTCCCAGGTTAAATTCTCGAATCGGACAAATAATTACTACTTACTAGGTATTGGGTTTTTCTGTCAAGAAATTCTCAGCGCCAGCCCGGATTTGGTAGTTGGCGGTGTTGCACCCCCGTACCTCGGAGAGCACGCGGTCCCCCGTCCCGGTTATTATCACTATCATATTGTGACAATAGTCGTTTAAGCCCGCCAACCCGCATTCAAGCAGCGTGGCGGGTCTAAGCTTTAGAGCTTAGACCCCTCTCTCCTATGAGAGAGGAGGCCTGTGCTCAGCAGTGGGACTTTAAAAAGGCTTTAGTGGTGGTGGTGGTGGTAGATTCATTACCTACCGTCAGTCCTTCAACGGTTTTAGGTTGAAGTCTTAGTAGACGACGTGGTACCTGCTTCCTGAAATATCCGATAACTCAAGTTAGTATGTAGAAAGGGTTTGCGTGTTTTCCAGTTGACGTGAGGTAAAATGAAATTGGTTTACCTTTTGCCGTGGACAGCCAAGTTTGTTGGCCCAAACCTTGTTTTAGGCCAAGCCACCTAACCTAACCTAATTTAGTACGAAATGTAGAGTCGAAATAAATTGGCTCCTATTGAAAATGAGTACAGTACAGAACTTTAGAATATCGAACGAAATGTTTATAAAATAGGTATGTAAACCGCACACAGTTTTACATACCTAAGTTAAGTTTTAGTCTGTTTTTGATGTGATGTTTATAAAAGCAAACCGCACTAAGTTTTAAACAAGTAGTTTTATTCTGTTTTTGATGTGAAATATTTATAAAATTTAATTAATTAAATAAATTTTGCGGTTTACATTTAATGTAAACCGCACTATATAAGTTTTACATAGTTACATAAGTAAAGTTTTATTCTGTTTTTGATGTGTTAATAATATTAATATGATTAATGAATTATTATGATTTAAATATATAATATATTTTTTTTTGAAATGAATGAGTCGAATTTCTTGTGTTCAATGTTTCTTTACTTTCATGTCAACGCCATTTAATTTTTACCGCACAGTAGATTATTTTGACGATCACCAGAGGACCTGGGTGGAAGGGATGTAAATTTTTTATGATTTTCTAAAGGGTCTGCCGCAATTCTATGCACGCGTTGTATAAGGGTGGTTTATAACCGCTTCTCGTTTTGAATATTTTAATGTCCCTCGTTTAGGTGACCTTATCATTGTATGTCGTAATATGTTTATTTATAGTTGGGACACTACAAATGTGCGAAATGAGTCATAAATAATTTTTATCGAACTTCTCGCTCGCACTTACAGGCCTTATGGAACCGGAACCTGTAGAGTGTAGAGTAAGATCCCAGAGCGATAAGACATAACTTATTTACTGAAAGATGAAACCTTAGGCTCTCAGTAGTGTCTCATGTGCTTTGAATACCTTTTTTTTTTTTTATACGTGGTGGAAACCTTTTATAGGTACCCCCGTTCTGCGGCCGAATGCGGCAGAACGAAGGTTATGTGGGACTCCATCAGGTATACCCACTAAAACCACCACGGCATGACCCTCATGCTGTCTGTGCTGGACGCCTGGGGAACCCAAAGTATGCATCCCAGGTGTCCGGCAGCCGCCCCAGCTGGGGCTCCCGCTCGCCTCTGGGCTGTCCCTCCAGAGGCTCGCGCCCTCCCGTAATTTTTTAACGAGGTTTTCTTCCTCCCGCGATGGGCATCGCTGCCCCCTGCCCCGGGGTGTCTCACCCCCAGTTTCATCCGCAGTGCCCTCTGCTAATCAGAGGGACACGCGGAGAAACCTCCCTCCGCCAGGTCATTGGCCATGGCTAACAATATCCCCGTAGGAAAATTATTAACCATGTTACCGGGGCGCACCGGCCCGAATACTGCTCTTCCCCTCGGACGTATCCAAGAGGACCAGCAGCACCCAGGCACACTTGGAGGTTACCTGGCTAGCACCCCTGATGCTTGAAAGCCTGCCACATTCTAACTTTTTATGTTATAGGTAGGTACTAGGAGGTACCTAAAGTGTTAACACTTTAGGCATTTCTTTTCTAACCTAAAATTTTGTTTAGGATTTAGAAAGCGAACTCATAATTACGCAAAAAAGGCGTGATTTTCACCCAAAATCCGCGACTCGAACGTAACTAAACACTTCAGCGTGAATTGTGGGAGAGAATAACATATTTTACGGCCAGGTACACTGGAACAAACCGAATATATTCAGCGTGAAGTTGTAACGTTACTTTTACACTTTGCGACATGATTTTTAACCCCCGACGCAAAAACGACGGGGTGTTATAAGTTCGACGTGTCTGTGTGTTGTGTCTGTTCCCCTGTGGCGCTCAAACAGGTGGACCGATTTGAATGCGGGTTTTTTTGTTTGAAAGGTGATTTAGTCGAGAGTGTTGTCAGCTATGTTTGATGAAAATCGGTCCAAGATGGCCGCCGCTACAAAATGGCGGATTACATATTTTTTCACAACTCACTTAATATGGGTATCAAATGAAAGGGCTTGACTAGTAGAATAGCACTATTGCAAATCCAAGATGGCCGCCGCCACAAAATGGCGAATGTCGGGGGTTTTTAAATTTTTAATTTATACTTGTGGAAGCAGTGAACGCTAAAATGTCATTGTGACGATCAAAGTCGATATTGCCCAGTTGGTTTAGAACAACAGTTGGCCAGTAGTATTTAGAAGTAATAGATTTGGGCAAAAAATATCATGCTCTACATTATATGAGTATACGGCCACCAAGATGAACTTTGGCTAAAATATAATGTAATGTTCACTGATTTTTTTTAATTAAAATTGTCAAGTAGAGTGGAATCTGACTGGCTTCGAACAAGTAGCGGTAATCTATTCTAATCTCCATCTTTTTGCAAATAATCTTTATTTTTGTGTTTTTTTTTTTCCACCTCTTTTACCGCTGTGTTACAAACACAAAAATAAAGATTATTTGCAAAAAGATGGAGATTAGAATAGATTACCGCTACTTGTTCGAAGTCAACGAACTTTGGATGCAATTTTTATGCAGTTTTGACCGTTTTTGATAGAAATAAGTTGAGATTCTTGTTCAGCAGACCATAAACCGTATTATTATATTAAACGATTAAAGTATTTTGACCAGAGGTGTAATTATGCCGTTTTGTTGGCCAGCTCCTCATGTAATATCTTCTGCGTTGTCAACTAGTCTCTCCGACTACCCGCCTACGCCTACGTTGAGATTTACCACAGTGACCGAAATTCGGTCGGCAGAACGTTACTGATATCTGACAGTGTAAACTGCCCCGTTTACCGCTTGGACGTCGCCTCGGTCACCTCAACGGGCCATAAAGAATATCTTATGATAATACACTACCCTCCACTACGCCGCCGCAGCTTCGCGATTTTCACCGAAACAATTTTATATTTTACTATATTTTCACGAAAATATTATTTATGACGCAAACATAAAACTTTATAGCTGGAATGATTTTACTGTTTTTATTATTACACGCTTTATATTAGCTTCACCTGTATGTTTGTAACCGACTTCTTTGAACGCGATTTTGACCCACTTTAAACGGTCAGATTTCATTCAAACTTTGTTGATTTATCGAGGACCGATGACAATACACTAATTTTTTATTTTATTTTAATATTTCGGCACTGTTTGAATGATATGTGTGTTGTTGTGTATGTTGTGTGTTTGTAAAATATTATCCGTGATAATAATACTATCCTCAGAATATTATACTACCACAGAATACAATATTATAATTATAGTTTTAAGTTTTCGTAAGTATTTATCACCGCTAACTGTTCTTAAATTGACCTACAAAAAGTGAATAGTGTACAAATCCTTACTATCCTTACTAATATTATAAATGCGAAAGTAACTCTGTCTGTCTGTCTGTTACGCTTTCACGCTAAAACTACTGAATCGATTTAAATGAAATTTGGTGCACAAATACTCTAGAGCCTGAGAAAGGACATACATAAGGCTACTTTTTAACCGACTTTCAAAAAAGGAGTAGTTGTGTTTTTCTACCTATGTACACCGATATCTCCGAGATTTCTGAACCGATTTGCGTATTTTTTTTTAATCCATAGAGATACATTACGACACTGTCCTATAAAAAATTTGGATTCCGACTCCTCAATCTTGATGCTGTAAGGAATTGCATTCCGAAATCGTGGGGATCCCACGGGATTTTTCAGTTTTGGGGACGGGTTACTACAGATAGGCTACTTTGTGTTCTGGAAAATCAAAAGTTCCCAGGGGATTTTTAAAAACCTAAATCCACACGGGCGAAGCCGTGGGCATCTTCTGGTTTTGAATAAAGTTTATTTGATTTGATTTGATTAATTCTACGTATACTGAACTCTAGGGCGGCGTGGTCACGGCTATCGAGAAACCCTTCCGTGATTCGAGAACGACGAAGGCAAAGTATAAAGAAAATTTAAATACGAAAAAGTTTTCCCAACTTCGGGTCATTTCCTTGCAGTGCTTTTATCTTCCGCCCCAAGCTTTGAATTTCAAGGCGGTCCGAGTTTGTTTCGAGAGCTTTGTCTACAAAGAATACTAAGTTGTAAATATAGGGAACCTATTTTTCTAAGGAAACGTGGCGAAGTTTTTCTATTAAAAAATTGCGAATTTCAGTATTTAATAGTTTATAGATTTCAAAGAAATTTTATTCAGCTCTTAAGTAGGTACTTCAAAGTAGTTTTTTTTGTATGTCTTGAATAGATCTTCCATTAAAAAAGAGTAGACTTATGTTTCGCGTGCAGTTACCATAAAAGCATCATGTAATCGTAGTCGCCGTTGTGTAGTGTCTTGTGGGAACTGCCACACATCTCGGTCTTGCGCCGTTTGTATAATTAATTTCCTGCAGTAGGTAGGTACATAAGATATACATACACCTATGTCATTAATTTACCAGGGGCAGGGCGGACTAGTCTTTTCTAGTGTAGCGTAGGATTTTCTCATTCCTGAGTATAGTTACCCTTTTCCTTATCGGGATAATGTTGCGGTAGGCTCCAAGAGATTTTGACTTTTAGGTTTAGCGATTATAAGTAGGTAGTCATCTGTCAATGCTTTTAAACGATTTTACAAAATTATGCATGATTTTTTTTTATATGTAACATAAGATTAACTTGTGTAAAAATCACTAGCGAACATTGGAGAGCGAAGATTAACAAATCCAGATTAACGAAATTGGTTTACGTGTACGTATCTCCTTCGACCGAATTACTTATCAAAATTATCACACTAATTATCACTCGTTATCAATTACATTCTAACCTGGATTTATATTGTGTGTGTCGAGAATGTCGCGAGCGTTTGTGTTATTTGTTATTTTTTGTGTTGTATTTGATTGTGTTGTTGCCAGTGACGAGTCGAAAGTAGTGATACTTGCTGACGGCGCGGTGAAAGGTGAAAAGTACTGGAACGGGGAGTTCTACGAGTTTTACGGAGTGCCCTACGCTAAAGCTCCAACGGGCAGAGATAGGTTTCAGGTTAGTTTACGGTTTTGTTTTGTTTTAGTCAATTATAGTTAGCCCTTGATACTGTCAAAGAAACTGTACTATATAACTATAATTGGTAGCGGTTGCTGCCTCGTTGGTCTATTGGTTAGCATATTCGACCGCAGATCACGAGGTCCGATGGAGGACGAGGGTTCGATTCCCAAGTCGGGCAAATAATATTTAGGTACTTATTGGGTTTTATTGTCAAGAAATTATCAGTGCCAGCCCGAAGTTAGAAGCTGACGGTGTTTCACCCTCGTCCCTCGGAGAGCACGTTAAGCAGTCGGTCCCGGTTATTATCACTATCATGTGATAATAGTCGTTAAAGCCCGCCAACTCGCAATGGAGCAGAGTGGCGGGTCTAAGCTCTAAATCTCTCTCTCCTATGAGAGAGGAGGCTTGTGCCCAGCAGTGGGACGTTAAAAGGCTATAGCGCCACCACCAGTGGTGGTGGTGGTGGTAGCGGTTAGGACCTAGACGGAGCCAATGTTGCGCTAGTACCACAAATACAGTTATTTTGCATATTGATTATTTAAATCAAGTTTATATCAAATCAAATATTCCATTAGGTCCATTCTAGTTCTTTAACTATATTCCATTTCCACTTACACACTAATTTTGCCCAATTAGAGCACAGAGGTTGTCTTTCGAAATCCTTTCTAATTTCTCCGGACTGTATTAAATTAGGGCACAGTCTACTCAGCTTTGGTCTGAGTTGGGTCTAGGTGATTCATTTAGTGGAGCTCATTACGTAATTGAAAAATAAACATTGTTTCCAGGCGCCGTTACCTCCAGAACCATGGCAGGGAGTGCTAGAAGCATCGAGAAAATCGACAGTATGCCAACAGTGTTACATCACGGGAGACAGCGATGACGAAGCCCTAGTTGATGGTGAAGAGGACTGCCTGCTAATGAACCTGCTAGTCCCTCAAATAGCATCAGAAACAAACCCAGTACCGGTTGTTGTGTATATACATAGTGGAGCGTTCTCCGGTGGTGGCGGCAATATGGCCAACTACCATTACGTAGCAAGACATGACGTCGTAACTATTAGTTTCAATTACAGATTGGGAGCGTTAGGATTCGCGTGTTTAGGCAACAAAGAAATACCGGGGAACGCCGCCCTAAAGGACCAGGTCGCAGCTTTGAGATGGATCAAAAAGAACATCAAGAAATTTGGCGGTGATCCGACTAAAGTCACGCTCGCAGGGTTTAGTGTTGGCGCTACATTGGCTGAGTTACTCTCTCTGTCCAAAGCGACAGCAGGTTTATTCCATAGAATTATATTAGACAGCGGCTCGGCATTAGCTCCATTCGCTATTAACAGAGATCCTATATCCACAGCTAAAAACGTAGCTATTTCTCTCGGTTACAATCAAACGATGACGCTAGAAGGTTTGACTGAATTTTACCTAACCACAAACATAAGTGGTCTGGCAGAGAAGAGTGTGAATTACCATTTGAAGAACAGCACATTCGGTTTCGCTCCGTGCATTGAAAATGTTCTGGAAGACATTGAAGCTATACTAACCGAGTCTCCATTAGACACACTAAAAAACGGCATGAATAATGACGTGGCAGTATTAACTGGTTTCGCGGATATGGAAGGTTTGAGTCGGTCTATTAAATTTGGTACATGGCGAGAAGATATGAACGAAGACTTTTCTGAATTCCTCCCAGCTGACCTTCTATTCGACAGTGACAAAGCGAGAGATGATTTTATAGATGAAGTGAAAAAGCACTATTTTAACAACAAACCGGTCAACGCAGAGGCTCTACAAAAATATGTGGACTATTTCTCGGACTCTATGTTTAAATACAACATTCTAAAATCAGCTAAATTACATGCAGCGTCAAATAAAAAGCCTGTGTATCTTTATGAGTTTTCTTATACGGGAAAGCTGAATATTGAACATGGGTACATGGACAGAATAAAAGGTGCGAGTCATAGAGATCAAACGGCGTACATTCTAGATTTCTTTGGACACACGAATAGTTACAAGGATTTGGATACCAGAGAGCGTATGACCACTATGTGGACTGATTTCGTAAAATATGAGTGAGTATTATAAATATATGCACTTAAAAGTGATCATAAACAAATACCTAAATAAACAATATTTTATTAACATAATATTTTATATAACATAATATTAACATAATAAAATATTGTTTATTTATTTTATTAACATAATAAAATATTGTTTATTTATTAAATATTGTTTAATATAACATAACAAGTTTTTCAAAGCATAGACATTAGGCACATTCTACCAATAAAATACCAATATCTCTTAATTGAATTAAAACCAAAAAGATACCATAAAAAATGAAATTATGTGTATCACAACTTATCATGAGAAGAGATTTGAAAATTAAGTTGATTGTGAGAAAAAAATTTGTACCTACCTATGTGGACTAATTTTTCATACCCATGGTCCTTCTCGGCCTTAAGTGTAATTGTCTTTACTTCTACTTATACTTCCTACATCTTCCTAATCGATGAGCCTCATTTTATTATGTGGGCAAATTTTATTAAAGCTTTTTTATTTTATTTCAGAAACCCAACAGCATACGAAAGCGCTCTTATAAATATCGAGTGGATACCATACACGAACAATAAACGGCATTACATGGAGATCAATAAGAAATTGCAAATCAAGAAAGATCTATTCGAAGATGGATATAATTTCTGGGATAAAATTTACAGAAAATATTACTGGAACCCAGAAGCTCCAAAATTTGTTGAGAGCAAAGACATTAATAAAGGAAAAGATACTCCGATAGAGAAGAGCAATCAAAAAGAAAAGAAGGCTGCGATTGAAAATAACCCTCCGAAAGAAAATAGCACTCCGAAGCCGTATACTACTCCGGAACCGTATAAGACTCCGGAACCGTATACCACTCCTGAGCCATATACAACTCCGAAGCCGGATACCACTCCGGAACCGAATACCACTCCGGAACCAATTACTACTCCGAAGCCGTATACCACGCCAAAGCCGTATACCACTCCTGAGCCATATACAACTCCGAAGCCTTATACCACTTCGGAACCGAATACCACTCCGGAACCGAATACCACTCCGGAACCAATTACTAGTCCGGAATCGTATACCACTCCAAAGCCATAGCTCACTTCGAAGCCACTGTTTCAAATTTCGAAGCTATGTAGGTATTAGCATTCTAATTAGGTTCGTACAAAATGTGTGAAAATGGTACAGGAGGATTTCTGTAATGCAATTGCGGCGCGGCTTGCCCTAATTTGTTTAATGCTTAGTACTCTAATAGTTTTACTACTCGTACTATTTAAAACATTGTTTGACGAATTAATAATATTCTTATAGTATAACTTAGCATATTTGACGATTATATTAATATTATTATAATCAACGTAGTTAGTTTTTGAAATTTCAATTCACTTCTATTTTGCAATTACATACTTGCTATTTGAAATCAACATCATATTAACAGCTTTCCATCAGAAGATATTGTTAGATGCACGTATAGCCAAGAAAAAACATTATTATCTACTTCTAAACATTGCGAAATCCTTCCGGATCCTGGTTTTGACGCTTATAAATTGACACGACCATTAAACATGTCACCTGTACAGACAGATAAAAAATAAAGTAAACCTACAATGCGTTCAATATTGAACACACCACTTTTAATATATGAATAATTTTGATCCCTACACCAAATGGTAAAAGGTTGAATTTTACGTGCATTTACGAATAAAAATTTAAAGGAGAGGGTAAGGCTAGTTTGTTTATATATTTCCATGAAAAGCAACGCAGATCTTCAAGGGGATAAGTCAAAGGTACGCAACGCACTTTTGCTAAAGTACCAGACCACTGGGTCTAAAAATAAACTGGAGGTATAAACGTAAACGTCATCCATTAGCAACTGCTGGATATATCTCTTCTAAGGGCTTGCACATGCCACGGTTGTGTGTCGCTTGTATTCAGCATCACCGTATAATTCGTCTGATGTCCTCGGTTCAACTAATGTCCGTTCACCTACTACCTGCCAACACTGCACTTTCCGGTTCGATGTTTCCATTCCAGTATCTTATGACCTTCCAACTATGTGCTCCGCTCTTTGCCACATCAGTTACGGAATTCGTTCAGCTATGTCTGTGACTCTGGTTCTTCCATTGACCTTATCATCTTCATTAACCTCATCATCTCTATTGACCCATCATCTCATTTGATTCGGCAACGTCTTCTTATGAGGCCAGTTTAGCATGCAACACACGAGAAAATTATCTCTACACTTTTTCTCGTCGAAGACAATACTATAGACTCTATTGTCTTCGACGAGAAAAGACGCATACTAGCCCTGAGCCCTGCTGATATACAACGACAAAAATGGCGATGTGAATATAAGCAGTGTCTCATTCATAATAATTATGATAAGTTACTTAGTACTCATAGTTATTTTATACACATAATTATTTTATACTCATAATTATTTTACACAAGCGGACACCCACGACTTCGTTCGCGTGGATATTTATTTTAAAAATCCCGTGGGAATTATGTTGTTTTTCCTAAGCTCCTTTGAGCTCATACCTTGCTAAAAACTGTTAAAAGTTCACTGGCGGATGTTTAGGTAGATCAAAATGTAAACATCCGCCAGTGAAAATCGAAATGTTCCATCAAAATCGATCCAGCTTTTCAGAGATTAGCCAGTAATCTTTAAAGTATCTCCTATCTAACAAAAAACGAATGAATGAAATCGGACCACGCGTTAATGAATTACAGCTAAGTACACATTTTAACTTTCATCCCCTCTCCCAAGGGAACCGTGCTGAATTTCGGGATAAAAGTATCCTATATGTTACTCCATAGTATAAACTTAAATCATGTAAAGTTTCATTTCAATCCATTCAGTAGTTTTTGCGTGATGCGCGCACAAACATACAGACAAACAGATAAACAGACAAAAATTTCAAAAATTGCTTTTTTACGTTGTATTACTTAGCCCTTACATCCCCCAGTTATTATTTTGATATACAGATACGGCAAGTCTACGATTTTATTATATGTATGTATAGATATGTATAGATAAAAAATTATAAAAACGAGCATTGTGTCCTCTCCTAGACGTGACGCTCTAAGTTAGCTCCCCTCGGATGCAAGGGGAAGCATTTTGCAATGATTTTCCTGTCGGGCGGGCCCCCTTTGAAGTTTCTCAGTTATTTATGGTTTAGAATTTCGTTATTACGAACTTCGGTGGAGTTCCGCGTGCAATATAAACTTTGACCCCCATTAGACGCATCGGGGCTCTTTAATGATGTTTGGTTTTGAATTACTTAGTATGTAGACAAAATTGAGGGGTCTTGCTTTAAGACTTGTAGTGGATGCCATAATTATATAATGATGCCATAATTTAATAAAAGCCATTTTAGACCCAATTTACTCTGAAGTCAGTATGCTTCGATCAATAGTATACTATAAAGTTTTGGAGCGCTGCAAAGTGGGACTAAGCATACTGGAGTCTCTTCCTTCTAAATAATTTGATAGAAAAGTTTGTACAGGATGCACAACTATTCTATACCTATTATTATCTAATTATTCAGGAGAAAGCTGTGATAGCCTAGTGGTTAGGACGACCGACTTCTAATCGGAGGTCGTGGGTTCGATCCCGGGCACGCAGCTCTAACTTTTCGGAGTTATGTGCGTTTTAAGTATTTAAATATCACTTGCTTTAACGGTGAAGGAAAACATCGTGAGGAAACCTGCATGCCTGAGAGTTCTCCATAACGTTCTCAAAGGTGTGTGAAGTCTGCCAATCCGCTTGGCCAGCGTGGTAGACTATCTATGGCTAAAACCCTTCTCACTCTGAGAGGAGACCCGTGCTCTGTAGTGAGCCGGTAATGGGTTGATCATGATGATGATGATGATGATGATTCAGGAGGAAGGTAACTTATAACGAAGAAACATAATATAGCCTCTATTAATTAAGAGTAGAGGCTGGGCTGGCATTACATCACATAATAACATAACACAAGCAAAATTCCATCATAAAGGTGGATCCACACCTCAATTGTTCGAATTCTTGTATGGATCAAAGTTGATCGTCGCCACTTAATTAGGCACGGAGGGAGCTATTCGGAGCACGCGACGCGTCTACGCGACATCGCTCGCCTGAAATTGACGTGCATACGATTGTATACAGGGTGGTCGAATTTATCAACTCATATAAATTAATTTTTCATTAAAAATTCCTATTTTCATCATTAGATTCAGATTGATTGATTGAATAATTAGTGCATACATACATACATACATGCATATTACAATTTAAGAAAAATTATACTTACCTACATAAATAATAACTAAAAAGGGAAAGTTTTCATATCTTGAAAACTACTGAACTGATTTTAATGAAACTTCCCTAAGTTGAAGTAAATGTAAACCAATAAAAAATAGTCACAATCCAATAAACTATTTTGGAGAAATGCGTGGACGAAAATACAAATTACATGCAAACATGGAGTAATAATTTATTAAATCGAAGCAATTTAAACAATATCACATATACAATTATTACTAAATTATAATAACTAAAACTAAAAATTAAAGTACTTATCAAAATTTTGAGCCCTAGGTAGGGTGCACCATTATGCAGGCAGCATTCCCGCGCTGAATAGCTATTGAAAAACATCCATACATACACCTATAAAATTTTGTATATTATTTGTTATGGCCTAATATATTATTTTATGTGAATATATTGTGGCTTCAATAATATTACGTGTCGAATTAATAACCTCCTTTTTTGAAGTCCGTTATATACTAGAAAGGATAAAATATAAAATAAAAGATAAATGGATAGAATACTAGAAATTCGTAAGATTCATACTTAAAATAATTTGAAAATAAACAGAGCAGCCTGTATACGCTATTCCGATGGCACATTCCAACTCCGTAGGCAAACCAAACCGACAGCCCGCTACGACAACCGACAACCAAACGTCACTTCGCCTACGCAATACATACGTAACATTGACGGTTTCTACAATAGGGCTTTCAAGTTTCAATTACTAGTTGGATTCAAAGCCTGACCAGAAAATGTAACAAGCTATAAAATTTATGAAAAATTAAGCTGATATACTAATATAAATAACTGAAAACCTGGGAAAAGCGTAAGTGAAATCTCGAAAACTACTGAACCGATTTTGATGAAACTGGCACTATTCCCTAAGTTGACGTAAATATAAGCTAACAGAAAAGAATAGTTTCAATCCGATTAATAGTTACGGAGATTTGGGTCGACAAACATACATACATACATACATAGATTTTGTTTCATCACACGTGTCGATCTTCTAAGGCAGGTTTTGGTGTCACGCTCATCGTCGGAGCCTCTATCTTCAGTGAGCCTTTTATATTATAGCGTGACACTAAAACCCGCCTATAATTCAAGTAAATCAGTAAGCACCTTTTAGGGACCACCGGCGCGGAGAGCAGAGCAAATTTTAATCGCATTTAAAATAGAATCTTAAGACATTGAAATAAGCTTTATTTTTACATTTTATCTCTTTTATGATAAGAGGATGTTCGAGGATGCTCCCAATACGCTCTGTGTGAAATATTAAGAGCAGCCGCGGCTGCTCGTCCAGCCGGTCGGCTGTTCCATGCTCGTGCTCTTTCGCGCTCGAGCATCCGACCGGCTCCGTTCGCGTGCTCTTTCATGCTCGCGCAGCCGACCGTAGGCCGAATTGCTCTGCCGTCCGGCCCAAGAGCGTACGCTCGGCTCCGAACACATCCGCGTGTCCGTTCACACAGACCGGCGCGGAGAGCAGAGCTTTGATCGGCCGGTCTGTGTGAAAAAAGAAATGCTCTCCGATGCTCTCCGCGCCGGTCTATCTGAACGGTCCCCTAAACGCAACGCGAGGGATTTTATAATTTCTAAATTGTCTCTGGTCTGGTCTGGTGGGAGGCATCAACCGTAGCTACCTAGTTACCACCAATGGCGTGCACTTCATAAAGTCAGAAAAGCACTGCATACCCTGAGAAAAGCAATGCTTAGGTAAAACTATAAGAAAAGAAGCAGTAGAAATTTTAATACTACCGATTGCATACCCCTTCTTCAAATCCTGTGCACGCCACTGGTTACCACCTTAACGGTAAAGCCGTGCCGCCAAGCGATTTAGCGTTCCAGTACGATGCTGTGTAAAAACCGATCAGTGGTATGCATACATTTTCCAAGTTCGCCCACTTCCATCTTCACTTACCATCAGGTGGGATTGCAGTCAAGGGCTACCTTGAAGTTCAATTTAAAAAAAATCTTTTCATTTTTTTTTTCATTTTTCACCCCCCGGAAGTCTTTGGTTGGATGACTGTGCAATTACCGGCAACGCCTGCACCGCGGAGATCGGGAATTCGCACTGCGTTAACAATAAATCACTTTTTGTTTTATTTAAACTGCCGTAGCACCTTCGAAAAACACTTTAAGGACGTTTAAGAGTTTCTCAGAATGATCACTACTGAAAAATTTGAAAAGAGAACTGTATCTACATCAAAATATCGTGTAGACGATAGTAAAATTCATTTGTACCTACTCAAACAGTACCTAAGTCGCCATTCGGCGCTAGGTGTATAAATGTGAGAAAAATAATTTCGGCCCTTAGAATAAATAGGCAAAGAAAGGCAGTCGTCGACGCGGCGATAAGCCGTTTTTAGCAAGCGTAAAAGTCTATCGTCGCGTCAGTGCTCAAGGTACCTACTCATGCGCTTGTGTGCGTGTCGGCAAATGTAATTACAGGGCACACATGGGTTGGTTTATAGCTTACGTTTCGAGCGAAAATTTTTTAGAAACTTCCATTCTAAGCGTAATAGTTCGATGTTTCGGCCATATTTTGAGGTCCCCCCGCTGACCACATGTTCAATTAATTAATAATAATTACAGAAAATTATGTGTCACTACAACGGTATAGATACATAGTTATAAAATTCAGGCATATTTCAATAAATTCATGATAATTCATTATGAATGTCCACCAGAAATTCCAGTTGCCTGAGGTTAGACTTTTTAAAAAAAAAAAATCAGTCTAAGTAAGTTTTACGAAAGTTCCTACGAAAGTTTCCTCCCTTCGTCTAAATTTTGACACTCAACATAGCAGGCAGGAGGGGACGCTGAGATAAATCGTCTTAACAAAATAATGCTTCGCTGGCTACATGTAATTTTGTTAAATAAGGACCTGTTTCACCACCCTCTGATAAGTATCAGATAGCTGTCTACAACTTTTGTCTTTGTCACTTGACATAGAGTAAGAAAGTGACAAAACTTACGTTTAGGCTATCCGACACTTGTCAGAAGGTGGTGAAACAGGCCGTAAGTAAATTAAAATCTAAGGTTAAATTATACAGAAGCAATTTTTAATCGATTAAATTTTTATATGCAATTTTGTTCCTATCGCAATTTGGGTTATAATAGGTATTTAGTGCTTCAGAAATTACAATGTTAAAAAACAAAAAATGATTAGGTAGCTACTAAATTACACAGTACTGCGCGCGCCGTACACTATTTTATCAATACCTAATAAGAGCAACTAGTTATTTATTATTATTTTTATCTAATCTGATAAAAATGTAGATAAAAATTAAAAATTAATTAATATTTTTAACTTGACTACGACTCATTTCAATTTACTCAGCTACCCATAATTTACCCATGTTGGGAGACCCAAAAAATTACAATATTATTCATCGATTCGGATTTTGACAGCCCACTTGACAGTTAATCAAATTCAGCAGCCCACTGCATAGTTGTATACCATTACTAGCTATAACCCGCGACTTTGTACGTGTGGATTTAGGTTTTAATTTGTGTAAATGGAGTTCCCACGCACACACGGTTTTTTCGCACTCGTACAACAATTGGGAGCGTAAAATTAAATATCGCTTTCCGTTCACAAAGGGATTCACGCTGATTGAGGGGGGCACACTCGAAAAACCCCTCAATTTCAGGGAAATGTCACACACAATGGCCTCATAATATGTGTGAGCTTTTAATAGAAAATTGATGTTATTTGGGTCTGAATAATGATTGAAAATTAACTGCGTGTTATTCGCGTGTTTTGATTTTTAGGGTTCCGTACCCGAAGGGTAAAAACGGAGCCCTATTAATGTCACTCGGCTGTCTGTCTGTCTGTCTGTCTGTCTGTCTGTCTGTCTGTCTGTCTGTCCGTCTGTCCGCCGGTCACAGGTCTCTAGCTCGCAGACGAAATCAGTTACAAACCTGAAATTTTGGTATTTAGTGTAAAACGTTAACCCAAAATCAAATATTGAATTAGAAATTGAATTAAATTATTTTTCAGGGGAGCCCCCCTGAAAAATAATTTAATTCAATTTCTAATACCATACATGAAAAAGGAGCCGGAAAAAAAAATTTTTCTTTACCCTAGCTTGTGGGGTATCATTGTTTAGAGCTCATTAAGTAGAGTACAAATATATATTTTTTTAATTTTTATCTCAAAAAATAAGGGAATGGGAGGCCATCAAAGTTGTCAGTTTTAGACCATTTTTGTGACGGGGGCTATCTCAAAAACTAAACTAGTTGGGAATATGATATTTCAGTATATTATGTACTATATGCTCTATTTAAACAACAAATACTGAAAACAACGATTTATTAAATAGTTTATAAGCTGTGACCAAAATAAACGAACATTTTTTTGGGTTTTTCTTTCACGGTTTGTTGCGATGTCTAGTTCGGAAATTAAATATTTCTTAGACCCAAAATATTATATTGTTCATAATTATGTACGGAACCCTGAAAGAGCGAGGCCCGACTCGCACTTGGCTGATTTTTTAAATTATTGTACGAGTAGGTATGTAGGTATGTATTCTATACCTATTCTCTGAGGGATCGAATTTGTAACGAGAAATTCCGTGAGAACCAAAGCTACCGACATAACTGAAATATACCTACTTTATAATTGTAAGGACGTTTTGCATATTAATATAAAAATATTCGCTCGTGCTACTAGGTATAGGTACTTAATTTTATAAAATATGTTTTGTGTGCTTATGGAAAATTAAGGAGTAGGTAAGTGCCTTAGTAGATAGCGTAACTTGGAAATAGATATATCGATGATGATAATACCCATCTTTACACTTTTCCATAGTAGGTAATAGGTAGGTAGGTATACCTAGTTAGTCCGTTTCAATAGAGTTGAGCTAAAATGTAAACCAACACACCTTTTTGCTAAAAAAACTACAGAATGGATTGAAACGAAACTTGGCACGATTTTAGTTTATACTACAAACTTAAATCGTGCCAAGTTTCATTTCAATCCATTCTGCAGTTTTTTTAGCAAAAAGTATGTTTGTTTACATTTTAGCTCAACTCTATTGAAACGGACCATACATCCTGCCACACACTCATCGAGACGCATTGGAAATAGCGTCGAGAGGCATGGGAAGATCAAGGAGGCAGAGAAGTAGTGTGGCAACAATACTCGTCAACCGCAAGTCAACTCGAGGTACACTTCTTCCTTTCCTAGCTACTTCCCATGTCTCTCGACGAGTGTGTGACAGCGGTGTTATATTGCGTATTCGACTGTGGATCACGATTCACGAGGTCCTGGGTTCGATTCCCGGGTCGAGCCAAAAAAAATGAGGTATTGGGTTTTTCTGTCAAGAAATTCTCAGTGCCAGCCCGGAGTTGGAAGTTGGCGGTGTTAGATACACCCCCGTGCCTCGGAGAGCACGTAAAGCCGTCGGTCCTGCGCCTAATCTCTCTCCGGTCGTGTCGCATTGGCGTCCCATCGGACTATGAGAGTGAGGGAATAGAGAGTGCACCTGTGTATGCGCACACACTTGTGCACTATAATATCTCCTGCGCAGATGGCTAGTCTCTGCCTCGGTTGAGATTGGCCGCCGTGGCCGAAATTCGGTCAGGAGGACATTATATTTCGTATTAAATTATCGTAATTTTCATCCTTATACTATTTACATTATTATAAAAAACGAACTTACCTACCCTTTAAATTATGAACCAACTTAAAATCTCCAACACGTACAGACCTACACCTCACAGAATACAAGAAAATAGGAATTAATTTCGAAAAATATCTCGAGACAGAAATTTCTCGCGGGAAATCATCCCATTTTCCAGCGCATATATGTACGATTTTTAATTAAATAATAATATAATAATGGCGGGACGATTTCGCTTTATATAAATTAAAAATTAATTTTAACCGTCGCATACGTTCGGAGTTACCATCATGTGCTATTTTTGCAGGACGAGTCCTGTATTTGTCGGGGGTTTTTGTAGACTTTCAAACAAATAATAAAACTGGCCAAGTACGATGTGGACTCGCGCACATGTGGTTCCGTAAAACCACACGTATACATTCTGGTAGTAATAATAATAATATAAATCGTAGATACCTAAGTAGCAAGGTGACAAAAAATAACGCCTAGACAGTAGCGCCTGACCAAAAATTAGGCACCTTCTGAATATGGATCCCCTAAATTTAATTAATAATTAATTGTTGATTTGCTACCTTTTACAATATATTAAACAAATCAAATATTAAACTTGTATGTATTACAGTTCTTAAGATATGAATATGAATATGAATCAAATAACATTGAAAAAATGCTATTTTGGCGATGATTGAACCTGGGTTTCAATACATTTTAATTTTTATTATACAGTGATACAAGCTATACTTAGTATACACGTAATGAAATTTCAAGTATCAACATAGTATCGTTGAATCTGTAGACCCCTGTGATAGACGGACAGACCTGAGTACGACCCGCCGCTTATGTGCGATGGTTCATATGTATAAAATGTATGAAAATGATACAGAAGAATTTTTGTAATGCACTTCGTTGGATATCGTGGTCAAATAGATATTAGATAGATACTAGATATATATTAGATAGATATAGATACTACTTAGATAGATACTAGATACTAGATAGGTGATATAATATGTAATCAATGCCTCAACTAGTTTCATGTCCTGCTTTTCAAAATTTGTACATGGTCACCCTGGTGTAATGTTATAGAATTAATTTCGCCGTCTGAAACAGTAATAACGCTCAAGTTAATTAAGTTTTATAAGACATTATATTTTGATGTTACATTAATTACGTCAAATGTAATTGGTACTCGTTGTTATTTTGAACGGAGTGCGGTGAAATATACCTAATTTCTAAATTTATAAGCCAAATGTAAAACAACGTTAAATAAAATTAAATCATTCTTAAAATAAAATAGCAGCTCTTTAGTATTTCACTATGTTTTTTCTTTATTTATGACTTTTCTATCTATCTGCGTCATTAACCAGTGACAATGCCACCACCACAGCCCTTTTTACGTCCCACTGCTGGGCACAGGCCTCCTCTCTCATAGGAGAGAGGGATTTAGAGCTTATGTTGACCCGCCACGCTACTCCGTCATTATTTGCCCGACCCGGAAATCGAACTCGACATGATCTGCAGTCAAATACCTATGCTAACCATTAGAGTTAGACCAACGAAGCAGAAACAACGAACTCAGCCCGATATTATTTTATTATCTAAGAATGAACGAATGAAAATCTCTTTCATCATAAACACCGAGTGAGATGATAAACTATAGAGACACGACTAAAACCAGGCTAATATCCCCGTTCATAGCTAAGTACTAAAAGGTTTGTATTTCATCTCATAATTGAAATCACTCTGTGAGCTGCCAACTAACAAACCCAGCCTCAAAGTGCGGGTAACTAAGCGGGAGAACACTGCCTTTAAACTACAAACGTGTTCTAATTGAATTAAGCACTCGCGGGCACTTCTCCGAAATTCTGGCAAAAAGTGACGAGGTTGAAAAAAAATTTTTTTTTTAAATTTTTGATTATTTAAGGATACCTCCTCAAAGGGGTACCTAAATTGATATCGGTGATGAAGAAGGCCTTTATCGTACCCTGGTTTCCTAGGAGATATAACGAATTCGGTAATTATGATGGTCATGGTAATGATAAATTGCGATATGGTAATTATCTCTGGTATATGGCGATTAGAATATGTCTATGGTAATTTGTTATTAATCATGGTGATGAGAAACTCTAGAAAGCCATAGAAAAGTATCCGAAAAAGGTGTTTGCTTAAAGTCTAGGAAATCGCTGACCAATAAAACTTAGGACCTCGAGCGTTACAACCATTAGTATTCAGCCAAAGAACCTTGAAAGCCACTTTACGTAGCATAACAACTGAGGTGTAAATTCTAGAGTAAACCTGTTCCAGATGTTTGTGTGGACGAGTTTCATGTTGAAATCCTCTGAAAAAGACTCTGAGCTGCTGGACGCAATGAGTGTGCAGCTTTGAAGACCTAAACAGATAATTTTAGACCCAAAAAGGCGTGGTGTGAGCATAATTGAAAGTGAACAGGAGCATAATTTTTTTATATTTAAAAAAGTGGACAGAACACATTCCCGATTAAGAACCATATACCACGAAGACTCCACGATGTTATTGATTTCGAAAAGGGTACTGATAACAACAAAAAATTCGTTGATAGCAGATTGTACAGACATCTTACAAATATGACTAGTATCGTTTCTCTCGCTTTTACACAAGAGAAAGGCTTTAAAATAATTGAAACTTAGGCTATGCAACGATCGCAAGTAGATTAGCTTGAAATCGAAGTGTTAAGATGTACAATTCAAGAAAGCTTCAATATCTGTTTGAATGCAGACAGTTAGACAAAATGGTGAAATCTAGGTGGAGTTGGACTTTCCAAGAAAATTTCTACAAATTGCTTCTCTCTGTTCCGTAGTAGAACGGTGGAGAAGGAACAATTTTGTAAAGTTCCTGAGAGCACATTTCAAATTTTATCCGATAGAAGACCGATACAAGCAACTTTGAGTCAGTGCCATAAACAAAGTAATTTTGCCTGTATTAGTGATTGAGCCAATGACTCTTCAAACACAAAAATGTACCAGGTTTATTGAATCGGTCTGGTATTCGGCAGAGTCATCACATAGCTGGTTACGGTGCTCCATGGTAGTTCAAATGGCATGTCTGTTAAAAGTGCGAGAGGCAGAAAACCTTTGCAAATTTGATATTGGATACGATTTTCATATCCAAGATCTCATTAGAATCGATAACGGATATACTTTTCATAGTAGGAACTAAGGTGAACATGCCTGTGTATTCGCTTTATTGCAATCTGAAACAAGTTAATGCAATCCACCAAAGACTCTCTTTGCTCAAAATGCGCTGGAAGAATACTTCAAGATGCTTGATTATTAGAAGGGACAGAACATAAACTTTAACAAAGACTAACATTTTCTTAGACTTTTAATAGCTTCAGCAAATGCTCTATAACTTTTATGTGTCCTCCGAACATGTAGGTCTCCAAATGAACTTGTGGCTAATAAGATGACAAGTTAGTTGGTTGTGCCTAGCATCAGTTTCAAGAAGGAGTTTAAATCAAGAGTGCATATTATAATTTTTTTTCTTATAATAAAAAGCATTTGTATCCACAACAGAAAGGAAACGCTATATACGTTTGGGGAGAGAAATTGTATATGTTATTTTTATGTGTTTATATGTTTTCATTTTCCTCAAATGGTGCTGGGCAGATTCAAATGCAGTTCATTATTCGCTACATAGATTATAAATTACCTCAAAGCATATTTTTAGATATATTTTATGATTCTAGTATAGACTACCAGAAGCATAGCAGGAAATGTTTTTCTGTAAAATTGTGAGCCCAATTTTTTCGGAAACTACCAAACCGATTTGGATGCAATTTGTGGCATTATGTAGGTATTACATCAGAGCAAGTTTTTTAGTATTTTTATACTGATATAGGTCTCTATTTTTTTTTTAATTATTAATTTTCCATTTTTTACTGTTATTACATTGTATTTTTTGTTGTCATGTCGTTATTTCACTCCAAATATATATTTATTTCATATATTTTCATAGCAAGTTAGGTAGTTTTTCTATTATTTTAAATATCACACTTGTATTATGCTTAATCTTCTTATAAACTCCTTTGTTTTCAGTATTTTTGTCATTTTTGACTTTTTTTTCAAATTTCTATAATTTAAATTGTTTAAACATCTGAAAATTCTAAAAATAATTATATAACGTCATTATTATCAAAACCATTCATAAATTATGATAAATGAGAGAGATACCCCCCATTTACTATTAAAATTAATTAAAAAAATCATGGTAATTATGGTAATTAGGACCATGGTAATGAAAATTTGCTAATTATTAATTTATTAAAAAATTTAGAAACACAGTAAAATTTTTGTAGGCTACTCGTGTGAAAAAGAAACACATTTGACATGACAAGAATAAATAACAACAAAATATAACGCGTACTTTAGGCCTGGCAAAATATCTATGAATGAGGAGGACTAAATGACAAAGTGCATTTTTACTACATTATTTCCCTTTATCTTCTCAACGTTATGAAGTACGCTTTTTCTTTTAAAACATATTGCTAGAATGACCAATGCTCTGTTAATTGATCTTATCATGATCGTTGTACTACATATAGTATCATTATTGTGATAGTGTTTGTGTCAGGTCATGGCAATTATGAAAAAGTCGTGTGACAGACTTCACTACCTTATAATTTATTTATTTTTAGTTATATTTTCAGACTGATTATTTTATTCTAAGGGGTAGTTATCCATTAATTGACCATATTTTTTTAAGAATTTTTTAACCACTCAATTTCGGTTTGTATCCGACGACCCAAGCAATGTGACAGTCATGGTAGTGAGAAATTAGAGGTTCAAAAATTTTTTTAACACAGATCCCATCCCATTTATCTTCTTTTTCTTGATGGCAGGTATAGAGGACACTGTCTAGTATCTACAAAAAAATTACATAACCCTGGGTATTTATTAACCTACGTTCTCCAGCTTGTGACATGCTTTTGCCAGAATTTGGGAGAAGTGCCCTCGCACATTTTATATTATAGTGGCATATTTTAAGACTTAAAATATGCATAGTGGCATATTAAAAGACTTAAAAATATACCTAACAATAGGTGTAGAAACTAGAAATGCCGTATATGACACAGTGTTATAAATTTACCTACGGCGTTTCTACATAATTGGTGTACAGGTTTACAGGCAAAGTACTTAATGGCCTTTGATATGAGATGCTTGAAGTTTAGAAATCCACATAAAGGTGCGTCCAGACTTGAACATTTCACCGAACCGAACAGCGAACATTTCGGCGAACTTGTTACGCTCAATGTGGACGGCGCGCTTGGAGCGCTTGAGATGGGTTACTGCGTAACAGTTCGGCGAAAGTTTACCGTTCGGCGAACCTTAAGAGACTTACGGCCTGTTTCACCACCTCCTGATAAGTGTCGGATAGTCTAAACGTAAGTTTTGTCACTTTCTTACTTTATGTCAAGTGACAAAGACAAAAGTTGTAGATAGCTATCTGATACTTATCTGAAGGTGGTGAGACAGGCCCTTAGAGTAGGTACAGCAGTGGATGACGAGGTATTTCAAGATTCAGGCTAGAAACCTCAGCATTGGGAGACCCCTCGCTAGGTAGACAGACGGATGATAATGATGATATATGATGATAATGATGATACGAATGATAATGATGATAATGGACACAAGCGGCACAAGATTGTGTACCGTGGCGATCCTTGCAATTATGCCCGACATATATTCGGAGCCTGTGCTAACTGCTGTCTTTTCATACCACTTATCGCATTTATGCCTCTCTTGCTTTTACTCGTCATACTACTTATTATTTCGTTCATTCCATACTTATCCTTTTTAGGGTTCCGTAGTAAACAAGGAACCCTTATAGTTTCGCCATGTCCGTCCGTCTGTCCGTCTGTCCGTCCGTCCTCGGTTAATCTCAGAGACTATTAGTGCTAGAAATCCGTAATTTGGCATGAGTATAAATATTAATCACGCCGACAAAGTGGTGAAATAAAATTTTGATAAATATTTTTTTTAGGGTAGCTCCCCTACATGTAAAGTGGGGATGAATATTTTTTTTCTCGTCTACCCCATAGTGTGGGGTATCGTTGAAGTAGGTCTTTTAAAAATACTGTGGGTGTGTGAACATCATTTTTCGATTTCTAGATCCGTTTGTAAAATATGATGTTTTAAAGTGCAAATTTTTATTAGAGTCAAATGTCCCCCCCCCTCTATCAGCCAAATGGCAGTATATAGGAACTTGAAAAAATTCACAGCTGTAGGGTATATACTATATAATCAATTTTAAAGGAAAACTATCGGCACGGCTAAGTAGGGTTCACAGGTTAAGGAGTTATATTTGTTTTTCGAGGATTGTGACTACGGAACCCTACACTGCGCGTAGCCCGCCACGCACTTGGCCGGTTTTTTTTCGATTTAGGCTTGTTTAGGTAAGCTCTTAAATACATATTATCTCAATACACTAATGTTGCAACTTGACATTTAAAAATATAAGCTAGATACAAATCTGAATAGTTATTGGGTGTGCCTAACACAGATATCTATTTAATTTAGTTTCTAATTTCCCAATATGGCGGCCAACCCTCCAATGTGGGGGCCCAAGAAATTAGTCCCTGCCGATACCACGCGTCTAGACTGCGGTGGCATCTGGCGGTAAACTTTGACACTTTCACTAATTTCGGAACATTCGGTTTTTTATTGAAATGGCTGTTGAAATACTTATATTAGTTATTGATTTAGCTCGCAGCTTACTGAACCGTGATGAATTTATCTCAAGTTCTATAAGTAGGTAAGTACAACTGACTTCGATCAAAGTACCTAGGTAAGTAGGTACTACTTAGTTAAATACTTTGATCAAAATCGATTTTATGTATGTGGTAGCTGTACCTATCTACACAAGGATTGACAAGGCACTAGACAGTTCTGTGGCAGTCCAAACCAAATCGATTTTGTGGCTTTTGCGTGATGCAAAATAATTACCGACTGATTTTGGTACACATTTTAACAATATACCCAGTAGAGAAAATAAAAATAAACTTGACAAAACCAAACCTAGTCGTCTGTTCTAGGCGATGATGAAGAAACTTCAACCTGTCGGTAAAATAAAATAAATAAAATAATATTTAATTAAGTATTACAAAACCATTTACTTACTGTACTAAATTCACAATCCATAGAAATAATTATTTTATTCTCAATTTAATGGAATTAGTAAAATTTAGAAACCTTCAGACAGGAGAAAGCATTTAAAAACTAAAAAGGGAGAAAATTTTTAGTGTATATAGGTATTCGTATAAAAAACTAAAACAATATACACGGGGCAAATCTGCAAGGGTGTCAAAACGCTGAGAAGAAAAAGACAACATTGTTAGATTTGCAAAGTGTTCCAAGGTGGATTCAAAAACTTTTCTGACAGAGAGTTGTCATTAAACTAGAACAGCAATGTCAAATGAAAAATGCAAAATGAACTCCTCTACACGGTTTGAGAACGCGCGGATAACTCTCAGGCGTGCAGGTTTCCTCACGATGTTTTCTTCACAGTAGCAAGTTATATTTAATTGTTTAAAACGCACATGACTCCGAAAAGCTAGAAGTACGTGCGGGGGATTGAACTCGGTCCTCCCGGTAGGGAGGCCAAAGTCTAAACCACTAGGATTTTGTTAAGTTGTGTTAGGTTTTACAGGGAATAAGAGGCAGATATTTCTAAATCACGGACAGACACTTCAGTTTCATTTATTTGCTTTAACCGTAGCTATAATTACCACCCTACCGGCAAATCCGCCGCCAAGCAATTTAGCGTTCCTATACGATGCCGCGTAGAAACCGATTAGGGTTTAATAAAAACTGCCAAGTTAATTCGCTTTCACCTTAGACTGCATTGTCACTTACCATCAGGTGAGATCGCAGTCGCAGATCGCAGAAGGGGTAACTTTTAAATGAATTAAAATATAAATTAAAAATTTCAAAAACCCCCGACATTTGCCATCAAACATAGCTAAGAACACTCCAATTCACCTTTCAAACAAAAAAACCGTATTCCTATTGGTTCACCCGTTTGAGCGCTACGGGGGAGCAGACAGACACACACACAAATACACACACACAAACACAGTCACACACACAGACACATCAAACTTATAACATCCTGTCGTTTTTGCGGTGGGGGTTAAAAAAAGGTCTGCTGCTCCACGGTCTCGCTCATCGGGTTTCTGAGTAGAATTTCATCAATAACAGACGGCCTTACATATTCATGAAGTTCTGGTGCCATCGGGGTCCTCAATTAAACGGACATCTGCTAACGTCTAGTTCGGCGCAGTTCTGGAACTTTGACTATAATCTTTGGCCGTTCAGTCTCGCCGGGGATCGGAGGTGTATTTTGTTAATTGGATGGATATACCAGTAGATTAAATAAGAAAAGGAATTCGAAGTGTTTTGAATGTAGAACGCTTCAAAATGGCCTTACACCTGGTGATAATCTGATATTACCTACTTACGTATGAGTTATGTATAATGAAATAAGTGCCTCTTTTTTAACGACCTCTAAACAAGTACAAATTAAAAATTTAAAAAATCCCCGACA
This sequence comes from Melanargia galathea, assembly GCA_920104075.1. NCBI lineage: Eukaryota > Metazoa > Arthropoda > Insecta > Lepidoptera > Nymphalidae > Melanargia > Melanargia galathea. The sequence continues at coordinate 3,523,402 of OV049875.1, read as the reverse complement.
TTCGCCATTTTGTGACAGCGGCCATCTTGCATTTGCAATAGTGCTATTCTACTAGTCAAGCCTTTGATACACATATTAAAGGAGTTGTGAAAAAATATGTAATCCGCCATTTTGTAGCGGCGGCCATCTTGGACCAATTTTCTTCAAACATAGCTAACAACACTTTCGACTAATTCACCTTTCAAACAAAAAAAACGCATTCAAATCGGTACACCCGTTTGAGCGCCACTGCGGAACAGACACACACACACACGCATATAACACAGACACGTGAAACTTATAACACCCCGTCGTTTTTACGTTGGGGGTTATTAACGTGGTTCTGTATTTGTATAGTTCTGCTTTCCACTCTTTCTGATTGTACGTTGGAAAGGGCTTGCGATCGGGGAACGGCGCGGCGTAGTTCAAATCTCCCTTTCCGTGTCCAAAAAGGCGATAAGCACAGCATTCAAATGTATGGAAACGAGTAACGACAGGGTGAATAATAATCGGCAGGTTTCAATTAAAAGCCGCGCGACCGAACGACGGACGGGTGTGAATATTTATCACTTATTACTTTCGATGTAAAGGAAGAAATGATTTTATTTTTAAACTCCGTGTAAATCTCCCAATGTAGAAACGAGTGAAGAATGAAAAAGTTTTTTTTTTTTTTGAGATTTTCACAGTAGATATTATATGCATTCGTCTGATAGACTGAAATCATTTTTGAAAGAAAGAAAGAAAGAAAAATTTTTTATTTAATCAATTAAAAAATAAAAAATAAAACATGGTCTCCCACTCAGCATCGTGCTGCAAGCTGGTAGCGCTGGTTTTCAGTGTGACGCGGTGTCCTGCGTGATCGACGAATACTACGCTACGCGACGCGACACGACGCGACACGACGCGATTCGACTCCATATTAAATTACAAACTTGTCCACGCGACAACGTAGGCCACATGCAGGTTTTTTTTTATAGGAATAGCGCGCAACTGAGCAAGCGGGTCACCTGATGTTAAGTGATTATCGCCGCCCATGAACATTAGCAGCACCAGAGGAACCACTAATGCGTTGCCGGCTTTTTAAGGAAGGGGACTGGCTCTTCAGCTCGCTGCCGGAACACACGGATGCTTTGCGGCAGATTACGGCTGAAGTGTGGTCGCTAGCCAGGTGGATTGGGGGTAGAATCCTACCACAAAGCGGTGACACCATCCAGATTAAGTTGTGTGGTATCAGGCACAACGACCCGTAGAGGGGACTGAGAGCGTCAGGGCCTCGTTAGCATATCGGCAGGGTGCACCGTTGAGGTGAGGTTGACTTTGGCCACATGGGTGGAATTTGGGCCACTTACACCCCTGTAGGTTCAGCTGTTTGATATTTTCGCGTCGCGTCGCATCATGTCGCGTTGTTGCGTTTGTCGCTGACGTAGGACACCCCGTGAGTCTTATATGTGCATATTTTTCTTACTTTTCAGTTTGTTTAAGGGCTTGTTACATATTAGGTGATCCACGTAAAGTTACGGTTAAAGTTTTTAAATTAGACAACCAAATAAAAAGCAAAATGGATTGCACAAGTCAATATTCGACGTAACTCCATGATTATGGTCAAAAGTAAACCATTAATCAGCCCAACCCAAAGTAGCCAGGTATTTTTGTGGTCTAATTTATGTTTCCTACCCGTAATCTGACCCGATGTGGGCAACTCTGGTCCTTTGCATAATCTAAGAAACATTTGACATCTAGGTAATATCCAATATCCTTCCACTTTAAAAATCTAAATGGCAAATGTATGCATTCCATAATAATTTGATATAGGTTCAAGGAGACGGCAAGGGTTACACTCAGTGAGTGTATTCATATACTCAAATCCTAGAGCGCACTACTTAGCCATTGCCGAGAAAAAAAACCTGAAGTTTGAAAAAAAATTTTTTTTTTTTTTGTAATAAAATCTAATAAATCGTTATAAACCATTTCTTTTGAACATTATTGAATCACGAATTTAATATTTTTTAACTTTTTAACAATTAGAACTTAAAAGACGGAGGAATGTGAATAGATTTTTTTTTCAAACTAGGATTTTTTTTGACACCCTTGCCGTCTCCATGATAGTATAATCCCAAATTAATAAATAAATTGTATTTTACAGACATTAAAGGTAAGTAACTAAGTGAAGATAAGAGTAGGTAGGTAGATAGGTACTTACCTACTCTACTCTAGTTAAAGATGGGCGAAAAGCATATCACTTAAAACTATTTTAATATTCACAAAACATTCGTTTTCATTCAATCTCGACTCACTATCTCAAGACCCCTTCATTCGTTCGCAAAGGGAATTCTTCAAAATGACGGAAACTAACCACCAGATGTCGCCACAGTCTAGACGATTGCTGATATCGAGGGTGAAATTAATTTCCTGGCTTGTGTTTGTGTGTGTGTGTGTAAGATTATTTCCATTTGTTAAGGAAATCGCACACTTATATCTATGATGCAAGACCCCCAAGATTTAAGGGGCAAGAGTCACTAACGCTTAAATTTTCAATAATGATAGGTACAAATGTTGAAAAAATAAATAATTAAGTAAGGTACATAAACTTACTTACATGCGCTGATGAAATTCCTGTCGAAAAACTGACTTGAAACGCAAAATTATAAAAATATTTTTGGTAAGTAGATATTAATTTTTTAATCTGTAAAGGAGAATGACCACCCCTGACCCAAACATTTACACAAAATGTAATTTATTAAAAATTATCTTAGGAATATATGACAATTTGAAAATTAATAATTATTAATGCTACACTTCACGATAAAAAAATGTAATAAAAAAGGAATTAAACCGTCTTTTCAACTTCCCGTTTAAGTCTGACGGCCATTTGCATTACATTCTACGCATAGGTACATTCCCAAATAAAAAGAGGTTTGTTATTTAAAAAAAAATAATTTCATTTAAAATAGAACGGATATTAATTATTTAAATACATTATTTTATTTGTTATTTGTTGTAAATCGTACAATATATGCTTAAAGTAAATAAGTAATAATTAATATATCGCACCCCGGCAAAAAAAGTGTCACAATACAAAAATACCTGTTTCGAGAAAATGTAACTTTTATAGTTTTTGTTAATTTACAATGTCAATAATTTAAAAACTATAATAGTCAGATTACTGAAATTTTATGTGTAAATAGGTTATATAAATGTTTATTATAAGGCTTTAAGTTGAACAGCAAAATCGTATTTTTTTTTAACTAACTTTTAAGAAACTTTTAATTAGATGTATATTATGACTCTTTTTTCGATTGAAATGTCTGTAGTTTTTAAAATAATACACTTTTTTATGTATGTATCACCATTACTTTTATTATTAAAAGTATTCAATATTAATTAAACATAAAGAAAACGTAACCAAATTATAAAATTCTTATTAAAATTAAATAAAAAAACATCAAACACGAACTTCTTAATGTAAATTACTAGTTTTGGCATATTTAACATTCACTAACTTCAGTCTTATTTCAGTCTTTGGCAGACAAAAATATAAAAAATTAGTCTTAGGTAGAGCTAACGTGAAATTATGTTCCTTATAAATATATGTAAATGCAATCATCATTATTACTTTTATTGGTGAACAGTAATTACTTACAAAACGTACCTACCTATGGTACAATGAAAAAAAAAAAAAATAAGCAAAGTTAAAGTATCATCAGTCCAATCATGTTTTAAAATAAAAAAAGTTACAAAACAAAGTGCTTTGTGAAAACAAATAATAATATTTTGGACGTGAACTTTACAATCAACTGTGAAAGGGTAAATTACTTACTTAAGAGATTTATAAAAAGTTTCGTAAAATTTGGGAATGTGATTGTTTTGTAATAAATCTGTAAGATCCCTTAATTTTGTTTCTTTAAGTTTTGGCTTAAACCTATACGCTGGTTTGAGGGAAATTTAATTAAGATTTTTTTTTCGCGTTAGTACTGTTTCGGAGAACTGATCATCTTTATAAGAAGTTTTAAACAACAGCTTCGTGGGGTCATCCTGTAACAGTTTGAAAATCTTCACTTCAGAAATTTTAAAAGATTTGGCTGTAGCTAACCCAATATCCTCGGACAGACGTTTCAATGAATAAAAATCACTGGATGACATTTCTTTCACGATATAGGGATTGCCTTTTTTCTTAGCGCATTTAATAGCTTCAATGTATTGACTAGGGACATAAATCGGACCTGACTTGAGTCTTCTTTGTATTTGCTTTTCTATTGTTGAATGGACAGAGTCAGCTTCATTTTGTGTATGTCCAGTAATTAGGTATTTGTGTGTTATAGACTTTATTTTAGGGAATTTTACCAGCGCATATAAGTAAATAGAAATTATGAATCTATTTTTGTTCTGACCGCAACAATTGTCCAAGTAGAATATTAGATCTAAGCCTGGTCCATCGTAATTTACCACACTACTTTCAACAAACTTGAACAAACAAGAACCAATTTCATCAGCTCCGCGGTTTGCTTCTCCTTCATGCCAATAGAAACAATCGGTTTTATCATCACCGATATGAGATACTGTAAAATTGAAGGTATTGAGTTTCGATTTGTAATAAAAAATAGAGGTATTGCCTCGTGGAAGTTGCAGGATTGCTTGCAAATCATAAATAGCAATCATTTTATTTGGACCAGAGCTTTTTTTATCAGCGTCTTTTTCAAGTCGGGAAAGGTCCTTCTCTTCAATGTGTTCAACATACTGGACTTCTAAATCTTTCTTTGCATCATCTAGAGCATTCTCATATCGTACACAAAGTTCACACCTGTCTTTTTTTGGCTTGAAGAAACTGACATTAAATTCACCATTAAACATTCTTGAGTACATTGTTTCATTGGCATAGGGCACGTTATTAGATTCACACAAGGTTTTATAATCTCTATAGAGATCACTGAGTGACTTTCCTCCATCAATGTATTCTCTTGACGACTGTTTTCTTATGTAATGAGATTCCATTCGTGGTATTGAATTGATATGATCTCTCACACTCTGGCGAAAAGATTCTGCAACTTTGCTATGGTTGCCATGTTTGCCCCTCATGTCTTGCTCAAGAAAACCGTCTTTAGATTTTTCAATAACTGTTCTGATGACGCGATCATTAATATCTAGTGTTGCCTTGAAGAAAGTTTTGCATACTCGAATCGCTGAAGGCTCTTCATTAATTTGGAAATAAAAGCTATGGTTGAGTTTTCTTGGTTGAGTTTTACCGGTAAATCTAAATGCTGGAATAATCGCTTTCATGCTCTTATGAATAAAATTACGTTGAGCAGCCAGGTCTCCTAATTGCCAATAATTTTGAAATATTTTCATTCTATTATCTAAAAAACAAAATAAATAAGTGAATAACTGAAGCCAGCCTCCATGTGGTGAAAAATGCAAACTAAAATGTACAAAAAAAATAATAATAATAATATAATAATAATAATAATAATAATAATATAAGCCTTTATTTACTGAATTGTTATACATTGTTAAAACTATATACATTTACATAAAGAATAAATAATTTTTACACTGGTATTGTAGTTTTTTTTTTTTTTTTTTTTTTTTTTTCTTTTTTCCTAAAATTTTCTTCTATTCAGTTTGCCCATGGGCATAGGCCTCCTCCAGGGTTCTCCATATATTCCTATCTTTGGCTTTTCTTTGCCATATATTCCCTGCCATTTCTCGTATGTCATCCTCCCATCTCTGGCAAGGACGACCTCTTTTTCTTTTCCCTGTTCTTGGGTACCATTCTGTAACCAATTTTGTCCACTTGTTTCTCTTGTCTCTCATAAGGTGTCCTGTCCATTTCCACTTCAGTTTTTTAATGGTGACTGATAGATCCCTTACTTTTGTCTTAGATCTAATAGTAGAGAGCCTGACTTTATCTTTTCTTTTAATATGAAGCATACTTCTCTCTATACTATTTTGACAAATTTTTAGCTTTTTAAGGTTTTTGTCAGTCAGACCCCACGTCTGGCAACCATATGTCAGACATGGGAGGATGCATATGTTGAATAGTTTTGCTTTTTCTGCTATGGGAATATCTTTATTTTTCATGATTTCTTTTAAAGCCCAATATTTTTTCCAGGTATTACATACACTGGGAGGTCAAAAAGTTCGCGGAATGGCGGGGTTGGCGTGGTTGAGTTTACTCATCTAGGTAGGCACTAATTGAGTGACTCATTGTTAGTATATATACGAAGTTTCAGCTTAATTGGGTCATTAGCTTTTGAGTTATCAACGAGTAAACAAGTCAATCGGGAAGAAAATAGCCAGTATGGAGAAAATTGAATATCGCGCCGTCATTAAGTTTCTCACCAAACAAGGAAAGACACCTCAAACCATTTTTCAAGAGATGTCAGCTGTTTATGGGGACTCCACTCCTGGGAAAACCATGATTTATAAATGGCACGCCCTTTTCAAACAAGGGAGGGACTCCATTGAAGACGACCCCCGACCTGGACGGCCGATTGAGGCTACCACGCCAGAAATAATCGAAAAAGTTGAAAAACTTGTATTGGAAGATGCCCGGCTAAAGAAAAAACAATTTGCAGCATTAGTTGGAGTATCTGAAACAACCATTTTAAACATCCTACATCAACACCTTGGTATGACAAAAGTCTGTGCAAGATGGGTTCCAAGAATGCTTTCTGCGCATCAAAAACGCGAGCGCGTCGAATGTTGTCAAGAGTTTTTGGACCGCTTTGGAGAGCAAAGGGAGGAAGTTATGGCCCGAATTGTAACTGGCGATGAAACTTGGGTTCACCATTATGAACCTGAGTCAAAGCAAGAGTCGATGCAGTGGCATAAAAAAGGCACACCCCCTCCTAAGAAGTATAAGGTGTCTCAATCGGCCGGAAAGATCATGGCGACGATCTTTTGGGATACAGAAGGTATCCTTTTGATTGATTATAAGGAACGTGGTGTTTCCATAACGGGAGAATACTACGCTTCTTTATTAGATCAATTAAAAGAAGCTATTAAGGAAAAAAGGCGAGGAAAGCTTGCAAAAGGCATACTCCTTTTGCACGACAATGCGCCCGTGCACAGAAGCCATGTTGCGACGTCTGCCATTCACCGCTGCGGATTTGAACTACTGCGCCACCCACCCTACAGCCCAGACCTGGCCCCAAGCGATTATTATTTGTTTCCAAAAATGAAGAAAGAACTGCGTGGAAAAAAATTTGGCGACGATGATGAAGTGAAGTCGGCAATTTCGGCCTATTTTGACACCCAAGACAAATCTTTTTTTTTCGACGGTATTAATAAGTTGTTTGACAGATGTAATAAATGTATTAGGGTTAAGGGAGAATACATTGAAAAGGAAAAATAGTTTAGTGTTTCAATTCATTATCTTTCCCTGTCATTCCGCGAACTTTTTGACCTCCCCTCGTATTCTTCTATCTACTTCTTTCGATGTTTGTTCTGTTGGTGATATTATTTGTCCAAGGTAAATGTATTCGTCTACATATTCTAGTATATTTGATCTTAGCGTGACAGATTCTTTTTGGGAGTTGGTCATAAGTTTGGTTTTGTCTTGGTTCATTGATAATCCCACTTTTTTGCTTTCTGTGTCTAATTGTTGTATCATAACCTGGAGCGTTTGTGCATTATTTGATAATAGGATCAGGTCATCAGCAAACCTTAGGTGACTCAGTTTCTCGCCATTTATGTTTAAACCATAACTGTCCCAAACAAGGTTTCTGAATATATTTTCAAGTACAGCCGAGAAAAGCTTTGGCGACAATGGGTCTCCTTGTTTTACACCTTTTAGTATCCTAAACTCTCTTCCCGGCTGCTCAAGTTGTATTTTAGCCGTACTGTTTCTGTACATTTCTTTTATGATTCGTATGTATTTTTTGGCAATACCTTGGTCTACTAGGGCTTTCCATATCTTGCTGTATTTTATGGAGTCAAAAGCTTTGTTGTAGTCTATAAAGGCAATATAGAATGGTATACCATACTCATTATACTTTTCTACCACCTGCTTTATGACATGAATATGATCAATTGTTGAGTATCCATTGCGGAAGCCTCCTTGTTCCCTTGGTTGGTTTTCATCAAGAGTATTGGATATTCGATTTAGTATGATTTTTGAGAAGACTTTATATATATTAGATGTAAGACTTATAGGTCTGTAGTTATTAATTTGGTTTTTACATCCTTTTTTATGAATTAAAATTATTTTTGTTTGTGTCCACTGTACTGGGATCTTTTCTGTATTTAAAACCTTATTAAAAAGTGTGGTGAGGGGAGAAGCGAGAACATCTATAGTACCTTTAAGTAACTCATTTGATATGCCATCGTCTCCTGGGGATTTGTCATTTTTTTGAGATAGGATAGCTCGTGTCACTTCACTTTTCAGGATGCATGGGACACTGTCTTCGTTCTGTTTGTCATAGTTTAAGTCTATTTCTTCGGTCTCATTGTCCCAGTAGAGGTTTTCATAGAAATCTGTAGCTATATTGTTTATAAGTTTGCGATTTGTTACCTTGCTTCTCTCTTTTGATTTTACACCGGCTATCCATGTTGTATTTTCCTGTAATGTCTTTAAAGCTTTGCGGACTCCTCCTGATTTAGTTATGAAATTACTAATAATTATGTTTCTTTGCAACTTTCTGTGTTTTCTAATACTTTCTTTAATATTTTTACTAATTTCTGCAATTTCTTTCCTATTCTCTTTCTTATCTTCTAATAATTTTCTCCTCTCTTCCATGAGATGTCTTGCCTCGTACCCCAATCTGTCTACATGATTTGTTTGAGTGTTTAGTACTTTATTTAGCTCTACCAATGCCTTTTCAATGCTATCATAATTTTCTTGAACTGTTTGTGTCTCACATACACTTTGTAATGTTTCCTGAAGAGTTTCCAATATGTTTCTTGGCAAAGGAATCTGAATATGTTTTGTTTTACTATGCATATGTTTCCTTGATTTTTTTGGCATTGTGGAGCATATTTTTCCTCTCAGTAAGCGGTGGTTGGTGTTAAAGTTGAAGTTATTTATTACATCTACATCTTTGAATATTTTTGGTTTATTTGTGAGTATAAAGTCAATTTCATTTTTGTACTTTCCATCAGGGGATATCCATGTCCATTTCTTGGCTTTTCTTTTTTTAAAAAATGTGTTCATTATTGAAAGGTTATTTTGCAATGCGAAATTTAATAGACGTTGACCATTGTCATTAAGTTTCCCTGTACTGTATCTTCCTATAGCAGGGTTCGTATTGCAATTACTTTCACCAATCTGACCATTAAAATCGCCCATTATGATGAGATTTTTGTTTGCTCTTTCTATTGTCTTGTTGAGGTTGTAGTAGAACTGATCTTTGACTATTTTTGCAGCTACTTCAGTTGGTGCATAGACTTGAATGATCGACCATGGGTCGTTTAGGTTTCCTAGCTTTATGGTAAGGAGTGCAATTCTTTCATTTACCCCTATAAATTCGACAATTTTGTTGCGTAATGACTTCTTAATTATAAACCCCACTCCATGTAGGCCTTGGGTTTCACCAATATGGAAAAAGATATAATCTTCATGCTCTTCAATCTTTTCACCGAGTCTCCTAACCTCGCTAAGCCCAATTATATCCCATTTAATTGATTTCACTGCCTCTTCTAACTCAATTAATGTTTCATCTTTTCTAAGTGTTCTGGTATTTAATGTTGCTATGTATATATTATTATACCTGTTTGTCCTTGTGTTTTGCTGTGTTGACCCTAGGGGGTGGTAGTCTAATTTCCCGTGGTGACTAGCCTGCTTGGGAAATATCTGTGCTTTGTTATTATACTTTTTATGCTTAGGTTCTACGTTATATGTTTTAGTCCGGTTACCAGTGTCACACCTGTCCTATGCTAGTAGGTAGGTATTTTTCTCTGACATAGAGTACGCACGAGCTTTCATGTATGAAAAAGCATCCACTTTGTTTAATTTATTGCTATGTCTGGATGTACTCTCGGCAGAGTCTGTGGATGGAGGTGTTTTTGACGGTGAGCGTTTCATTTTGTCAGCCCATTTTGATTCCTTCACTATAATTTTATCGTACTTAATGTAGGCAAGATTTCCCTTTTCTCTTTCTTCCTTACATTTCTTTTGTAATTCTTTCCTTTTTAGTAAAACATCTCTGGGATAGTCATCTGACAAATACAAATTATTAATCAGTTTTTTCTTGTTTTTCATTATTTCAGTTTTTTTCCAGAATGACGAAAATGAGATACGTATCGGTCTACATTTTTCCTCATCCCTCTTTCCGATTCTGTATACGTCACAAATATCCGATTTTTCGACATGCACTCCAGTTTGTCGAAGCTGCTCCACTATTTCGTCAGGCAGGGAACCCCTATTTTCGTCTTTTTCCACTAAACCGTGAAGTATGATGTTGTTTTTCCTTGTTTTGTTCTCTAAAAAGTTCAGTCTGTTTTGTAGGAAAGAAATATCCTCTTTCATTTGCATATTTATTAATAATAATATAATTATACTTAAATACTATGATGTAAAACATTAACCTTGCACTAAATCATCAACACCGTCGTTCATAGCATCCTGATTACAAATATTTTGTGTGTTACATCTTTCCCTAGCCAGTTGTAGTATCAATGCTGCTCGACTATTTTTATTCATGTGGAACCTATAAAAAATACACTGTTAGTAAAGACTGCAACTACTTAATTCCAAAAAATGTCATGTTATTAAGGTTAATCACAATAACATCTATTTAAAAAACCAGTCATAAAAAGTATAATATAGTCATAAGATTGTTTTAGTTCAATTTCATACAGGAAAAAAGACCGAACACAACATATAATTCGTGATTATTAAAATATTTTAGAAAAAAAAGACATTACATGTATTGCGTCTTTATAATATTCCATAAAACGCGAATTTAGATCAGAAATATTTAGTGATGTGCGTAATCGATTATCAATAATCGATTAATCGATTATTAAAATGATCGATTGCAATCGATTATGATTTTGCATAATCGATCATGATCGATTATAAAGATATACGTTAATTACCAAACTTTACTACCAGCTTTCTGTTATTAATTTGCTTGCTAAAATATAATATGGTTTGGCAACCCTATCATTGCAAAAAGGGTATTCCCTCAAAGTTAGTTTTAGGCTTTGTTCACACCAAACGGATAGTCAGCCGCCGACTGTGAGCGAGCGTTATGCAGCTTACAGCTTTTTCATACATACTCAACTTTTCGAACACACCGAACCGACGATACGCCTTTACCAACTGTAGCGAAATTACCCCCGCTATGAGTATCTATATATGTACAAGCTGTGCCCCGCGATGTTACCCGTGATTAATAAGTTTGTACACAAAAAAAATATTTTCATCCCATCTATTAGAAAAGGACGACTTGGTTCGCCTTTAAGTGCACCCAAAGGTGGTGTTTGCGGCGTACTTATTTATAAGTGCGCGTAAAAGATAATTGCGGCGCACTTATAAATAAGTGCGCCGCAATTATCTTTGCCGCGCACTTTTTGAAGATGAAGGGCCCGTGGTCCCACTGGGCTAGGCGCGAATGATAAGTATCGATTGTTGTTATTGTTGTTACAAGTTTGACGTCTGTGTATGTATGTGTGTCTGTATCTGTCTGTTCCCCTGTAGCGCTCAAATGGTTGAACCGATTTGAATGCGGTTTTTTTTGTTTGAAAGGTGAATTAGTCGGGAGTATTTTAAGCTATGTTTGATGAAAATTGGTTCAAGATGGCCGCCGCCACAAAATGGCGGATTACATATTTTTTCACAACTCCCTCAATATCGGTATTAAATGAAAGGTCTTGTTGTCACGACCTTTCATTTTGACGTCTGTGTGTGTATGTGTGTGTGTCTGTCTGTTCCCCCGTAGCGCTCAAACGGTTGAACCGATTTGAATGCGGTTTTTTTGTTTGAAAGGTGAATAAGTCGGGAGTGTTCTTAGTTGTGTACGATGAAAATCGGTCCAAGATGGCCGCCGCCACAAAATGGCGGATTACATATTTTTTCACAACTCCCTCAATATGGGTATCAAATGAAAGGTCTTGACTAGTAGAATAACACTATGCAAATCCAAGATGGCCGCCATCACAAAATGGCGAAATTCGGGGGTTTCTTAAATTTTTAATTTATACTTTTATTATTAATCCGCCATTTTGTGGCGGCGGCCATCTTGGACCGATTTTCATCAAATATAGCTAAAACACTCCCGAACTAATTCACCTTTCAAACAAAAAACCGCATTCAAATCGGTCTATCCGTTCGAGAGCTATGGGGGAACAGACAGACATACACATACACACACACAGACACGTCAAACTTATAACACCCCGACTTTTTTGCGTCGAGGGTTAAAAATATGAGGCGCCTTTTATTTCCTCATAGAGGGTGATGAAAAGTAGAGTGTATCACTCGGGCCGTCGGGCGCAATATATTTTTGGCTCGGGCGACGTACTTTGAATCCCTCGCTACGTTCAGGATTGTACTAAAGAATCCCTCGCTACGCTCTGGATTCAAAAAAGCGCCCTCGCCGTAAAAATATTATTTTGCTCCCTTATGATACAATCTACTATTGAACAAAATCATCTAAGAGTAACTTAGCAACGAGAACGACAGCAAATTCATGCAAAAGCATACAAATGCATGCAACGACAGCAAACTATTGCAATAATTTGTTGTGTGAGCGCGTAGACAGTGTGAGCGTGATGTACCTAAGAACAATCAGAGTTTAACAGTACCTATCTCGTTTTTGGAAGTCTATATCTATTTAAGTCCCTCAGGAACACTTTTCCGGGATAAAAAGTAGCCTATGTGTTATTCCAGGACATAACCAGCTATCTCCAATCCAAATGTCAGCCAAATCGGTCCAGTAGTTGCGGCGTTAAAAAGTAATAAACATACCCACATACATACACACACACAAACTTTCGCCTTAGTGTAATAAATAGGTACCTAATAGGTATGTATATTTAATTTTGATCAATTACATTATTTTTTAATTATTCTATTTAATTTTCTAATTTCAATTTCAAAAAATTTAAAAAATAGTGTTTGTTTTTCTTTTTTCAGAACAGTCTAAAAGGTTATAATAAAGATGTTGCTACTAAATGCAAGGGTTCAGAATTTTTTCCAGAAAGTAGAATTGTTTTTTCAGTTCTTTCTAAGAATTACTTCATAATCGATCATTAATCGATTAATAATCGATTATTATTTTATAATCGATTAATATAATCGATTAATCGATTATCAAAATAATCGAATCGGCACATCTATAGAAATATTCGTAAAAAAAGACCCTTTACAGGTTATGTCTGTTTTTTATATGACGTGGCAATATTTACAATGATTTTTCGTCAACAATATAGTCATAACACAGATTGTGTCACATTTTTCGTAAAAAAACTATTATTTTAATGTGAAACTTACCGATAATAAAGTCACATCACACGATAAAACGCTTTTCTGGCGACACAATACACGTCTGCTCCGTAATAACACAAATATGACACTGTTCACGCCGGTGATCGGAGCGAAACGGCTCCGTGAAAAAGAGTACTTAGTGCCATCTAGCGGTAACCATGCGCCACATAATAACGATGTTTTTACACCCGAACAAATGAAGTGCGCGCTATTTAATGCTGGAATTATGTCATTTTGTACACAATATGTGTTATGACACTTTTCTTGCCGGGGTGCGATATATTTTTTTTTATAATATTGTTTTAACTTCGTTGCGTTTTGTGCAATGGAATATAATATAACTACAACCTTTTTGATTTTGTGTAACGAAACTTATTTCAAGATGTCAATGTGACATGTCATTGTTTTAGTTGTGTGTGACGCTAGTGACGTCTGCTCTGTTTACATTTTGAATGTTTATTGTAGCAGAGCGGAGACCAATATTAATTTGCTTTATTGTTTTTGTATTGGATATCGTTGGACAGGTATGTTAAGTATAGTGCGCGCCAAACAAATAGTTCAAATCGGCAGGAAAGATACACGGCTTTCCTTACTACTTTAACAATTATAAACTACACATAACCTAGAATCATTTTGAAACTTAAACTTAGATTTATTTAAAATTACAAGTCCTAGAGGTATTAAAATGGTGTGTTTGGTTATCAGGAATAAACCTGCAATAAATGCTGCATACAACACGCTTGTAAACGACTGGGTTAAACGTCCATAGATTTTTGGGCATTCTCCTTTTCACGGCTAAAGAAGTCTAATCTGGGGTAACAACTAGTTAGGACTTAAAAAGAGTTCTCTATCGTGCCAAAACTGGATCGAAAGATACAATAATATTCATTCATTTCGCATTTAAAACGTACATTACTTTATACATTAGCAGTTTTGTTTGCAATTCAATTGCAGCTGTGCGAGAAATAAAATTGCAATTCTCCTACGATTCTCGTCGCCAGGTGGCGCTTAATTGGTTTATAACGAGGTTCCCGAGCTAAGTGTCGGTGCAAATGCGTCTGGAGGAACTTAGCTATGCAGTACGTATTTAAGCGTTTCTTAACAATGGGGGTATGCATTATGGTTGGGGGAATTAAGGTGACGATCTCGATCACCACTTTCATGTTCTTAAATTGACTTTCAAAAAGTATACAATTTTGAATAGGTAAATATAGTGGTCCGGCAGCCGTCGAACAAATTTTTTAGTTAGTTATTTTTTAGTTAAGTAATGATTTTTAATCATTTTTATGACCTCATTAGGTATTTGGAAATATTCGGAGTGGAGGACGCTGATTTTTTGTATTTTTTAGCTTAGTAAATAGTTGTAAAATGAAATGGCTACATAGTCCTACAAAAGTTTAGTGCACGAATTTCCCACGTGAGCGAATCGAAATGTTTAACAACTGCACACTCGAGTAGCTGCCTCCATCGAGAATTTTCATAAAGGAAAAACTTGGTTGTCTCGTCGAAACGATTCTATTCACGAAGATTCAGCCTGTTATTAATCACTAAAAAATTTGCTCGTCGGCTGCCGGACCATAGATAGGTACTTTCACTTTGCCCTAACTAGCTGATAGAGTCGGAGTCAATTATCATTAAGTAGGAGTATCTATCCCGATAAATTAATAGCACAAAGTTATTCAAAATAAACATTAATAATTTAACACTATCACTACATATTATAAAAAACAAATCGCTCGCCGCGTTTGTCTATCTGTCTGTCTTTTCGCAATAAACTCAAAAACTACTGAACGGATTTTCATGTAGCTTTCTTCAATAGATAGAGTGATTCATGAGGAAGGTTTAGGTGTATAATGTGTTAAGTTTTTGTGGAAATTGGTTGAAATATGATGATAATTATGAAAGTGTCGGAAAAAGTCAAGCCGGCTGGGAGCTTTCATTGAAAACGCTGCCTAATAGCTTTGAGATATTATAATAACAAAACAATGTATGGTAGGATATAGCGGGTAATTACTACCCATGCGAAGCCGGGATGAGTCGCTAGGTTTTTTTATAATTCATGTAAATATTAATAATGCAACTAGGCAAAGCTTTGTCCGCGTGGACTTGGGTTTGGAGCTCTGTTCATCTATCATCAGGGGAAAAAAAAACTTGGACCACGTTTATATGGATTTCAAGTTCCACGGGATTTAACCCTTTAAGAGGTGCACATCAACTAAATTGCTCGAACTTTTATATTCATTCACAAACAAAAGGTCCTTGGGAGCGTTTCCATTTTATCTCACGACAGTATCTTACCCCTTTTGAGAAAGCAATCCCTATTCGGAGTTTATCGGATACCTAACCCTCGTAAAAGTAACTGTAAATACGTATTCAATGTTAAAGGACCCGAGCTATTGTTGATGCCATTAAGGTTTTACTGTTGAACGTTTACTTTTAATGCCGGAACCTTAAGATACTGCTAAAACACTTTTTAATCATTAATGTAGTGGCTGGTGCCTTCCTGTTATCATTATCAGCTGTTTCCTGTACTATTTAAATTACGCATTCTTATCCCAAAAAAAACTTAATAAGGTAGGTAATGGCAGTTGTCATAATTTTCACCGATAAGGAATACCTATCTACGACTTAGACCAGTAGTTCCCAAAGTGGTCCAGGTGGACCCCCAAGGGTCCACGGGAGACTCGACGGGGGTCTACGTTGGCGTGACAAAAAAATGGGGGTTCACGAGTTGTAAGCGGGGGTCCACAAAAATTTATCTGCTTTCGATAATGAAGACCTAAAATGTTGGCTTGACTTCACCTAACAATGTAGGCAGATAATATTTTAAGAAGCTCAGCGACTGTTACTTGTAAAAACTTGCATATTCCATATTCAGTACTTAACTTTACTTTACAGAACTTTACTTTTTGACGTCCACTCACAGCACAATCAATTAACCAATCAATTCTCACTTTTTTCGAAAACTAATTTCGTGGTTGGAACTCAGCCGCAATGCAAATTTCCATAGTAAGATATAATATTCACATTTTTTTTTCGAGTTTTGGGAATATGGTAGAAATATACATAGCTACAGGGGGTCCATCGGAACTAGCTAAATTTTGAAAGTGGTCTATGAGCAAAAAAAGTTTGGGAACCCCTGACTTAGACGGAGTGAAGCCTTCTATTTGCGAAACTTTTTTAACATTTATAATACTTCTGTACGTGTTTTTGTCACCTAACTCCTCCTAAATGGGTGGACCGGTTTGGATGAAATTTTGTGTGTATATTTCAATGGGTTTCTACCACGGAAGAGAAAAGGCAGTCATTTTATCTATGGTTTCTACACCTAGATGGTTTGAGAATGCAATCGGATACGGTAGGTGGCGCTGATGTCGATATGTCACCGGGCAGGACGACATTTTTCGGGTTATCTAGTGATGTAAGTATAATAATATTCATCCTCAACCAGTACGTGTCCACTGTTGGATATAGGTCTCTTTCAAGTAGCGCCAACCTGCTCTATATTCGACTTTTCGCATCAATGCCAGCCACCATCCGGATATCGTCGCTCCACCTTGCCAGAGGTAGGTACCCTACACTTGGGGTGCTAGCCAGGTAACCTCCCAGTGTGCCTGGGTGCTGCTGGTCCTCTTGGATACATCCGAGGGGAAGAGCAGTATTCGGGCCGGTGCGCCCCGGTAGCATGGTTAATAATTTTCCTACAGGGATATTGTTAGCCATGGCCAATGACCTGGCGGAGGTTTCTCCGCATGTCCCTCTGATTTGCAGAGGGCACTGCGAATGAAACTGGGGATAAGACACCCCGGGGTGGGGGGCAGCGATGCCCATCGCGGGAGGAAGAGAACCTCGTTAAAAAATTACGGGAGGGCGCGAGTCTCTGGAGGGACAGCCCAGAGGCGAGCGGGAGCTCCGGCTGGGGCGGCTGCCGGACACCTGGGATGCATACTTTGGATTCCCCAGGCGTCCAGCACAGACAGCATGATGGTCATGCCACAGAGTAAAGAGGGGAAGCTTCTACAAGCGGCCCGCTGTAGGTACATTCACACATATGCGCACGTTAGTCACCCAACTGTACTGGTTGGGGGACAGAGCGGGCGTCAGTGAACCGTTGGTGAGTGTGTTTGTGTGAGTGTACCTACAGCGGGCCGCTTGTGGAAGCTTCCTCTCTGTAGATTTTCTACTCGTGTGGTCATGCCGTGGTGGTTTTTAGTGGGTATACCCCCATTCCCTCATGTGGGGGGAGTCCCACATAACCTTCGTTCTGCCGCATTCATCCGCAGAACGGGAGTATAATAAGAGGTTTTCCACCACGTCAAAAAACAAGTGTAAATTGAAAATTTAAAAACCCCCGACATTCGCCATTTTGTGGCGGCGGCCATCTTGGATTTGCAATAGTGCTATTCTACTAGTCAAGCCCTTTCATTTGATACCCATATTAAGGGAGTTGTGAAAAAATATGTAATCCGCCATTTTGTAGCGGCGGCCATCTTGGACCGATTTTCATCAAACATAGCTAACAACACTCTCGACTAAATTACCTTTCAAACAAAAAAAACCGCATTCAAATCGGTCCACCCGTTTGAGTGCCACAGGGGAACAGACAGACACACACACACACACACACACACACACACACACACACACACACACACACACACACACACACACACACACACAGACACGTCAAACTTATAACACCCCGTCGTTTTTGCGTCGGGGGTTAAAAAGGAACCCTACACTTCTTTTACCAAGGCGTGGTCTCCACTCTAGGACTTCATCGTCCTTCGTTGCTCTGACAGACGTGACCAGGCCACTGCCACGTGCTAGCCTAGCCATAATTGATAGTAAGCAATAGCCAAAAGATATCAATAATAATGCAATACCTAAGCACAAATTAATACTCGCTATACTCGCATTTACCTACTCAAACTTCTTTTTTTTTTTGTAGGTACCTAACTCAGAGCGAAGCACACAGGTTTTGTCAGGATCTACCCTTTGAAGATTTATGTCAGCTGTAACCCTGTCACTGAAAACCTAGGGAAACCCTTTTTACGATCCTCGCGGTTAGGCTAAGCAAAATCCAGCACGTAATCAGAGCGAGGAAAAAGGGCATTGTTTTATCAATGTTTTATCAATATCAAAGTGTTTTATCAATCAAATTACACCACTCACACACCTGAGTGTGGTGTAATTTATAAGAGACTTCACTTCAAAAGTAGTCATCGATACCCTCGCTGGCAAAGGACATCCACCGAAGGGTAGGAACTCTTTTTTTTTTTTGCACAAGCAGATTAAAGATAGGTACCTAGTATAATTTTAGTTTAATGATAAACTATGTAGTATAATTTAAATGTAATATTAGTTTATTAAGGCGAACACGCCATCGTACGCGTGTGCGTGCGTGCGTGCGTGCGTGCGTACGTGCGTGCGTGCGTGCGTGCGTCAGAAAATCAGCTGGTTATTAATAATATTCTACAGCGTCCTCCACTCCGAATATTTCCAAATACTTAATGAGGTTATAAAAATGATTAAAAATTATTAATACCTAACTAGCTGATTTTTTTGTATGCAGCTTAGTAGATATACTTGTATAATAAAATGGCCATGTAGTCCTACAAAAGTGGAACGATTTCCCACCCAAGCGAATCGAAATTTTTAACACCTCCCCACTCGAGTAGCTACCTCCATCGAGAATTTTCATACATAAAAACTTGTTCGTCTCGTCGAAACGTAGGTACCTACTCACGAAAATTCAGCTTGTTATTAATCACTAAAAAATTTGTTCCAGGGCTGCCGTACTACTACGGTTTTAAGCAAAATGTATAGGTACGGTGGTACGTACGGCAAATTGTCATTACCATTTCCCGTTAATCGTGCTACACCAACGGTTAACGGCCGTATACGCGATATTCGCTGTATATATTCGCTGCTGCATCATAAGAATTTCTTCCTGTCGGATTTTATCGCTGAGAGAAACTCCCAACTTATAGCTCGCTCCATTAGGGCGCTGAGTGACTTAGTTTGTGGATGAGGACAGAGAGTAATATGGTATTGTTCTGTGAGGCCAATTATTGTCATTGGCACAGCACTAGGCGTATAATAGGCTAAGTACTTGAACGTGGTCTACTAGAGGTAGTTATATTCAATATACTTTATGTCTACCTACTAGGTAGGTATACCGTGAACGTGAAACTTAATCGTGAATCGTGTTATAATGGTAAGTTAATGCTACAATGTTCAGCGTGTCGCCATCTTTTGACAAATTACCGTATTATTTGTTAAACATCGTATAAATTGCACAAATTATAATAATACATAGGTATGATTATAAGTAAGTAAGTACTTACCTTCATAATAATATTTATTTCAATTATATCTTATATTTAAATTAAAAATTCCTGGCTATTGATTTCCTTTCTTTCTTTCTTTCTTTGAATTTCTAAACGTTCATAATAATATTATGTTTGACAGAAAGTGAGAATAGCGACTGCCAGTGCTGCCAGCTTAGAGCTTTTGCCCTCTTTAGAGAAGCAATATGGAGATCGAGTCTTGTTGGATACAAATTTATTTATGGCTCTTTTAAAGACCTAAACCTCTCAAAATTGATGCTGATCTTACCTAAATAAGTTACAAAAGATGTCTATTACACCAGGGTAGATCCCTTTAAAAATAATAAAAAGTGAAAGAAAATCACAGTAGGATGAAACCCATTGGAAAAGGAGGAGAATATTATAAAAATACAAGGAAAAATAATTTGAGGTACTTATCTCGGGTGGTGAGGGGGTCGCGGGGAGGGCGTAAGGGATCGTTCGTAAGCACTGATTAGCTCTAGCAGATCCCTCGTAAGGGCTGATTGGCTCTCCAATCGTATTGTGTCCTGCTTACTCATACGACGCTGCGCGCACTTGTAGGCCACCGCTCCAGTTTCGTGCCACTGTTTATATATAATTATCATACTTATATATAATTATGATGCTCGATTTACGTTGAGCTGTACACCCATTCCGAGTTGTATTCATCCTACAAAATACTATGCTACTTCTGTATCTATGATAGCTTTTTCTAAAACCGAATAAAATAAAAAAATAATATTTTTCTCTTTATCTGTTGTCTGTGGCATCACGACCGATCAATCAAATAGAACCACTAAATTTTACCCTTTCAAATCGAAAAAATTTGTTAAATTATAAAAATTATATTTGCATTTAGTAACTACCTACTAATTTTAGGTTTTTGGACTTTTAAAAATTTAGGTGTTTATAGGGGACTGCGTCGTGTTTTTAGGGGTAATATTTTAAGGAGTTGGTAACCCTGCTGCCAGCTGTCATGTTTTGTCATTATTGTCAAAGTTGTTTGTTGATGTGCTGTCAGCTGATGACATTTACGCGGCGAGGAACACCACAGGAACACAGTGAAATCAAATTATTTCTTTTCATGTGAAATATTTAATTAATTATTTTAGTACGTGCTTTTAGTGCTTCTAAAATGTGTGATGAAACTAACCAAGAACGTCAAGATAACGAACTGGTCGCTTTACAGGTGAAATATTTAAATATTCATAACATATTGTTACATTGAAAGGGAGCCAAAATTATAAATCGGTTTTAGTCTAAACCTTGGTAAAACTGATACAATTTGGTAATTAAACTCTGTAATTATTTACCCACTCTTTGATTTGCATCGCATATTTCTTTGACACAAAATAACACAAAAGTTATACAGACCTGCTAAGTAAGTAAGTGCCATACATGCAACAATACAATTATTAAATTGTTTATTTTAAACAATTATTTAACATGTTAAGCCATTCACAGTCTATAACTGGACATAGATTAGAATACAATTATTAAAAATATACTTATGCTAACATTATTTTATTTATTATAGTGACTTATTTCTGACAAGTTTAAACATGTACAAAGTTTTATGTGGATAAATAGGTCAATTAATGATGTATTCGATAATATTAAAATTGAAGATGAATTGAAGATGTTCTTCAATATTAACATTGAAGTGTCTGTTCAAAAACAAAAACAAAAACTGACAAAGACTTATTGTTTTGGAAAATTTTAGGTTTTTTTTTGACAAAGACTTAATTATTATTTTGGAAAATTTTAGGTTTTTTTTATCAAACTCGTGTTTAGCTTTACTTAGGGAGAGGAGAGAGCGGAATGAAGGTGGCTTGACAACCAGAGGAACCCCCTAGCAACTGCCCAACTTCTCCCCACTAACCTAATAACTAGTAAGGATTTATCGGTACGAGCTTAGGACATAATAATGTGTTGGTAGTGGTGGTATGGGTATGAAATTTTTCTGAGTGCTTGCCACGAATGCCACAGCATTCTATCTTCATCAACAGGGGGGTTACCCATAATGTTTAAACAAGTATAAATTAAAAATTTATAAAACCCCCAACATTCGCCATTTTGTGGCAGCGGCCATCTTGGATTTGCAATACTGCTATTCTACTAGTCAAGCCCTTTCATGTGATACCCATATTAAGGGAGTTGTGAAAAAATATGTAATCCGCCATTTTGTAGCGGCGGCCATCTTGGACTGATTTTCTTCAAACATAGCTAACAACACTCGACTAATTCACCTTTCAAACAAAAAAACCACATTTAAATCGGTCCACCTGTTTGAGCGCCACAGGGGAACAGACAGACACATACACACAGACACGTCAAACTTATAACACCCTGTCGTTTTTGCGTTGGGGGTTAAAAAGAAAAAGCTGCATATAATACTCTAAATTATTTATTAAAGAGAGAGAAAATCAGAATGGACCGCATTGTTTGCACAACTTAACTGACAAATTGTTTCTCAGTCAATTTACGGGGATGCAGTGGTGGACAATAGAAGGAAACCGGTGTGGAATGAGTGGCGCCCTCTGGATGTGCTCTTGACTTTGCAGCCGTCAAACTCTACTACTGACGGCATTCATTGCGGGGCTACGTTGCAATTTGAGTGCTGTCATAACTATCCAGATAAGTGAGTACCTAGTGATTTTAATGTAATATAATGAAATAGAATAAATAAAATTCATTCAGAGTTACAAGGACTCAGTTACATATTTAAATATGTATGCGAGTATGTTTCCGGTTTTTCCTTGGTACCTATCCAAAATAGATAATACTTTGTCCTCGAGTTTCTATAATTAACGTTGAATAAAATGTTTATAGGTAGCTGTCAAACATAAAACAATTGCTTATGGATTCAACTAAAGTGAGCCAGGAAGCAATTTTTGTTATGGCTTCATATTGAATTAATATTATGGGACTCATTTGAACGTTTATATATTCCAGACCACCAAATATATTAATAAACAAAAGTTTTGGACTGTCAGATAACAACACTCAAAAGCTATTGAAGGAATTACAAAAATTAGCTGACGAGTTGTGTGAACGTGGCGAAGTTATGATATTCGAGTTAGCGCAATATACAGAGGTAAGGTGCAAATGACTAATTGTTGATTTTAATCAAAAAAGGAGGGGGTTCTCAGTGAAATGGATTTGAAAGCTTGTCTGAAATATAGTTTGTTGCCTTCTTTTTTTATTATTATTTAATGTGTTTATTTTTAGATAGATTCCATTTAAATTTGAGACCAGTAGGTAGAGATCAATAAATACATTCGCTTGATGATTCAAAAGCATTTGTAAAACTAAAAACTTCTATTCTATTTTAAGGTATACAATATACATATATTACATATATTTTTATAACAAAAATTAGATACTAAAAATTGATTTTTTTGCACTACACTAATCTCTGTTTTCCACATTCAGTTTATCTGTAATCTGTCAAATAAGTTATTTATTAATTTTAATATTTTTGTTTGATGATCAAAATTGATTGTTATTTCTCAAAAATTGTATGGTATTTTTTGACAAAAACAAAGTGAATTACATACGTACATACATTTTGGGTTAAATAGCCCTAACATAGGTTTGATCACCTGCTTAGCGACAAAAGCAGGCAGGCATCCTATTTATAAACACATGCATAGATTGAATATAGAAAACGGACATTTCAAAAACTCACAATAGTTAATAAATAGATAGTTTATAATTAATAGTTTATCTTTTATTATTTTTCTTCCAGTTGTTTTTAGATAACCACAACAAACCTATATTGTCTTTTTATGAAGAAATGGTCAGAGAGAAAGATGAGATGGAGAAATTGAAACAGCACGACATCCAAGTTAAGGAACATGAAGAGGTAAAAGACCAAATATTCTAAATGAGAATGTAACTGTCTGTTTGTCTGTTACCTTTTCGACAGTTGATTCACATTCACTGAATGGATCTTGATGAAATTTGCCACAGATATAGCTTGCATTGTGGAAATAGACACAGGCTACATTTATCCTGCAAAATCAAAGATACAAAGTCGTGAGCATCAGCTAGTATTTGGGCTGTACAATATTAAGGGACTGTTTCACCACCTTCTGATAATTGTCAGGTAGCTTATTCAGAACTTTTGTTTTTGTCATTTGACATGAAGTAAGAAAGTGACAAACATTTAGGCTATCCCACAAGTATCAAAAGGTGGTGAAACAGGCCCTAAATCTAGGCCAAGAAGGTGAAATTAAAAAATAATATACGTATGTTTTAGCTTAAAAAAATGAAAGACGAGATCCAACGTTGTCAAAAGGCTATGCGAGGGAGCGTCGACAGCTCGTGCAGTTCCGACCTGAACAGCGAGCACAGAAATGGCGAAAGTGATGCGCCCAAACTTTTATAGTAAGACCTTTAGGGCACTATCTCACTGGGACACCAGAGGTGGCGCAACCAGTCGCTCTACCAATAAAATGTATACACCTCTATGTATACAGAGTGCTTAGTCTCAGTTTGGAGCGCTCCAAACTTTATAGTATACTATAAGTATACTAGTGATCGAATCACAATGACTTCAGAGTAAAATGGACCTAAAATAAGAGTCTTTGGGTTCCTTTTGCTCTGAAGTCATTTGCGATTCGATCAATAGTATACTTATAGTATACTTTTAGTTTTGGAGCGCTTCAAACTGAGACTAAGCACTCAGCTCTATCCTTATACCTGCGGCCACGTACATTGAACACTGAAGGAAACGTGGAGGGGATAGCTGCGTGGAACTGTCACGCACGTAATACAATAGCTTACCCCCTCCACTTTCCCTCAGCGTTCAATGTTCGTGTCGATATTTATACCGGGTATCCGCTTGTGCAACCAATTTGGTGGCGGCGGCCGGGATCAAACGCTGGTGGCGCAACTATGGTGTCCTAGTGAGATACAATTGTAAAAGTGAAGATCCCAATTGGTGGGAAGTGTGCACAAATCTGATACCAATCAACATTTGACACTAATTTTGTAGCTATGCAGACGACCGAATGTTGTCAGCGAAGAAAATTTCAAAACAGAGCAACGGTATGGTTCCGTGTACTTGCAACATCAGAGGGACAAAAGTATTGCAGTACACACAGAAAAATAAAAAGAAGGTCTACGTTGGGAATTGCATAGGTGAGTTTGTTTACAGCCCGCCTAATTTTTATGCTGGGCATTCACTGACTGAGAATTGACCATAGGTTACTTTACTGAGTCGGTTATGTCAACTGAGTCAGTTTAGTTAACTGAGTTGGTTAGTTTGATTAATTGATTTAGTTAGTTTAACTGAATCTGTTACTTAAACTGAATCTGTTATTTCAACTGAGTCTGTAAGTTTAATTAACTGAGTTGGTTATATGAACTTCATCATTTGGTTAAATTAACTGAGTCGATTAGGTTAATTCACTGAGTTGGTTAGTTTAACTGAGTTGGTTAGTTTAATTAACTGAGTTGCTTAGTTTGGTTAACTGAGTTTAACTGAGCCAGTTAACTCAGTTCGTTATAATTACTGTGTTGGTTATTTTAACTGGGTTGTTTAGTTTATCAGAGTTGGTTAGTTTAATTCACTGAGTTGGTTAGTTTAACTGAGTTGGTTAGTTTAATTAACTGAGTTGCTTAGTTTTGTTAATTGAGTTTAACTGAGCCAGTTAACTCAGTTCGTTATAATAACTGTGTTGGTTATTTTAACTGGGTTGTTTAGTTTATCAGAGTTGGTTAGTTTAATTCACTGAGTTGGTTAGTTTAACTGAGTTGGTTAGTTTAATTAACTGAGTTGCTTAGTTTTGTTAATTGAGTTTAACTGAGCCAGTTAACTCAGTTCGTTATAATAACTGTGTTGGTTATTTTAACTGGGTTGTTTAGTTTATCAGAGTTAGTTAGTTTAATTCACTGAGTTGGTTAGTTTAACTGAGTTGGTTAGTTTAATTAACTGAGTTGCTTAGTTTTGTTAATTGAGTTTAACTGAGCCAGTTAACTCAGTTCGTTATAATAACTGTGTTGGTTATTTTAACTGGGTTGTTTAGTTTATCAGAGTCGGTTAGTTTAATTAACTGGGTCGCTTAGTTAAAAAGTTGTTTGTGTGAATGAGCGTGACTTTCTATAGTAAAATTCCACAGTCAATTTCAGACTTACCTTTACACAAGTTCAGGTAATCTATTATGTTAATCTAGTCTGCTCATAAAAATAGAATACTATTGATATTCTATTTTTATGAGCATACTTTAAAATCAAAAAGCATGAATTTGTCTTGTTCCTGCATCCACAGAGTTTTTTGCTGGTTCTTTTCGATTAAAATAGCATTTTCGACTGCAGAGCTTTGGTCTTTTTGACTGCAGATGCGTGCAGCAGCATGGCGGGTCTAATTGTAAGCTCTAAATCCCTCTCTCCTATGGGAGAGGTCTGTGACCAGCAGTGGGACGTTAAAAGGTTGTAGTGGTGGTGGTGGTGGATAGATTCTCTTCTATTGTACATGATGTGTAGACTTATTAGGGGTTGTTACTTAGATTCCGATCTGATCTGACTTTACTCTCACGATTGATATAGTTACAACCTGTATCTAAAAAAAAAAAAAAATATAAAAAAAATTACCTTTTGTTGTTGTATCTCCCAGGACACTCGCCAAACGGTTCAACCACATTCCCAGCAATAGACGACGACGGAGAAAGACTTATAGCCAAAAAGTGGTACCTCACTGTCGCGACAGACTTTCAAACACGAAGTCGACAGATGAACGCCCTACAACAGGACCTTAAAGCCATGTGTCGATTAAAACACCCATCCCTAGTGCCATACGTCGCCATGGAAAAGGACCCAGAGTCTAAAAGGACGGGTCGACAGAATGTGTACATATTCAGAGACTTCATTCTGGGGACGTCCCTAAAATTGTTACAGGAGATATCGAACTTTGGGGATAAGGCGGAAAGGTTGAAATTGGTTCGGCACGTGGGTTTGGGTGTTTTCAGTGCGTTGAAGGAGTTGCACAGTGCCAACGTGCTGCATAGGGATGTCAGGAGTGAGACTGTGTTTTTGGATGACAGCGGTAAAGTGAAATTGGTTGGCGCAGCCCTAGATGTCAGATTGGCTGAAATGATGGATGACGAGAGTTATTGTGACCGGTAAGTGTATTTATTTTTCAAGGAAACTTACAATACTTAAGGTAAATACTTAGGGCCCGTTTCACCACCTTCTGATAAGTATCGGATAGATATCTACAACTTTTGTCTTTGTGACATAAAGTAAGAAAGTGACAAAACTTACGTTTAAGCTATCAGACACTTATCATAAGGTAGTGAAACAAGCCCTTAAGATACTATAAGATATTTACAAGATTTTCACAATACTTAAGTTTTGTGCACACAAAAACCTTAAGTATTGTGAAAATCGATATTTTTGCCGCACATTTTTTTCAAATGTTTCACAATCTTGTGCACACAGAGTTATTCGACGATGAACATTTGTCTTTTTTAGATTTGATAAGAAATGAACAATAATTACAATACAATTGGATGTCAAAACTCAAAACCGATCTCGTCAATATTTTTGCAAATCCGTTAAAAATACGTTTGAAATTAGTATATTTGCATCATTTCTTATGAAAAACACATGCTCCTTTGACATCATTTTTTTGTTATCAACATACAAAAAAATATATACAACTAGCTTTTGCCCGCGGCTTTGCCCGCGTGAATTTTGATTTTTCACAAATCCTGAGGGAATCGTGGATTTCTGGTTCTCGTTCCCGCTCTCTTTTCCAACCTTTATACTTACTTTCAAGGTAGTTTGCTATAGTGATCTACCTATAGCTGTAGCTGTAGATTTGGGTTTTTTCAAAATCCCGCGGGAACTGAGGATTTTTGCAGGATAAAAAGTAGCCTATGTCTTAAGTCAGGGCATTATCTATCTCCATTCAAAATTTCTGAACTTTACTGAACAGATTTGGCTGAAATTTTGTACGACGGCGAAGTTATAGAGTAACAAACATCCAAATATCCAAACATTCAAACATCCACACTTTCACATTTATAATATTAGTAGGACTAACCAATGAGCACGACGACAAACCCCACTAAGGTATAAGAAATAATAATTAGCTATTTGGTAAGTTTTGATTAAACTGAATTATTCAAAGACAGACGAAAGCTCAAGACATCTACGCGGCCGCCCAGCTTCTGCTCTCGATTGTGACCAAGGAGTCCGGCTATGAAATACCACCCGATTTGCCCGGCCCAGCCAAAGACTTCTTTTCGAGGTACATGAGTTTCATTGTTTACCTATTAGTCCGGCAGCTCTGGAACAAATTTTTTAGTGATTAATAACAAGCTGAATTGTCGTGAGTAGGTTTGTTTCGACGAGACGAACAAGTTTTTTATCTATAAAAGTTCTCGATGGAGGTAGCTACTCAAGGGCGCAGGTGTTAAACATTTCAATTCGCTCGGCGGCAAAGCTGGTTATTAATAATATTCTACAGCGTCCTCCATTCCGAATATTTCCAAATAATTAGGTTATAGAAATGATTAAAAATTAATTCAATTCACACACGGCAAAAGTGAACTGCTGTGTGTGAATTGCCCACAGACACTTTTCTCATTTAGGTGTTTAATAGAGGATGAACATTACCAGTGGTCGGCGGAGCAATTGGTTGAACACGGCTTTTTACTGGACGCCTCTCCGACTGAATTACCTAATAATAAAGAGAAACCCGGTTCCGATAGTGGATCAGAGGTAAACTGTTTCAAATAACTGACAATTCTTTATTTTTCGGATTAATTTTTCTTAAATTATATTTTTATTATTATTAGATAGATAGATAGATAGATAGATAGATAGATAGAAATACTTTATTGCACACAAAAAATATTACATAACATGACAAAGAAACTAAAACTAAAAGAATAATTGTATGCAAAGGCGGCCTTATTGCTCACAGCAATCTCTACCAGGCAACCTTTGGTGAAAGGAGAAACTAGGTGTGTTGGATAGTACTTACACGCATTTACAGAAAAATGAAATAGTATAATATAATATAATTAATTAATTTGTAATAAGATTATTATTTGTAATAAGACTAGCAGCTTTCCGAGTCCGAGTTCTTTATATATTTGTCTAATTGGTTTTTATAGTTATTTATGCAACTGTTGTATAATAAGGGGTATTAAAACACGAATGTGTGTTTATCACATGAGTATCATATGAGTGTTTTAATACCTAATTATCAACAGTTGCATACAAGACTTTATCTATACACCCATAATATGAATCCTCTATAAAAGATTCTGAAACTTACTGCTAACATTAAAACAGCCAGTCCTAGTAACGTGTACTTAACGTAAAAGTAAGTGTTATTATGAAAACAGATGATAATATTATAATGTTGTACTGAATTTCATAATAACACTCCTTTGGATAATATTATAGTTACTAGGACATTGGGTGTTCTATTGTTGGCAATAAGCTAACTGTTTCAGAATCTTTTATAGAGGATTTAAAGCATGGGTGTAGATTGTGGGGTGCAGGTCTTTGTGGTGTGTTGATAAATGATAGATTTGACAATTGATGATAGTGGACTTGTATTGATTAATGATGATATGATATTGATATGATATGATATTGATAGTGGTACGTTCTGCGCGGATGACCGAATCGTACTGTCTTTGCCGACCGCTCTTGCGAGCAAGAGGCAATGGCGTAAACTGCTGAGTACGCGGTGTTCGGTTACACGCAGTGACCCGAACATAGATAAAGGGTGGTGTGGGTGTAGTTTGACGATGCCAATTGATTTTATAGCTTGAGATTATGTCCTCGCAGCGGATGGTTGCTTTTTTATTTCATAAATATTTTCTCGTTATTATAGCTTGTTATTTGAGCGTAATTTTCTTGATTCGCAGGATGAAGATGGTCCAAAAAGGATGCGCGATATGAGCGCTTTGGTGAACGGCCATTCCCGGCTCAATAACGAATTCGAAGTACTGAATTGGATCGGAAAAGGCGCTTTCGGTGATGTCTTGAAGGTAGTTTGCATGTTTATCATTTTATTAATTACTAGCGGTCCGCTCCGGCTTCGCCCGTGGTACATAATATACTCTAGGATCACGTACATATCCAACGGTGAAAGAATTTTTGAAATCGGTTCAGTAGTTCCTGAGATTAGCGCGTTCAAACAAACAAACTCTTCCGCTTTATTATATTACTAGCGGTCCGCCCCGGCTTCGTCCGTGGTACATATATAGCCTATAGCACTCAGGGATCACGTACATATCCAACGGTGAAAGAATTTTTGAAATCGGTTCAGTAGTTCCTTAGATTAGCGCATTCAAACAAACAAACTCTTCCGCTTTATTATATTAAGTAGTATAGATAGATGACAGAACTAAGACAGTTTATGCCTTTAACGTAAGAGGTTGTTTGTTACAATTTTTACCACAAAAATTGCCGGGCCGATTTTAATACATAATTATTATCACTTCTAAGCAGATTCTTAGCTGATATCTTGTATGGCATCTAGCCATGGGACTGCACAAGGGAGCGCTGCAGTTTTTGTCGTGGATTTTTTTTAAAGAGACATGTATTTATATAAACTTAAAAACAGGCATTGCGGGTTGTTTGCTACTTAAATAAACTTTGAAAATCCACAGAATTTTAATTTAAACCGCATCCAAATTATCGCGTAGACCAAACATTTTAGGTCCGTAACAAGCTCGACGGCGGCTTCTACGCGATCAAGCACATAAAGCTCAACCCCAAAAGTCTTGAACTGAATAAGAAAATCACTCGGGAAGTGAAATTATTGTCGCGTCTAAACCACGAGAACGTGGTCAGGTACTACAACGCGTGGATCGAGACTATAACGGAGACTGAGGAGGGGGGCGAGGTTCAGGAGAGCAGTGTTGTCAACACACCGGCGAAGAGTAAGGGGGATAGTTTACTCGAGGTGGTTGCGAAGCTCGGACAAGATGTTAAGGTCAGATTTTCAAATTGTTTGGTACTATAAAGTGTGGATCGAGACTATAACGGAGACTGAGTAGGGGGGCGAGGTTCAGGAGAGCAGTGTTGTTAACACACCGGCGAAGAATAAGGGGGATAGTTTACTCGAGGTGGTCGCGAAGCTCGGACAAGATGCTAAGGTCAGATTTTCAAATTGTTTGGTACTATAAAGTGTGGATCGAGACTATAACGGAGACTGAGGAGGGGGGCGAGGTTCAGAAGAGAGCAGTGTTGTCAACACACCGGCAAAGAATAAGGGGGATAGTTTACTCGAGGTCGTTGCGAAGCTCGGACAAGATGTTAAGGTCAGTAGTTCGAATTATTTTCGAGGTCAAGTACTACAATGAGTGAATCGAGACTATAACGGAGACTGAGGAGGGGGGTAAGATTCAGGAGAGCAGTGTTGTTAACGCACCGGTGAAGAATAAAGGGGGATCGTTTACTTGAGGTCGTTGCGAAGCTCGTCAAAGATGTTAAGGTCAGTTTATTACAGGGTGTAATTATTTTTATTACAGGGTGTAAGGGGATTGTTACCCGAAAACGTAGCGCTATTATTATACTGCCTAAACACAATCCAATACCAATAACCATTTTTTATATAGGTACTTGTAGTATATTAGTGGTGCACAACTCGGGGTCACCGCGGCGACAACTTTAGGTATTCATAGGATACATACTAGGCACATTAGTAAAATCACATTTGGTTAATTTTTTAGCTGAACCTCACTTGGTCAATGTCGGAAGGGCCGGTGCAGGTGAGAGACGAATCTTCCGAAACTGAAGAGGATTCAGATGACGATGATGAACCTTGGTTCAATATTATGAAGTAAGTGTACAATATTTTGTATTATTTATTTTCTTAATTTTGTCGAAATCACTTGGCCGCAATCTCACCAGATGGGGATATATTAATCGCTACGTCATCTTTTCGCTTCGCAAATTTGAAATGTTTCAATAATGCACGGAGTCAGTTAATCACTTTTTTGTACTACTTTAATTAAGTCACAAGCATCGTGTACTATTTTATGGATCCCACCCAATGAGAAGAAATTAGATACTAGCGTCATCTTTTCGCTCTGCAAATTTGAAATGTTTCAATAATGCACGAAGTCAGTTAATCGCTATGGATTGTTGGACTAATTTAATTACTCGTAAGTCACGAGCAATCTACTATTTCATAGCATATGTCTGACCTAAAAAAGGAGAATGATCACCCCTGACCCAAACATTTACACAAAATGTAATTTATTAAAAATTATCTTACGAATATATGACAATTTGAAAATTAATAATTATTAATGCTACACTTCACGATAAAAAAATGTAATAAAAAAGGAATTAAACCGTCTTTTTAACTTCCCGTTTAAGTCTGACCGCCATTTGCATTACATTCTACGCATAGGTACATGCCCAAATAAAAAGAGGTTTGTTATTTTTTTTAAAATAATTTCATTTAAAATAGAACGGATATTAATTATTTAAATACATTATTTTATTTGTTATTTGTTGTAAATCGTACAATATATGCTTAAAGTAAATAAGTAATAATTAATATTATTATTTTTTTATAATATTGTTTTAACTTCGTTGCGTTTTGTGCAATGGAATATAATATAACTACAACCTTTTTGATTATGTGTAAAGAAACTTATTTCAAGATGTCAATATGACATGTCATTGTTTTAGTTGTGTGTGACGCTAGTGACGTCTACTCTATTTACATTTTGAATGTTTATTGTAGCACACCGGAGACCAATATTAATTTGGTTTATTGTGTTTGTATTGGATATCGTTGGACAGGTATGTTAAGTATAGTGCGCGCCAAACAATTAATAGTTCAAATCGGCAGGAAAGATACACGGCTTTCCTTACTACTTTAACAATTATAAACTACACATAACCTAGAATCATTTTCAAACTTAAACTTAGATTTATTTAAAACTACAAGTCCTAGAGGTATTAAAATGGTGAGTTTGGTTATCAGGTATAAATCTGCAATAAATGCTGCATACAACACGTTTGTAAACGACTGGGTTACACGCCCATAGATTTTTGGGCATTCTCCTTTCGAAATCGTCCATTGTGAAGTCGACATCTCCTGAAGATGCTCTAGTATTGGAGCGTAATGATCGTCGAGTTTATTTCGTGGTGAATTTGTGTGGTGTTGTGCCTACAAATTTGTCACTGTTAGTGGATTGTAGCAAATTAATTTTGTCTTTCATTGACCTAAAAGAGTCATTTGAGGGGCGTATGCCATTTTACATTGTGTTGTAACATTGCATCGTTTGTGTTGGGTAAATAACATTGACTCAAATTAGTAACCAGTGTAATTATATTCTAGACAAGATGAAGAATCAAGCAGCGAGATAGAATTCGAAGTGAACTCAAAGCAATCGGAAACTTTACCATCCGAAGACACCACGATACAAATGCCGATGTCGAAACAGGTGCTCTACATACAGATGGAGTTCTGCGAGAAGAATACACTGAGACAGGCCATCGATAATGGACTGTATCAGGAAAATGTGAGGGCTTGGAGGCTTTTCAGAGAGATTTTGGAAGGTAATTTTGCTTCTATGTTATGATTACTTTAGGTGGAATTGTTAATTTCTGTGCGTGTAATCTTATGTCTTGTGTTCTGTTCTGCAACGCATTTTTGGGTTTTAAAAATGCAGTGACTTTTATGACTGACATTTTTAAAACCACTTAATACATTATTTGAGGGCCCTGTACAAAGCGGCAGTTATCTTGCGTTTGCAGAGTAAACAGAATACCAAAAATACTTAAATAAAATTAAAATGGGTATTTGGGGTTTAAAATCTTGTTTGGCCTTTATGAAAGCTCTTTCATTTCCATATTTTAAGAGTCCAAAAGCAATGAGAATAAGTAGAATAAATGTTAAATGCCGTTTTCTTACAGGCTTAGCCCATGTGCACCAAAAAGGTATGATACACCGAGATTTGAAACCGGTCAACATTTTCCTGGATTCAAACGACCATGTCAAGATAGGTGACTTTGGTCTGGCCACCAAAGTGTTTAGTGGACTTCCAGTTGAAGGTAAGATATTCTAAAATGGCTAACCGTGTGTTAATTAACATGCACTGTAGAAGCCGTATTAATTCTGTAGCAAACCATAATTCAAATTTTGAGTCAATGATGAAAATAACTTCCTCAGAAGAAATATTACAAAACAAAATTGACTAAGCAATCTAAAAAATCGCAATTAAACGACGGAAAACATTTCACATGATTTTTAATGAAAATTATTTTCAAGGCCATTTTAAGTTTTTTTTTTTTCAAATTTTAGATGTTCAATCACAGGAAGATGGCGACGGTCTCTTAACAGGAAAGGTAAGCTTTGTTTATACCACCTTTCAAATTTTACTATACATCCCAAAATTTTGCCAATATACTTTATATTTATACAGTTCTTGTAATGAATCTTGAAACGACTGGGCCGCTCAGTTTCAACCTATTTTTTCATCAAAATTACCTATTATTTTAAGGTTGGCACAACCCTTTACGTGGCGCCTGAGCTCCAGCAATCTGCCATTAAAGGGATATACAACCAAAAAGTCGACATCTACTCTCTGGGCATAATTTTATTCGAGATGTTTCACTCTCCATTCGACACGGGTACTGAAAGAATCTCTGTACTCACGAATTTGAGGAAAAAAGAGATCGCTATACCAAAGGATTTCCAAAGAGAAGAGAATTCCAAACAAATACACGTCATAAGGTAATTATAGTAACGATTGTCAAAAGTTTGTTTTTAAATTTAACAAAAAGTTTTTGGAACGTTTGGCAAAATCATGAACCCAACAATTTCTCTAATCCGTACTAAAAGCTGTGAAATGCTAAATCTCATCAATGAGACCTTTGTCCGGTAGCTGGACGTTAACAAAAAAATGCCCACAACTTTTTCTTCCTTGTCGTGCCTTGCCTTCTTTTCCTCCTTCTTAACGTACCCTTGAATCAAGATTCCTTAGACTATACTACATTCCCAAGTTTGTTTGTATCAATTTATAAAATTTTCCATTGCAAAGTAAAAAGACCACCAAATGCTTTGTTAAATTTTTATTCGCTCTAAAAGACCATTTGATGGTACGAAAAGGAATTCCTGCTATTCCATTCACAGATGGCTATTAGACCACGATCCTAGTCTACGCCCAACAAGCGCTGAACTGCTCGCGTCGAAACACGTACCCCGAGCAGTTCCCGAGGGTACATTCTCCGGCGTCCTGTCCCACACCCTCAGCGAGCGAGGCTCCAGGAACTACCAGCGGCTGGTGACCGCGTGCCTCGAGCAGAAGCCCTCCCCCGCCGAGGACTTCCTGTACCATAGCGCTGTGAAGACTAAACCTATGGACGTGCTTGCTGCTTTGAAAGACGTCGTTATTAAGGTTAGTAAGGAATACCACGATCCTAGTCTACGTTCAACAAGCGCTGAGCTGCTAGCGTCGAAACACGTACCAAGAGCAGTTCCCGAGGGTACATTCTCCGGCGTCCTGTCCCACACCCTCAGCGAGCGAGGCTCCAGGAACTACCAGCGGCTGGTGACCGCGTGCCTGGAGCAGAAGCCCTCCCCCGCCGAGGACTTCCTGTACCATAGCGCTGTGAAGACTAAACCCATGGACGTGCTTGCTGCTTTGAAAGACGTTTTTATTAAGGTTAGTGAGGATCGTCTTTTCTTTGTTATACTTTCAGGACGGCTCTTGAGTTTTGTGACATCCTGGTACCTTTCGATACTGCAACGGGAGCTTGATTCTAGTAGACTAGTATACAATATAGTTTAATACCTGTTTCGTTGCCCTGGTGCTTCTTTATATTGGTTAAGACAGAAAAATTTAACTTTCAAAGTACTATTGGAACATTCCAAAATATTAGAGACCTTTAGGATTGATGGAATATATCGCCCCAACAGGTTGTGCCAGTTTTGTAGTTCAATCTGCTAGTTTTACGCAGTTTTATCAAAGTTAGACAATAGTTTGCTCCGCTAATGCGAAGCAACTCGTCTCATTTTCGGACATTCTAGAAGATTTTGAATAATTCGTATTCGAATCCTCGTTTGACTTATACTGTTTTTCTAAAGGTTTTCCAAAGTCACGGCGCGACAGAGTTCACACCACCGCTAATGATTCCGCGCACCAAGCGATGGGATCAGTACCCGAATGCTGTCAGAGTTATGACGTCATCGGGGTCCGTGTGCCATCTACCACATGACCTGAGGTTGCCGTTTGCGAGGTAAGGAATATAGATATTAAAATTTCGATTTGTCCTGTGACTTGCGTAGATAAAGATGATTTGATACCGTTTAGAAATATATAGTAACTCGAATGTTACCGCTTTCAAGTAACAAATCCTAAAGGATATTCTCGTAATTTTCCATTTTACACGTTGATCTATTGTCATAATCACTACGAGTAAGTTTTTTTACTAAGTATTTTTTATTGCCACTTGTCACAATGACCACGTCTTAAATAAAATTATTTTATTTCTACCAAAAAATATCTTTGGATGATTTTATTGTCTATTTGGAATATTTGTGTTAGCAGAAATACATATTGTAATTAATAATTGAATTACTTATGGAACATTGTTCTAGACACATCGCATTATCGGGAATCAAATACATGCGTCGCTATTTGGTCGATCGCGTGTATAGGGACACGTTAAAAGGCTTTCATCCACGTGAAATGATCGAGTGCGCTTTCGATATTGTTACTCCAAAGACAGGTACTAGTTTACTACCGTCACTACCATTCATTGTTTCATCATCATCATCGTTATCTTCATTATTATCGTCAATAGCATCTGCACGATAATTTTCACTGTCATTATTTTCGTCAGTTTTACCGTCATTACCATTACCACCATGTAATTTTTTATCATCATCATGTTCTTTATCATCTCCATCACCAATCGTAACTTCGTCATCGTCATTGCTTTCAACATCATCATTATAAACATTAGTTACAATAATCTTGAATAAAATTAATCAATATACATTAATTTGGTTGCCCGAAAGAGATCTCTATGCAGCGATAAGGCCGCCAGTTGTAACTTCTACGGCCTGTCTTGTACTATTAATGTTTTCTGTGTTGTGTTGTACAATAAAAGTACATTCATTCATTCATCTTCATAACCATCATCGCCATTATCTTATTCATGCTAATAATAATCGTTATATAATCCTATAATTATCTCGTTATAGAAACCCTCTGGCCAGACGCTGAGCTCCTGGTGGTTGCGAGCCGAGCGGCCATCGAGAGTTCCCTCAAAGTGATGATACAACTGAATCATACGGATCTGTTGAAGACGCTGCTCCTATCCTGCGGAGTTCCTCAAGACAAACACGCTGTTATATACCCTGTGCTGGTGGATGTTAGTTTAGGTCAGTAAGGGCAGAGAGATGTTGGCAATACCCGACCCCATACCTCACCATACTCAAATCAAATTCTATTGTTTTTTATGCTCAGAAAAGCACTAACAAGTGTTTTAGGTATATTTGTGGTACAGTTTGGTCTGAACTTAGAGCGTTCGGCTTCATTGTAACTTTTCCTGTTATTGTGTACAATGCGCAAACTTCAATCCGGTAAAATATATTATGTGAAAAGTATTGTTTATTCACTCTGGTTTTCAGGCTATTTTAATGTGAATTGATGGCCATGAAAGGAAAATAAGAAAGTTTTTTCTTGTTAAATGCAGACCGAAATAACACCACTACTGTCTCTTTGACAAAGATTTTCCATTGATGGCGGCTTTATTTAAAGATTTAAAAGATTCTCCTTTGTACTTATGTACCCTAGTAATTATAATTTTGTAGGTCGCATAACAAGTCTACAACTGCAGACCCACCTCACGACCCTGTGCGTCACGAATCGGGACATAACCAACATGCTGCGTTTGATGGAAGCCGACGTTGGTATCCAACAGGTTCGGGAGTTGGTCGGCTCGATGGGCAGGAACAAGTGGGGCTCGACGCTGGAACGCGCGATACGGCAGTTGGAGGCTGTATGCAGTCATGCCGTCGGCTTGGGATGCGATGTGAGTGCCTCCTGTACTGTTATGATATCCTGGTACTTTTAATTTTGTAAATCCACCCACTACCACCACCACCACTACAGCCTTTTAACGTCCCACTGCTGGGCACAGGCCTCCTCTCTCAGGAGAGAGGGATTTAGAGCTTAGACCCACCACGCTGCTCCAATGCGGGTTGGCGGGCTTTAACGACTATTGTCACATGATAGTGATAATAACCGGGACCGACTGCTTAACGTGCTCTCTGAGGCATGGGGGTGAAACACCGTCAACTTTGTAAATAATTTTGTAACAAACAATTTTGTAAATAATTGTAGCTAATTCTGTTGTACACCATCTCTAAACTAAATTGACAGGTTTAATAAGCATAAATTAAAAATTTTAAAAACCCCTGACATTCGCCATTTTGTGGTGGCGGCCATCTTGGATTTGCATATTGCTATTCTACTAGTCGAGCTCTTTCATTTGATACCCATATTGAGGGAGTTGTGAATAAATATGTAATCCGCCATTTTGTGGCGACTGCCATCTTGGACCGATTTTCATCAAACGTAGCTAAGAACACTCCCGACTAATTCACCTTTCAAACAAAAAACCGCATTCAAATCGGTTCACCCGTGTTCACGGTGGAACAGACACACACACACACACATACGCACGCACGCACGCACGCACGCACACACGTCGAACTTATAACACCCCGTCATTTTCACGTCGGGGTGGGGGTTAAAAATAGTGCTATCCTTTTCCGCAGGGAGCATTGTGAAAGAGATAGGAATAGATTTAGACCCATTTAGACCTATAATTTTTTTTATCTACTCTCATATCTTAAAATCCCGAATATGAAATCAAAATGTGTCATATATTGGACTACTTTATTCACATACATCTATAATATTAAAAAAAAAAAATTAAAAAAATTCATTATAACACTACTTTGTTAGGAAATTATTGCAAAGTAATGTTATAAAATAATTTTTTCTACATTATAGTACAGGCGAACTGGGTTCTGGTATTTTTGAGCCATGGCGGGAAATTCGTGCGACCTCCTTACAGTAGATGTGTGTAACTGTACAAACGCGTTAAACATTGTGAATTGTGTTAAATTGCAGAAGAGTAACTACTAAAAATTAAGTTTACTTAAAATTAAGTAACTACTAAAAATAACTACTAAAAATTTATAACTATTAAAAATTAAATTTTTGATAAGCTTGAGCTATTTTCCGATCCACTAATTTCTATAGGACATTAGGACTCCTCTACTACTATTAATTTCTCTATGGTAACCCAGGCTGTATGGTCAACGATCTTGGCCTGTCCCGAAAGGGACAAACCGAAAAAGAAGAAGAATCTCTATGGTAACAACTGAATTTTGGCGCCATACGTTAGTTATAATATTTAAATTTTTTATTTGTTACTCAAAACTTTACAAGACATGGTTTTTATTGTGCGGAAAAATGTCTAGCAGTGATACTGAAGAGAATTTAACTCCACCTGACCACCGACCAACAATCTTTTGCCAGCAAAATCAAAGAAAACTCACGACAAATATTACCAAGATTTTATGGTTTGGATTTTAAGATATGAGTTTAGATAAAGTAGTGTATGAAACTCTACATAATTAGTTATTAAAACACTCGTGTAATACTATTAAAAAACTCGCCTGCGGCTCGTTTTTTAAACTAACACTCGTGTTTTAATAACCTCTATTATGCAACCGTTTCATAAACTACTATTAGTTCATAGATTGCGTAAAATAGAATTAGCCTGATTATCAAATTACAATGGTCATTTCAGGTACCTATAACGGTGGCTCCGTTCTTCGCGTACAACGCGACGCAGCACTGCGGAGTGTTCTGGCAGATATCCGTGGTAAGGCACGAACATCGCCCCACCACCAAACACCGCTCCAGGGATTTGATCGCAGCCGGTGGCAGGTATTTTTTTTTTGGTATAATAATTAACTAGTGACCTACTAAGACCCAGGTAGGTTACCTGTACTTACCCAGTAACTGTGTTTTCAATCCATTCAGGAACCCATTGAAATATACACACATAATTTCATACAAATCGGCCAGCCGTTTAGGAGGAGTTAGGTGACAAACATACGCACCGAAGAATTATATAGGTATGGGTGAGAGAATTTACCGTATCGACGCGACGGGTTGTTTGACAGTTACGAAACTCGTGAACATTTTCTATGGGAAAATGTTTTTCCTTTTATTTTATTTTTTCGTCAATTTTCCAGTGTTTTTAATAGTTATTCTGCTATTCGGGACGGAGACAAATACAACAAATCGATAACAATGAAAATCGCTCTAGCCATTCTCGAGTTATAAGTGTTCGAACTAACACGACTTTGTTTTATACATATAGATTAGTAAAATGGTTATCAAAGTGCATACGACACTATTCATTACAAAAAGATACCTCAAATCCTTGGTCCAATGTGTGGACCAAATTATATTTTGACGTAGTGTCCTACCTTAATACCTTAAATGTACGTTCATAGTAATACACTATCTGAATTGAACACTGATTAAGTCATGGTGTTTATCACTTTTTAACCGACTTCCATATTTGGAAGAGATTCTCAATTCAATACATCAATTTCTCCTGGATTTTTGGGGAAATTTGCGTGTTTTTTTTACTTGAAACGTTAATAGCTCCCGCACACTGGGCCACTATTGGCGACGACTAGTGGCCGCCACAAGTCGCGGAAGAGATTTTTCATACATTTTATATGGCACCACCACACACTGAGCGTTCGAGTGGCCGCGTTCGAGACACAAGAAAATGTCTTCGGCAACTGACACTGATCCGACAAAGACACTGTCTCCTGTAACACAGTTTTTACTTCCACAAGAGACAGGGCTTCATATTAATGTTATTATTATGTACGTTAATAAATAAAGATGTAAAGATGTCTCAGTGGGCGGGGGCTGGAAAGGAAGTTTACGTGATGGTCTCTTAAAAAATTTCTGGCTCCAACTGCTGATGCTGCAGGGGTACTGCCAACCTAAACTGTATACTGCCCACCTAAACTGTATACTGCTCACCTAAACTGTATACTGCTCACCTAAACTGTATACTGCTCACCTAAACTGTAAGAATAGTCTCACCAAAACTGTATACTGTAACTGTGGCCGTACCAATTTGGTACCAATAAAAATCTGTAATTTAGATATGACAACTTAGTCGAAGAGTTCTGGAGAGTGGCCCGCGTGGAAAACGATCACAACAACGCCGAGTTGAGATGCACGTCCGTCGGCTTCTCTATGTCTCTGGAGAGGATGGCGGCCATCTTGAAAAACATGGAAGTCGACATACCGCCTGTGATCAAAAATAGCGAGGTGAGCGTTATATGTATATTTGTGATTTATGGCGTATTTTGTTCTGCACTAGTTGTCCAATTATGACCGCATACTGAGGTCAAGACAAGAGTTGTTTTTACAGTGACACATATCTTTTTTGCTTCTTTATCTGTCTAAAAGAAGCAAAACAAAACGTATATCAC
This sequence comes from Melanargia galathea, assembly GCA_920104075.1. Classification (NCBI taxonomy): domain Eukaryota; kingdom Metazoa; phylum Arthropoda; class Insecta; order Lepidoptera; family Nymphalidae; genus Melanargia; species Melanargia galathea. The sequence continues at coordinate 3,482,094 of OV049875.1, read as the reverse complement.
TGTAAATCTAAATCCGCAGTTGAGTCCTTTTTATTACCCGACTGGGTTATGTGTTTCACCTGTGTGTATGTATGTCCATTCCTATGTCCGCGTGTAACTAATCAACGGCTCTACGGATTTTGATAAATGATACGTCATTAGATTTGTCTTCATGACGCGACTGTCATAGGGTACCTAAATTTAAAAAAAAATTAAAATGGCGGACTTTATGCGCTTTAATTTGCGAGCTGAAAAAAAAATTTTTCTTCAAGACCCTCGAGTGGGGTATCAAAATGAAGGGATTTAAAAGGCAAATACAAAAATGTATACAATTATATATTTGAAAATAAGTTGAGAGTGATAAATCACAGAAAATGACCGTTTCCTATGTCAGTTCGTAACTACTCAACGACTCAACCAATTTTGATAAATTATACGTCATTAGATTTGTCTTGATGGCGCAAATGTTACTGGGTACATAAAAATCATAAAAAATCAAAATGGCGGATTTTATGCACTTTAATGTGTGGGCTGAAAATTTTTTTTTTCTTCAAGACCCTCGAGTGGGGTATCAAAATAAAGGGCATTAAAAGGCCAGTACGAAAATGTATACAATCTATATGTTTTAATTCAGTTTGGAGTGACAAATCATGAAAAACAAAATAAATAACAACTACACTGTAAGTGGTACGGTGGTAGTTTATTAATTTTTTAGTTCCTTTTATAGCATGGCAGTCGGGTTTTTTAATTTTTAAATTATAGCTTGTTTCTTTCTCATAATACAAAATACTTAACAGTGTAACAATATGCGTAAGATTTAACGCAGTTTTATTTGCTCCTAACAGTGTAACACAATATGCGTAAGATTTAACGCAGTTTTATTTGCTCCTAACAGTGTAACACAATATGCGTAAGATTTAACGCAGTTTTATTTGCTCCTAACAGTGTAACACAATACGCGGAAGATTTAACGCAGTTTTATTTGCTCCTAACAGTGTAACACAATACGCGTAAGATTTAACGCAGTTTTCTTTGCTCTTAACAGTGTAACACAATATGCGTAAGATTTAACGCAGTTTTATTTGCTCTTAACAGTGTAACACAATATACGTAAGATTTAACGCATTTTTATTTGCTCTTAACAGTTTAACACAATATGCGTAAGATTTAACGCAGTTTTCTTTGCTCTTAACAGTGTAACAAAATATTCGTAAGATTTATCGCAGTTTTCTTTGCTCTTAACAGTGTAACAAAATATTCGTAAGATTTATCGCAGTTTTATTTGCTCCTAACAGTGTAACACAATATGCGTAAGATTTAACGCAGTTTTATTTGCTCTTAACAGTGTAACACAATACGCGTAAGATTTAACGCAGTTTTATTTGCTCTTAACAGTGTAACACAATACGCGTAAGATTTAACGCAGTTTTATTTGCTCCTAACAGTGTAACACAATATGCGTAAGATTTAACGCAGTTTTCTTTGCTCTTAACAGTGTAACAAAATATTCGTAAGATTTATCGCAGTTTTCTTTGCTGTTAACAGTGTAACACAATATGCGTATGCGTGTGCAACGGCAGCAAATCCGTCCGCGACGGTTCGGAGGTGAAGCGCGCGCGGATCGCTCGCGAGCTCTGGGCCAGTGGACACTCGGCCTTATGCTGGTCGGCCAATCCGGCGGATGCGCACGATCTGACCAAGTCGCCGATGGTTTTGGTGCACGACAGCCTTTATGTGCTTGTGTCTTGCTGGGAGGGGAATCGGTAATTCTTTTTCTTTTTTTTTTCTTTTTTTTTCTTTTCTTTCCTTTAATCATAATGATTTGTAATTTATTTAACGAGACAGTATGTTTCAGAGTACGCGAATTCAAAGTGTGCGCAACAGAGGTGATAGAGTTCGTGAAACAGAAATTGAGTCCTGATATCATAAGGAACCCTGACTGTGGTAAGTTTCCATTTATTCATCATGATCAACCCATTACCGGCTCACTACAGAGCACGGGTCTCCTCTCAGAGTGAGAAGGGTTTTGGCCATAGTCTACCACGCTGGCCAAGCGGATTGGCAGACTTCACACACCTTTGAGAACGTTATGGAGAACTCTCAGGCATGCAGGTTTCCTCACGATGTTTTCCTTCACCGTTAAAGCAAGTGATATTTAAATACTTAAAACGCACATTACTCCGAAAAGTTAGAGGTGCGTGCCCCGGGATCGAACCCACGACCTCCGATTAGAAGTCGGTCGTCCTAACCACTAGGCTATCATTGCTGTTTCCATTTATTATTAATATTTAAATATATAGTATATAATATATAGACACGATTTTTTAGATAGACGCGATTTTTTTAGATAGGCACGATTTTTTAAATATACACGATTTTTAGATAGGCACGATTTTTTAAATATACACAATTTTTATAGATAGGCACGTTTTTTAGACTGACGCGATTTTTAAATCAGTTAAATTTTTCCTCAAACATAGCTTGTTAAAACAAGTATCGTTTTTACTACTACTAAAATAAAACTAATAAAATTGAAGATTACTTATATAAATGATAAAAAGGCGTGGATTTGATTCGTTCCAGCAATGCGCGAGACGGCAATTCAATCATGTACATAAAATTGTTATATTGATATTGTGAATTTGGAAAAGAGCAACCGCCGAGTTTCTTGCTGGTTCTTCTTGGTTGGAATGGCATTCCGAACCAGTGGTAGATTCGTTTGACTATTCAAAAGTATAGGTATAGCTGTGATAGCCTAGTGGTTAGGACGACCGACTTCTAATCGGAGGCCGTGGGTTCGATCCCGGGCACGCACCTCTAACTTTTCGGAGTTATGTGCGTTTTAAGTATTTAAATATCACTTGCTTTAACGGTGAAGGAAAACATCGTGAGGAAACCTGCATGCCTGAGAGTTCTCCATAACGTTCTCAAAGGTGTGTGAAGTCTGCCAATTCGCTTGGCCAGCGTGGTAGACTATGGCCAAAACCCTTCTTACTCTGAGAGGAGACCCGTGCTCTGTAGTGAGCCGGTAATGGGTTGATCACGATGATTCAAAAGTACTTGTAAAAGTTTATTTGAATAAAAAACTTTTCTATTCTATTCTATTCTACTACAGGGACCCGTACCACTAGCTGGCCCGAGGGCGAGAAGTCCAACAGTCCGACCATAGCTGTCACCTTCATCACTGCTAGCGAGAGGATCACTAAAAGCAGCAAGAGGCAGTGTGAAGTGCAGGTAACTTGAAAAGCCCACAGGGTGACACGAAAAGCGACATCTTGAAGTTGGCAACGTCTGACAGTCGAAAGATCTGTCAGACGGTTCGCAAACAAACATGGCCGACTGTCGCGCCATCTATATGTCTGATTGTAATTAATTATTTGCATGCAAAGTATGACTGTGTGAAGTGTGTACTTTATAAACACTTTTTTTTTTTTTTTTGAGAAAGTAAATTAATTTATTGCAATTTAAATATCGCAGTATTGTATGATCCTCGAGTAAGTCAGTACACTTGTTTAAAGTACAGTAAAAGAGATAAATTCCAACGACAAGAAATTCTCTCACTTGCAATGAACGTTTTGTTCAATCAGACTAATTATTTATCAAGACACACGGTCGTGTGTCAAGCCAAGTTCCAGTAAGACAAATTCTTATAAGAACGGTGACAGACGGGCAGTGTGTATGTTGCTCCCCCCTCACAGATAAACAACCAGATGTCGTCGATCCTCGTGAACCTGGGCCTGCTGCCGGTGCTGAGCAGGGTGCGGGTGCACGTGCTCGCGCTGGCGTGCGAGGCGGCGTGCGTGCGCGCGCTGGCCGCCAACCTCGGCGTGCCCCTCGACGTGCCCCGCCTCCACCACGCGTTCCAGCCCGTCTGCGACACGTGAGTACCCACCACCACAGGCCAATACCTCAATGGGACACCATGGTTGCGCCACCAGCGGGTGATTGCGACACGTGAGTACAAGTCGCGACAAATAAGTCTAGCGTTGACCTTCAATGCGTAGAAGTCGAAAATGAGGTATCTCGGGGTGTGAGGGGGTCGCGGGGAGGGCGTGGGGATCGTTCGTAAGCACTGATTAGCTCTCGCGGATCCCTCGTAAGCGCTGGTTGGCTCTCCAATCGTATTGTGTCCCGCTCACTCGTACGACGCTGCGCACACTTGAAGGTCAGCGCTCGACTTAAGTGATACGTATACCCGGGAGTTATACCGACCACCATCACAGTCCTTTAGGCCGATATCTTAATGGGACATCATGGTTGCGCCACCAGCGGGTGATCCAGGCCGCGGTCACCGAATTGGTTGCACTTGCGGACACCAGAAGTGCTAACATGCGACGCATGAGAAAATTATCTCTACACTTTTTCTCGTCGAATACAATAGAATTCGACGAGAAAAAGTGTAGAGATAATTTTCTCGTGTGTCCCATGTTAGCCCTGCAAGTGAGGTATCCTCCATAGAGATGGATATACATTTCGTTTGAGAAAAAAATAACATCCCTAATATTTCATATCAGACATCGAAACTTGGCTGGGTTTAGCAGGTATTGTGTATAATTAACAAACAATATGCGCTCGCTGCGCTTTTGACCATTTTTTTTGATAATCTATCACATGGGTTGTCGATTTAAAATCATAATTCCCTTTCCAGATATTTCAAACGCCAGAACATTCTGGACGAAGCCCTCCGGGAGTTAACCAACATCGCAAAACAGTGCAACCAAAGCAGAGGTGCGGAGGAAACGCAACTATACGCTCTCTATTCAATACCGGACTCCCTATGTCGTATGATTACTTGATATATGTATAGGAAAATATATTCTCCATTCAAAATACATACTATGCAAAATCTGTTTCTCCTAAGTTGTCTTAAAAGGTAAACAAATCGCTAAAAATCTTCTCGGGGAAACGCGTAAGTGACGCTCCTTCCCCGGCGCTTTAGACGTTCTTGTGTTTGAATTTTCACTCAAATCATGACTTCATGGTTAGTCCGCGGTGAAAACGTCCTATGCGCCGTGCAAAGCGCGTCACTTACGCGTTTTTGTGAGAATGGACTTGTTTACCTTTTAAGACAAGTAAGGAAAAACAGATTATCTCTCCCATTAATTGCGATATATAAGACCTATAATGGCCGTAGAGGTCTAGACAAACAATGTTACTGGTTGTTAAATAGAAATCCACAAATCACAGCGTCTTTTATTATAACAACTCAAACTCAACTTTATCCTCTATGACATACGATTGAAATTGCCATAATGAAAACATAACACGGAAGGCACTCCGGCGCGTTGCAAGTGAAATATAAAGCTGAGATTCAAGAATTTTATCAAATTTGTTTTTCCTTAATGATAAAGCAACCTGTCGTCAGATGAGATAAAAGATTATGCTATAGAAAGAGAGTACAGTATAGGTGAATATAAAGTTTAGGTACTAATCAATGTGCAAGCTAAACTGCACTTTATTGCGTCGTAACAAGAGTCAATTTTTTATTTAAATGATTTCCAGTATAACTAGCGGTCAAAGGTAACTTGTTTATACTTGTCAAACTATTTGTCTAGTGAGATTATTATATTTTTTATGGAACTAGACTAGACAGCGAAATATTATTGTAATAATAAGAAAACTCTTTTATCATAATATAATTTATTTTATCTACTCTCATATCTTAAAATCCCGAATATGAAATCAAAATGTGTCATATATTGGACTACTTTATTCACATACATCTATAATATTAAAAAAAAAAATTAAAAAAATTCATTATAACACTACTTTGTTAGGAAATTATTGCAAAGTAATGTTATAAAATAATTTTTTCTACATTAGAATAGAATAGAATAGAATAGAATAGAAAAGTTTTTTATTCAAATAAACTTTTACAAGTGCTTTTGAATCGTCGATTGAGTCTACCACAGGTTCGGAATGCAGTTCCAGCCGAGAAGAACCTGCAAGAAACTCGGCGGTTGCTCTTTTTAAAAATAACATTATAACAATTATTATTATTAATGTACATGATTGAAATGCCGTCTCGCGCATTGCTGGAACGAGTTAAATCCAAGCTTTTTTATCGTTTATATAATCTTCAGTTGTATAATAAGCTTTTTTTATGAGCATAGGTACTTTTAAGAAAGTTCTTAAACTTGTGTAAAGGCAAGTCTAAGACATATTTTTTATTCGGATAAACTTTTACAAGTGCTTTTGAATCGACAAATGAATCTACCACTGGTTCGGAATGGTGCTTACAATTCTACACGTTAAGAAGGGCAGACAAAAGTAGCCCCATTTCCGACGGCGGCACCCGTTCACGAGCATGACGCATGATCCAGCCATTGCTTCGCTCAACCATATTTGAGGGAACGTAACAACCCGCACCACACGACACCACCACAGAAATGTTTAAAGAGAGCGTGACATACTTAGGCTACCCATGATTAAAGCATCGAATTAAACACCAATAATCGAATACTCCTCAAGTTATAATAGCGTATAAAGCGAATAAATTAAATCCATGCTTTTTTATCATTTATATAATCTTCAATTGTATAATATGCTTTTTTCATGAGCACACTTTTAATAGAATTCTTAAACTTGTGTAAAGGCAAATCTAAGATTTGTTGTGGAATTTTGTTATAGAACATTACGCCCATTCCCACAAACGACCTTTGGACCTTTTTGAGGCGTAATCGAGGAATCACTAGTCCATCTCTATTTCTTAACCGCCTATCGTGTAATTCACACTTTTTATTGTAACTGTGAATGTTTTGCTTAACAAAAATTATGTTGTTATAAATATATTGAGAAGCTACTGTAAGAATACCTATTTCTTTAAATTTCTCTCGAAGGGAATCCCGCGGTTTTAAATTATAAATTGCGCGAATTGCCCTTTTTTGTAAAACGAAAATTTTTCCAATATCAGCTGCTTTACCCCATAGTAAGATTCCATACGACATAATACTATGGAAATATGCAAAATAAACTACTTTTGCAGTTTCTACGTCTGTTAACTGTCGAATCTTCCTAACAGCGTAAGCAGCAGAGCTAAGCTTGCCAGCAAGTGTTGCTATATGGGTGCCCCATTGAAGCTTTGCATCTAGGGTTATTCCCAAGAACACAGTTGTGTTCTCAGTTTTCAATGGCTGACCACTTATCTTTAAATTGTTGCTAGTAATCCTTGTATTGGGCAATAAAAACTCGACACACTTGGTTTTTTTAGCATTTAAAAGTAGATTATTTATAGTAAACCAGTGTGAAACTTGAGATAAAGTATTATAGTACAGGTGAACTGGGTTCTGGTATTTTTGAGCCATGGCGGGAAATTCGTGCGACCTCCTTACAGTAGATGTGTGTAACTGTACAAACGCGTTAAACATTGTGAATTGTGTTAAATTGCAGAAGAGTAACTACTAAAAATTAAGTTTACTTAAAATTAAGTAACTACTAAAAATAACTACTAAAAATTAATAACTATTAAAAATTAAATTTTTGATAAGCTTGAGCTATTTTCCGATCCACTAATTTCTATAGGACATTAGGACTCCTCTACTACTATTAATTTCTCTATGGTAACCCAGGCTGTATGGTCAACGATCTTGGCCTGTCCCGAAAGGGACAAACCGAAAAAGAAGAAGAATCTCTATGGTAACAACTAAATTTTGGCGCCATACGCTAGTTATAATATTTAAATTTTTTATTTGTTACTCAAAACTTTACAAGACATGGTTTTTATTGTGCGGAAAAATGTCTAGCAGTGATACTGAAGAGAATTTAACTCCACCTGACCACCGACCAACAATCTTTTGCCAGCAAAATCAAAGAAAACTCACGACAAATATTACCAAGATTTTATGGTTTGGATTTTAAGATATGAGTTTAGATAAAGTAGTGTATGAAACTCTACATAATTAGTTATTAAAACACTCGTGTAATACTATTAAAAAACTCGCCTGCGGCTCGTTTTTTAAACTAACACTCGTGTTTTAATAACCTCTATTATGCAACCGTTTCATAAACTACTATTATTACTTAGTCATTAAGGTAGACTTTGAAATACACGACCGCGACACGCGACGCGTAAAAGTCACGGCAAATAAGTCTAGCGTTGACCTTCAATGCGCAGAAGTCGAAAATGAGGTATCTCGAGGTGTGAGGCGGTCGCGGGGAGAGCGTGGGGATCGTTCGTAAGCACTGATTAGCTCTCCCGGATCGCTCGTAAACGCTGATTGGCTCTCCAATAGTATTGTGTCCCGCTCACTCGTACGACACTGCGCGCACTTGAATGTCAGCGCTCGACTTACGTGCCGGGAGTTATATGAGAGAATTTAACGTAAGTGTACTTACAAGTCTACCTTTAGGATAATATTATACTGTGGTATATTCCTATCATAACAAACTTGGTTATATTAAACATGCTGTTTAAGTTTTTACATTCTATAAAATGTATTGAATAAAAGAAAATAATACAATATTTTGTATGAGTACAAAAGAAATATTTAAAATAAAATACTATAAAAATATATATGAAACGTTTTATTTAAACCAATTAATATACTTATTGTACTTAATATAACGAGATTCTTCTTAATATAACGAGATTCTACTTAATATAACGAGAATGTGTGTTCATTTTCGTGGAAACTTTCAATAAGCTTTTTATAATTTCCAAGCAAGTTCTTAGATAAATATGTTTTACGGCTTTAAGTCACTAGGGGGCGTTGCAAACGTGGACATTCTTCAAGGAACTTTGTCCTTGAATTTGGTCACGAAACAATAAAATATTAACTCCTGGTTCCAACTCCTCGACCTGATGTTGTAGTGGTATTGCCACTGTTCTGCCCATTGTGAACACCAGGATAATTTTTGTCACTATAATCCAACTCCCAATTCCTCAGCCTGATGCTGCCACTGCAGCATGCACCCACCAATTTTGATGCAGTATTTGCATTACACAGGTATAACCTCGGAGACAAAGGGACTTTCTCCGATTGTTCATAGGTCAATTCATGGGGGGTACCTGGTCTCGAGCTGCACCTGAGAGCAGGTTCTTAGATATATTTTAAGGTTATAGACCACAGGCGACGCTGCTTATCATCGTGGGTCTTGTTTCGTCTCATTTCTGGTAGACAGTAAGCGAATATTTTTTTTATTCCATGACAAGTAAACCCTTGATTGCGGCCCCACCTGTTAGTAACCTCTATTTCAACCCTCAGATTACAGTTCAACCAATAAGGTAATAGTAGACAATTGGTGTAGTTTGGTCGTCGTCTCACCAATAGACGTCCACTGCTGGACATAGGTCTGTTGCAGGGATCGCCACAGAACACGATCTTGTGCCGCCTGATTCCAGCGGCTGCCAGCGACTCGCTTGAGATCGTCTCCATCGAGTAGGGGGTCTACCTACGCAGTTGACTGGTGCGAGGTCGCCAATCAAGCACCTATTGGAACCCCAACGTCCATCGGTTCTTCGAGCAATATGCCCCGCCCATTGCCACTCAGTTTCGCGACTCGATGTAACTCTGGTTCTCCTGCGGATCTCCTCATTTCTGATTTGATCCCGCAGGGATACTCCGAGCGTAGCTCTCTCCATCGCCCGCTGAGTGACCCTGAGCCTTCTTATGACGCCTCTATGAGGTGCAGTTTGGTACTGAGTCTAGTCTTTGGTAGTCTTTGGTACTAATGCATGAAAGTTGCGAAGGACATATGAACGGGTGGGACAGAGGGCGTGGGTCCGAGCTTCTGGGAGCAGTTGTACTGCATCAGCATCGACGCAATGATGGAGAGGAACATGGCCATGGTCGCCCAGAACACCAGCACCAGGCAGAATCGTGCTCGACGCCAGGGCTGGATGTGTTGGTAGTTGAGAACTTCCTCATGGTTCAGCGGTCTGGAATCAACAATAAAGTTCGTAAAGTAAAACCCGACTACGCTTAGTAATTTAATTTAATGTAAAAAAAATAATTTAGTGTAAAAAGTGGCGCCATCTGTTATGTCTATCCGAAACTAATTTAATAATCTAGAAGGCCGCGCGGTCACTTCTCGATTTTTTTCGTAAATAAAATGTAGCCTATTAGGACCATAACAGTGAATCTAGAGACACCTCATTCATTAAAATAGGTTCAGTAGTTTAGGCGCTACAGTGGTAGGTAAACACAGAATCTCATACAAAAATTAGATACAAACATACATACATATTACATAGACTGCTAAAATCATAACCCTTCCTTTTGGCTTTGCCGTAGTCGGGTAAAAAGATGATGGTAAGTGGTCGTCAACAGATAGACGTCCACTGCTGGACATAGGTCTCTTGTAGGGACTTCTACACGCCTCGAGTTTGCGCTGCTTGTATCCAGCAGAGTGAGTAATCCATAACAAATTCAAAGTTTTGTATACCACACTCCGAATTACAAGTACCTAGCGCGCTCCGGTTGGTCGGCATTCGGACCAATTCAATAACCCTTACTCATGATGAACAGCCTTTACTGTCGATTAAAAAGGAAAATAAAAACCTTTGGATAACCCTCACCATCTAGGGCTACCAAATCAAAATTAGGGTTCCTGATACTCTAATTAATATTAGATACAACTTATCCAAACTTAGATAGGTACTAGTGTTGCGCTCGGTGCGCGAGCTGCAAGCAGCTCGCGTGCCTTGTAGTCTCTTCAATATTCGTAAAATAAAGAAATGGGAGGCCATACCAAATACCAGAATATTCTGGAGAGTCTCTTGAAAAATAGGAAGAAATATTGGTATCACGTTTCGTATCTTTTCTGAAAAAACACTAATCAGTTCTATGCATGCGTTTAGTGGAAAAAAAAGGATCTATACAAAAATGTTCTGGAGAGCCACTTGAAAATTAAAAAGAAATTTTGTATGGACACGAATTTTTTGTTCCGTAGCTATCTTTTTTTTACTGGCTCACCAAAGGGCCTAAGGTCTTGAACATTTTTAGTTTCAGGACCATGCCTCTATGATTGATAGTTTTTGAGGGCCGTTAGGGTACTCTGGTAATTTTTCCACATTCACTACATTTTGTGATTTTTGTGAAAAAAAATCTTTAAGTTCTATTTATAAGTGTAGTAGGGGGAAAATTTTTCATACAAAAATGTCTAAGAGAGCCTCTTGAAAAGAACCCAAAAAAATTTGTATGGAGAGAAATTTTTTTGTTCGGCGGCCATCTTTTTTTTATCGGTTCACCCAATGGCCCAAGGTTTTTAATAACATTTGTTTGGGACCATGTCTGTATGACTGGTAGTTTTGGAGGACCCATGAGGTACTCTGGTAAATTTTCCACATTCATGACGTTTCATAATTTTCCTGAAGGAAGACCCATAAGTTCTACGCACATAAATAGTGAAGGGAAAAAGTTCCATACAAAATTGTTCTGGAGAGCCTCTTGAAAAGAACCCAAAAAATTTCTATGGAGAAAATTTTTTTTTGTTCGGCGGCCATCTTTTTTTTACCGGTTCACCCAATGGCCCAAGGTCTTTAATAACATTTGTTTGGGACCATGTCTGTATGATTGGTAGTTTTGGAAGACCCATAGGGTACTCTGGTAAATTTTCCACATTCATAACGTTTCATAATTTTCCTGAAGGAAGACCCATAAGTTCTACGCTCATAAATATTGAAAGGAAAAAAGTTCCATACAAAATTGTTCTGGAGAGCCTCTTGAAAAGAACCCAAAAAATTTGTATGGAGAAAATTTTTTTTTGTTCGGCGGCCATCTTTTTTTTACCGGTTCACCCAATGGCCCAAGGTCTTTAATAACATTTGTTTGGGACCATGTCTGTATGACTGGTAGTTTTGGAGGACCCATGAGGTACTCTGGTAAATATTCCACATTCATAACGTTTCGTATTTTTCCTGAAAGGACACTCATGAGCTCTATGCATGCGTTTAGTGAGGTAAAAAAAGTTCTATACAAAAATGTTCTGGAGAGCCTCTTGAAAATTAAAAAAAAAAATTGTATGGACGCGAAAATTTTTTTTGTTCGGTGCCTATCTTTTTTTTACTGACTCACCAAAGGGCCCAAGGTTTTGAACATTTTCAGTTACAGGACCATGTCTCTATGACTGATAGTTTTTGAGAGCCTTTGGGGTACTCTGGTAAATTTTCCACATTCATGACGTTTCATATTTTTCCTGAAGGAAGACCCATAAGTTCTACGCATATAATTAGTGAGGCGAAAAAAGTTCCATACAAAATTGTTCTGGAGAGCCTCTTGAAAATTAGCAAAATTTTTGTATGGAGACGAAATTTTTTTTTGTTTGGTGGCCATATTTTTTTCACCGGTTCACCCAATGGCCCAAGGTTTTGAACATTTTTTGTTTCGGGACGGTACCTTTCCGACTGATAGTTTTTGAGATCCCTTAGGGCACCCTAGTCAGTTTTCCACGTTCAGCTCTCTCTATAATTTTGTAGACCTTATATTTTTGAATTTTACACACATGAAAATTATGGTGAAAAAGTCCCATACAAAATTGTTCAGGAGAGGTGATCAGTACCTGACTTCAAGTAGCTTTATATATATAACTAGTAGGGCGCGTGGGTGCGCGGCCCGCAAGCGGACCGCGAGGTTTCGCTTTCGGGTATTTTGGTTTGAGCAGCCTCCACCTATCTCTCCCATATTCCTAATCCTCGATCATTATCACGCTCCATATTTTTTCTTCGAATCATTCTGCTCATCAAGTAGATCTTTAGGTATTGATCATCTTTTTCCAAGAAACCACTCTTACATCTTGTATACTTGGTAAGATAGACACCAACGAAATTTGTATAGCCGCCATCTTGAATCCGCCATTTTGGGGTTTTTTTTCAGCTCAGTGCCAATTGGATGAGGTTTCAAGTAATTTTTGTTTGAGCACCTCGCACCTATCTACAATACCCTGCCCGGGCTGCTCAACCGTCTTCCAAACCCTCAATCATCATGTTTTCCCATATTTTTCTTTGAGAGTTCTCCAAAAAACCGGATCACAGCCTTGCATAGTTCACAACTTGTAGTCTTTTCAATATTCGCCATACATTTTCTATGGAAAAATAAATTCCGCCATTTTGAATTTTTTTTTAATTCATCAAGTAGAACTTTGGATCCTCATCATCTTTTGCGAAGAAACCACTTTTCCATCTTTTATACCCTCTGAGTTAGCCGAAGCCGAAATTTGTATGGCGGCCATCTTTTTTTCGCCATTTTGAATTTTTTTTCAGCTAACTGTCAATTGGATGACGTTTCAAATGACATTTGCTCGAGCACCCCCCACCTATCTTTAATACCTTAAGCGTGCCATTCGCTCGTCTCTGAAATCCTCAATCATCAGCTCTCTCCATATTTTTCCTCTTCATGAATTTTTGTCCTCTATACGACACTATCATTGAAAAAAAAATTTTTCATACAAAATTGTTCAGGAGAGGTGATCAATGAGTGAGTCACCCAATCAGCACGAGCAGCTATATATATATTAATGTAGGTATAGTCGAACTTTTAATTTGATGCAGTAAAATGACATGGGTTGCTACTTTTTGACGAAAAAAAAATAGGGATGGGGTAAAAGTAAATGATGCGAATGATTCACATCATCAAAACATCAATTATTATGTTTTATCTTTATTTACTACAGTACAAGATTTATTTTTAAGAGGAATATACCTAGTATAAATAATAATTTAAGATAGATAGATATCTGTAATAACTTCCTAATTAAGTAACTTTAATACTTTATGAAATTGTAGTCTGTTAAATATTGTATGCCTGTTAGAGGTAGATTTTCCTACTATTAACTATATACAATTATTTTAAGATCTTAAAGTAGCATTAAATGATTTCGTGATTATATTATAAATGAAATAAAGTGAACCTATCATATTATTATTGAAATTAGGTTGACAACATAGGTATACAAAATGACATTTTGAAACGTCAGTTTACTGCATTGAATTAAAAGCCGAAGTATAGGTACATGATACTTACCGATACTTATTGATTGGGATTTGAGAGGCTGTCGGAGCTAATAAGGGCTGTCTCTCTGGATCCATAATTTAAACGAGTCACAACAATCAATGAAATGATTAAGTCTCTTGAAATATTAAGGAAGACCTTATTTTAAATTCGATACAAAACTTCGGCACATAAACTAAGTATTCTAATTTTGACTTTCAAAATTCGACATTCACACTTTAGCCAAAACAAGTACACAGTTATTTTTTTTGTAATGTTTTATTTAGTTATGCTTTTTTATGCATTTTTAATTTTGGTCACACATCTATATTATACTTATATTTAAATTGTATAAGCGTCAATTATTATTTTATTTTTTAAAATTTTATTTTATTATTACTCTTGTTAATAAGTAGAGATAAATATTATAATATTATCTAAACAATAAACACTACTAATATTCCTCGCGTATGCAGGAAGACTGAAGTGACCTATGAATACATTTGATAAGTAAAAGGAGTAAAGAACTCGTTTATTATGCATTCTGCACTGCATGTCGGTGCAAAAATAGACAGATGCGTTTGTCTTTGTACATATCTATCTATAGCACAGTAAGTATACTATAAGTTGATCTAAAAATATGTAAAACAATAAGTAATTGCGAATATCTTTGTCTTCTTTCTCGTCTAATAGAGAATTAGGTACCTACATTATAATATCAGCTGTGTATAATTAACCCCCGATGCAAAAACGACGGGGTTTTATAAGTTTGACGTGTCTGTGTGTGTGTGTCTGTCTGTTCCACCCTAGCGCTCAAACGAGTGAACCGATTTGAATGCGTTTTTTTTATCTAGAATTAGTCGGGAGTGTCCTTAGCTATGTTTGATTAAAATCGGTCAAAGATGGCCACAAAATGGCGGATTTAATATTTGGGTTGGACTTAGTAGCCCTTAGCACGAATTTGGAGGTAAAAAATATTGTAGTTGATAGAGCTTTGGTCCACGATTATAATGCTACCACTCATATTACAAGGTAATGCATCGTTTTCAGGAAAATAACAAAAACAAATTCTAACCTCAGAACGGGTAAAACGTAAACAAAACGCTACATGAGCGATGTCATGCGGGAGCGGGTGTCTAAAATCTGTGGTTGTAAATGAAAAACAGTGAAATGAAACATAAAGAATAATAATAAATGTTTATAAAAGGGTATTTTTGTTTTCACACTTTTGGTAAAAGTAATAAATCCCCAAAAAGTAGGGGTGGGCAGAAGCTAGGGTAGGTTAGGTTAGGTTAGAACATAAAGATTGATGTGGTTAGGTTCTATTGGGTCCTAGGTTGGTCCAAAACGAAATCTGAACACCCCAACCCCAAGCAGTAAATCGTTTAATTAACACTTGGGTCCATATTTCTGTGCAAATAGGATAACATAAGTATAAAACTTGGTTAGGTTAAATTAGAATTTAGAACATAAACCTCAACACACGAGCCGAGCGAGCGCAGCGAGCGTGCCGCGGCAGGGGCCGGCGAGTGCCAGAACCGAATTGTTGGCGTTTCCCCCTGTCCCCTTCTTTCCTTCCTGCAATTTTTAAGGGTCGGGAATACAGGTGAGGGAGGGGGGAGGACCTTCCCAACCCTTAAAAATGTCATAGTTTGAGGTTAGGTTATAATACTATTTTTCTCTGGAACGATCCATTACCTGGTAATGAGAGTAGTATCAGGGGTGAGGGAGCAACCTCCCCTCCCCCTTCCCCTCTCCTTCTTCCCCCCCTCGTGCTAAGGGATACTAAGTTTTAACCTAATATTTTTTCACAATTCCCTCAATATGGGTATCAAATGAAAGGGCTTGACTAGTAGGATAACACTATGTAAATCCAAGATGGCCGCCACCACAAAATGGCGATTGTCGGGGTTTTTTTTTAAATTTTTAATTTATACTTACTTTACTTATTTACCTATGTTTGTCGATTAGCCGATACCCTCATAATTGCCAAACTAAGAACATACTTATTGTATTTTTTATACATCTCCCTTTAGCAAGAGTGATATAATATGATGATTATGAACACAAGTAGGTAAGACGAAAATCATGTCTAATGCTCGTGGTAAATTTTTGACAACCTAGCTGGCAAAGTGGTGAGTGCTGTTGTCTTATCATGATCAACCCATTACCGGCTCACTACAGAGCACGAGTCTCCTCTCAGAGTGAGAAGGGTTTTGGCCATAGTCTACCACGCTGGCCAAGCGGATTGGCAGACTTCACACACCTTTGAGAACGTTATGGAGAACTCTCAGGCATGCAGGTTTCCTCACGATGTTTTCCTTCACCGTTAAAGCAAGTGATATTTAAATACTTAAAACGCACATAACTCCGAAAAGTTAGAGGTGCGTGCCCGGGATCGAACCCACGACCTCCGATTAGAAGTCGGTTGTCCTAACCACTAGGCTATCACAGCTTATCTTAGTCTTATAACTATTAGGAATCTGATTCGATTACTGAGTTCTCAGTTAAAAAATATATAAACTGTTTATCTACACTGTTATTTATGTTAATACATTACTTACCGCTGAACCAATTTTGATAAAACGCACAGTCCATGGATCGCATCCTGGAGACGGACCTACGCTACTTTTTACCTCGGGAAATCAAAAAAAAAACTAAATCCACGCGGAGGAAGTCGCGGTCACCAGCTAGTTGTAACAAAGTACTGATTGTTTTTATCTATCCCTCTTAATTATTTATTTATTAAACTAAATGATTAATAGGTAACCATCCGCAAAATGTTATCGAATAAGTTATCAAAATACGGTTCAAGGTGGTTGCTCGAGACAACGTAGGTACATATAGATACAGTGTAATTAAGAAGGAAAATAGGGAGCTCACAATAATAGGTATCCATTTTGGATAGCAACACTTGTTTAGTGTAAAAAGTTTAAGGTCATGCGTGATTTCAACAAGTCATTTGACTAGTGTTTTATTTTTAACCCCTGACGCAAAAACGACGGGGTGTTATAAGTGTGTGTGTGTGTGTGTGTGTGTGTGTGTGTGTGTGTGTGCGTGTGTGTGTGTGTGTGTGTGTGTGTCTGTTCCCCTGTAGCGCTCAAACGGGTGAACCGATTTGAATGCGGTTTTTTTCGTTTGAAAGGTGAATTAGTCGAGAGTGTTGTTAGCTATGTTTGATGAAAATTGGTCCAAGATGGCCGCCGCTACAAAATGGCGGATAACATATTGTATCACAACACCCTCAATATGGGTATCAAACGAAAGGGCTTGACTAGTAGAATAGCATTATGCAAATCCAAGATGGCCGCCACCACAAAATGGCGAATGTCGAGGGTTTTTTAAATTTTTAATTTATACTTGTAATGATAATGACGATGCTATGATAAAATATGATAAATATGATAAAGGCTTGGATAAACACAACGCGAGACGGCAACGTGTTAAACGCGCTCGGAGAACCCGACCGACCGTGTGACCGTCTCCACATCAAGTAATAGATTGCGTTATACGAACATGTAAAATTGAGCCCTTGTATCAACAAGTATAAATTAAGAATTAAAAAAACCCCCGACATTCGCCATTTTGTGGTGGCGGCCATCTTGGATTTGCATAGTGCTATTCTACTAGTCAAGCCCTTTCATTTGATACCCATATTAAAGAAGTCGTAAAAAATATGTAATCCGCCATTTTGTAGCGGCTGCCATCTTGCATCGATTTTCATCAAACATAGCTAACAACACTCTCGACTAATTCACCTTTCAAACAAAAAAACCGCATTGAAATCGGTTCACCCGTTTGAGCGCTACGGGGGAACAGACAGATACACACACGCATACACACACAGACACGTCAAACTTATAACACCCCATCGTTTTTACGTCGGGGGTTAAAAATGCGAAAGCTGAATTGATTCTCAAAGAAAAATTGATGCGTATGAGAATATAATAGAATAGAATAGAAAAGTCTTTTATTCAAATAAACTTTTACAAGTATAACTTTAGAATCGTCAATTGAATCTACCACTATATCTATTCATCTTCATTCATACAAAATATCTGATTTCAATGGTTAAAATCAGTGCTGATAAAGATTTTAAGCCTTCAGTAACCGCCAAGTGTGTAACTCACCCTAAAACATAACATACCTAAAACAAACTAATATCAAATGCCAACTGCCTTAAAACTTATGAGTCGGAAACTAACTTCAGTATTTCAGGATTATGCGGTCAATCTTGTCGTGCCAGCAGTTCTGTTATTACTGTCGCTCTAAAGTTTACTCCCTAACTGCTTATTTGTATTTACAAGTTAATATGCCGCATAAGTTGTAAAATAAATATTCGAACTATTGAATTACGACTTTAAAATAAGAGTATTTGGGTTCATTTTGCTCTGAAGTCATTTGCGATTCGATCAATAGTATACTATAAAGTTTTGGAGCGCTCCAAACTGAGACTAAGCACTCTAATAGCTTGCGAAAGACATTTCAAGGAACTTCCCTTTTTTGCGCGACCGCCGCGCCACGTTGCATTCGTTTTGAGTACAAGACGTTTTTAAAATTCACAAACATTTTATAGCCTAAATAATAAATAATACCTACTTAATTAATTAATGTTTCGATCGCCTACAAAAGTGCTTTTGTTTATTCAAGCTAATGATGATCAAGCTTTGTTCAATAGATTCAATAATTTGGATGTTAGTCAGTTTAATTGGTGTCCTGTTAATAACGAAACAATGGCTCTACCCGCTGATAGATAAATAATTATTGTTTATTTAGTTCAGCACACTCGTTAACGTGGTAACCGCGAACTTATGACCCATTTAGACAATATTTAAATGTTTCTATACAGATAAATAAAATTGTCTGCCTGTTTTGGAACTATAACTGCTTCTTATGATTATTTATTTGTACGATATCATAACCCAAACACGCGTCTTTTTTTATGTAAGTATGTCTGCTTGCTTATTTGTTCGGGCTAATCGCTGGAACGTCTGAACCGATTTTGACGTGAGTTTCACAGTCAGGTAATCGGTTCAGCGGATTTGAAGATTGGCTACTTAGCCTACTTTTTATCCTGGGAATATTTAGTGTTCCTGCGTACAAAATAATAGAATAGAATAGAATAGAAATAGAATAGAAAAGATTTTTATTCAAATAAACTTTTACAAGTACTTTTGAATAGTCAAACGAATCTACCACTGGTTTGGAATGCCATTCCAACCGAGAAGAACCAGCAAGAAACTCGGCGGTTGCTCTTTTCCAAATTTACAATATCAATATAACAATTTTATGTTAAGTACATGATTGAATTGCCGTTTCGCGCATTGCTGGAACGAGTCAAATCCACGCCTTTATATCATTTATATAAGTAACTAGCAGATGCCAGCGACTTCGTCCGCTTGGATTCTTATAAATCTCACTTGGGGGTAGAATTTCCAAAATTCCTGAAACACGTAATTCTTTATTTTTAACCGAAAATACAAATACCGATTTTCATTGATATAACTTTAAAAATGACGGACTTTCATACAAACTTTCAACTCCCATTTAACCTACTTGGGAGTTGTTTTTCCAAATTTCTATAAACTCGTAACTCTTTATTTTTAACCGAAAACCAAAATATTAATTTTCATGGATATAACTTGAAAAATGACAAACTTTCATACAAACTTAAATCCCCTATTTAACCCCCTTAGGGATGGAATTCGCAATAATCCTTTCTTAGTGTGCGCCTACGTCATAAAAGGAAGCTACAGTGAAAATTTCAAGTTTCAGTGGTTTTGACTGTGCGTTGATTGTCAGTCAGGACAAGCTACTTTATATTATTATAGATCTTCAATTTTATTCAGATAAGCTTTCACAAGCGCTTACGAATCGACAAATGAATCTACCACAGGTTCGGAATGGTGCTTACAATTCTACACATGTGAATAATTCTTGATATTTAGGTACCTACCTAGATAATAATTATTATATTTATCACTTGCTGTAACGGTAAAGGAAAACATCTAGAGGAAACCCGCATGCCTGAGAGTTCTCCATATTGTTCTCCAAAGGTGTGCAAAGTCCACCAATCCGCACTTGACCAGCGTGGTGGGCTACGCCTGAACCCTTCTCATTTTGAGAAGAGACCGTGGGTTATTCTGTAACTTAGTTTCCAACTGAAAATAGTTGCCAACGAATTAGTTCGATATACATTGCTGCTTTACTGTGTGAAAAATATAAACAGTGATTTCATTTCACACATTAAAGCAGCGATGTATATCGAACTAATTCGGTGGCTATAATTTTCAGTTGGTAACTAAGTTAGAGAATAGCCCCCCTGTACCCTGTAGTGGGCCGGTAATGGGTTGATCATGAAGATGACGAATGATATCTCATAACATTTTCATCACCCAATATAAACTCATCTCATTCCGCAGGTAGGTATTTTCTAAACCAGAAAATGCGTTAGCCGAATAAATTTTCCCTGGGAAACAAAGAAATGCTGGAACGAGCGTGTCATCGTGGGTAAAATATTACTGTTTGCTCGCGGAGATTACTCGACACTCCGTAGAAATTCCCCGCTTCAACCGTTTGCAATTTAAACTTTGTGCGAAATAATTTAAGTAGGTAAAAGTAAATATAAGTAAAACAAATCAAAATCTCTATTGCGTAAACAAGAGATAAAGTTCGCAAACTAAAACCCGACTACTCTTAATATCAAATAATAATTTAGTGTGCAGAAAAACGTGTATTCAACTGCGTCCATTAGGAAGAAAGCGCGGGGCAACCAGCTAGTGGCGCCATCTGTTATGTTTATCTGAAACAAACTAAACATTCCAATTTAGCCGCGCGAACGTCACTTCTCGATTTTTTTCGACCCGGACCATAACAACGAATCAATCGACACCTCATTCATCAAAATCGGCCCCGTAGTTTAGGCGCTACGATGGAATAAAAATCAGATACAAACATCATACATACATACCTACATATGCATACATAGTACATACATACATACATACGTAGGTACATAGACTGTTAAAATCATAACCCTTCCTGTTGGCTTTGCCGTAGTCGGGTAAAAAGCGAACTAAACAAGTATAAATTAAAAATTTAAAAAACCCCCGACATTCGCCATTTTGTGGCGGCGGCCATCTTGGATATATTACTATTCTACTAGTCAAGCCCTTTCATTTGATAGCCATATTAAGGGAGTTGTGAAAAAATATGTAATCCGCCATTTTGTAGCGGCGGCCATCTTGGATCGATTTTCATCAAACATAGCTAACAACACTCTCGACTAATTCTCCTTTCAAACGAAAAAAACCGCATTCAAATCGGTCCACCCGTTTGAGCGCCACAGGGGAAGAGACAGACACACACGCACACACATACACACACACACACAGACACGTCAAACTTATAACACCCTGTCGTTTTTGCGTCGGGGGTTAAAAAGAATAAACCTAGCCTATAGCCATAGCATATATACATTATACATAGTCATATACAAAGACTCTACATGGAAAACATAGAGTCTTTGTATATGACTATGATGTAGCTGTATATATTATTAGTCATTATTAAGTACCTACCTACCTAACGTTCTTACTAGTTATCACGGGCTATCTTATACGCTAGGTTGTACCTTACTATTTTTGTACATTGTATGATGGATATAGCATAAACAACAATGTTGTTTATTTAGAACATAATTTAACTATAAACATAAAGTTAATGTACCTAATATAATATTAAATATAGGTAGTACCATGGTCCATGGTAGTACCTATACATATAATAAGCTCGTGGGGGATATAACTAGATGTAATCCTTACTAATATAATATTATAAATGCGAAAGTACTTACCTACTCTGTAAATGTTTGTCTGTCCTTCTAACAATAAGTTGATTACGTCTACGATTTTGAAAAAGGAATAGGGATCCCGGAGACGGACATAGGTTTTTTTAAACCAGGAAATCAAAGAGAAATTCCCACGGTGATTTAAAAAAACCTAAAACCACGCGGACGGAGTCACGAGCATCAGCTAGTTAGTACCTAAATATATTTTTGTTAAACTTGTGAAAAGCTGAAATTTCCCTTCGCGTTGTCTTCACAGCTCTATTAAGCCGCAGCATCCACGATGTTTTATCTCGCGAAAATATTAGGTCATTTGTTGGGCTCGAGGATTTATAGCTCACTCTGGAGTCTGGGCACATGAGTAGATATCCGTACAGAGAGGGAGCTTCATACAAGGGGCCCGCTGTAGGTACACTCACACAGCACACGTTTGTCATCCAACTGAGCTGGTAGGAGGTCAGACGCGGGCGTCCGTGAACCGTTGGTGAGAGCTCATGTGTGAGTGTACCTACAGCGGGCAGTTTGTATGAAGCTGATGAATGACGACCTCCCTGACGCATGACAACCTCTCTGGCGCAGTGGTGAGCGCTGTGGTCTTATAAGTGGGAGGTCCCGGGTTCGATTCCCGGCAGGGGCCATTTGGGATTTTATAATTTCTAAATTGTCTCAGATCTAGTCTGGAAGGCTTAAGCCGTTGCTAGTTACCACCCTACCGGCAAAGCCGTGCCGCCAAGCGATTTAGCGTTCCGGTACGATGCCGTGTAGAAACCTATCAAGGGGTATACATACCTCTTCCAACTTAGCCCGCTTCCATCTTAGACTGCATCATTACTTACCATCAGGTGAGATTGTAGTCAAGGGCTAACTTGTAGTTGAATAAAAAAAAAAGCTTCCTCTCTGTACGGATATCTACTCATGTGTTCTGGGCGACACTGCTTCAAATTATTGCGGTGACGCTTTTGTCCTTTATCAAGCCTGTCTCGCTTTGCTGTGGAATCAGCGAGCTGTAAGTACCTACATCGGTGCAATCCGTAACGTCGTCGGTTAAACTAAAGCCCAAATTAGACGGTTAATTTTTCGGGATTTTTGCTTTCATTTTCGAGGCTTCATCGGTGAATCATCGAAAATAAACCGTCTAAACATCGACCGTTCATCGTTCCCAGGCACTGTGCCATATCAAATATCGTATCGTGCATCGTTTATCGCAACGGGGCACGGTCTAAATTGGACTCGTCTAATTTGGGCTTTAAGCCCAAATTAGACGGTGCCCAGTTCATCGTTCATTTTTGCGATGAACGATGCACGATACGATATTTGCTATGGCACAGTGCCTGTGAACGATGAACGGTCGGTGTTTAGACGGTTCATTTCGATTATTCAGCGATGAAGTCTCGAAAATGAAAGCAAAAATCCCGAAAAATTAACCGTCTAATTTTGACTTGATGAGTTAGCAATGTCCCTAAATTTTTCCGAACACACATGAAATATCTTCACTGACGTTTGTCTAATGAAGAGATTATTTTTAGCACGAATTAAAGTTCCTACTTCGAACGTTAAAATAATATCAAGCAATATTCCCCTACAACTTTTGGTTAAAAATCACTGTTGCTATTTCAATTACGCAGGATTGAAAACGAAATGGGCCAATTAAGCTCGGGACGAAATGAACATTAGTACCTATAAATTAAAAATTAAAAAAAAAACAACATTTGCCATTTTGTGGCGGCGGCCATCTTGAATTTGCATAGTGCTATTCTACTAGTCATTTGATACCCATATTGAGGGGGTTGTATTGATGTTATCCGCCATTTTGTGGCGGCGGCCATCTTGGACCGATTTTCATCAAACATAGCTAAGAACACTCCCGACAAAATCACCTTTCAAACAAAAAAACAGCAATAAATCAGTTCACCCGTTTCAGCGCTACGGGAGAACAGACAGATTACACACAGACACTTCAAACTTATAACACCCCGCCCGTCGTTTTTGCGTCGGGGGATAAAAATCACTGTTGCTATTTCAATTAGGTACGCAGGATTGAAAACGAGACGGGCCAATTAAGCTCGGGACGAAATGAAAAATAATTTATAGCGCTACTAAATCGCGTTTGAGTTTGAGATTAAAATCAGACTCGCAACTAGGACACCTACTAAAAATGTTTTAGGGTTCCGTACCCAAACGGCAAAAACGGAGCCCTATTAATGTCACTCTGCTGTCTGTCTGTCTGACGGCCGCCGGTCACAGGTTGAAAGCTCGTAGACGTAATTAAATTTTGGTTAAAAAAAAATAACAAACCTGAAATTTTGGTATTTGGTGTAAAACGTTGACGCAAAAACAAATATTGAATTAGAATTTAGAAATTGCATTAAATTATTTTTAGGGGGCTCCCATACATGAAAAAGGGACCAGAAAAAAATCTTTCTTACCATATCTTGTGTAATATCATTGGTTAGAGCTCATTGAGTAGAATACGAATATATACTTACATTTTTTTTTTTTTGCTTAAAAAATAAGAAAATGGGGTGGCCATCAAAGTTGTTGGTTTTAGACCATTTTTGTGACGGGAGCCTATCTCAAAAACTATACCAGTTATTTATTTAAACAACAAACACTGAAAACAACGATTCATAAAGTAGTTTGTAAGCTGTGACCAAAACAAACGAACATTCTTTTGGTTTTGTTTTACGTTTGTTGCGATGTCTAGCTCGGAAATTAAATAATTACTTACACTCAAAATATTTTCCTATCATAATAATATTTTATATTTGTTTGATTATTCATAATAATGTACGGAACCTTAAAAGAGCGAGACCCGACTCGCACTTGGCCGGCTTTTATTTATTTCATTTACTAGCTTTAAACTACATAGGGTGGGTTGCACAGGCGGTTAAAGTAACGTTACGGTTAAAGTTAAATTGAAAGAGGATTACACAACGTCACGGTCATTAACTTTTGACCAAATAGCATTAACCCTAAACTACCTAATGAAATGGGTCAACACAAAGTAAGCGTCAAAATAACTTATGAAAACTGAATCTTGGAGCCGAAAAATTTTTGAGATTTTGTAATTTTCCTGGTAGTCCCATTAGCTGATGATACCTACATTTGACGCGAGTTATAATTTTATAAATTATACATCGTGCAACGCCCGCGTCATAAGCAATTTTGACTATCATTCAGAGTACGGTAACACTGATAAAGTCTAATGTAACATCGACTACAACCTGCTACAACGTTAGCTAACAAGTATTTAAATTAAAAATTTAAAAAACCCCCGACATTCGCCATTTTGTGTCTGCGGTCATCTTTGATTTGCAATAGTGCTATTCTACTAGTCAAGCCCTTTCATTTGATACCCATACTAAGGGAGTTGTGAAAAAATATGTAATCCGCTATTTTGTAGCGGCGGCCATCTTGGATCGATTTTCATCAAACATTGCTAACAATACTCGACTAATTCACGTTTCAAACAAAAAAACCGCATTCAAATCGGTCCACCCGTTTGAGCGCTACAGGCATTGATGTAATACAGGGGAACAGACAGACACACACTGACAGACACGTGAAACTTATAACACCCCGTCGTTTTTGCGTCGGAGGTTAAAAAGTACGTGCTAACATTACAGCCCTTCAACTTCCCACAGCTGGGCATAGATCTCCTCTGTTACAGGAGAGAGGGATTCATAGCTTAAGCCCACCACGCTGTTCCAATGGCGAGATAAAATTAACGTGCAACTCACCCATCACAAAACTTACGTGCGGCATCCGACACTTGGGAGCCGTGTCGCGTACTTCAAAGTCTACTTTAGCAGTTTCAGTATAATGTGTTCAACAAACACAATTATCACCCACTAACACAAGTGCGAAGTAGCTTTTCATGTCATCCCGCGAACCGCGCGGTAATTTCATTTTCTGGCGCGGATGTTTCCGTGAGTTTCACTCGCAATTTGCTCTGAGTGGAAACCAAGGGCGAACTACTTTGAAGCCGGTGCCACAGTGAGTTTCCCCGCTCCCTTTGTATTATATATAGCCTCGCAAGTCGCATATAATAAACCTACCTATAATCACACTCATGTGTCGATAACTTATTTTGACAGAGTAATATGCCATTTTACATTAGTAGGAGGAAGACAAAACACATATTTTCTTATTTACCATTACTATGTTTTTATTTCGTAGACTGAAAATTTTTCTTTCGAAAAATGGTCGGAGCTTAGGCTCCATGATTATGAATCTATTGAAATCTGCGTGAATAGTTCATGTAATCCGTGATAGCGTCACATATATTTTCTGCCAGTGTATCTACATGTTAATTGCGACCTCGAAAACAATTGGCAGAAAATATTTTTCGCCCATATTTAAATACACGCCGCTCTGTTTACTATATTTAAAAATCCAATAAGAAAATTCTACGACAGAAATCATTCTTCATTTACGACATCATAAGGTAACGTAGATATCCCAAATGAAAATGCGCGCTTCGATGTGATAATAAATGATAAAACGTAGACTTATTATGACGTATAGGTGTATTTTCAATTTACATAGGCGTCCAACAGACGACGGGTAGATACCTACTGCACCAGTTAAGGCTAAGCGTATGCTGAGAAGCAGGCGACGCAGCACAGCTCAGTGCAGCACAGTGCAGGGCAGGGCAGTTGAAGCAGACATGTGCCCACTCCGCATGCTGCGACGCAGCTGACATTCGCATCCTAGCTAGTTGTCACCCATAATAACTCTTTCAATGTCTTTTTTGAATAGTCTGGATGATTTGTATCATACAAACAAGGTTCACAACGAACTAATTCAATTAAATGTTCTGTCATTGCAACAAAATTATAAAATATTGTTGGATTTAAAATTATAAAATATTATTGATGTTTTATTGGAGATAGAATATGCCCTGACTTAAAACATAGGCTACTTTTTATCCTGGAAAAATCCACAGTTCCCGCGGGATTTTGAAAAACCCGAAATCTATATCTTCAGCTATAGGTAGATTACTATAGCGAACTTCCTTGATAGTAGGTATAAAGATTGGAAAAGGGAGCGGGAACGGGAACCGGAAATCCATGATTCCCTCGGGGTTTGTTTAAAACCAAAATTCACGCAGGCGAAGCCGCGGGCAGATGCTAGTTATACATACAATTTACAGATCCTACATCTAGGTAATGTGACAAAACTGATAGCAAAACCTGTCGTCTGATGGACCCCATAAGGTTCTATACACTTTACATACCTTAAAGATAAATACTGGGAAATTTGCGCGTAAAAGTCGCATAAAGTAATATATCCATTCGTCGGCAGTGTCAAGATGATGGATCACCCACCCTACCTACTTCAAGCTCATGAAATAGGTATTATGTTTCATTTTGCGTCTTGTGACCTGAATCTATCATATTCAACTAGGTAAGCAAGATATTTCTTTTTATCCTGCCATTGGATGAAAGCAAGGTGCTTCTTTTAATTATAAATAGATGTTATTTTAATACATATTTATTGTAGAGAATATTCCCAGAACATGAATTTAACATGCCGTGAAAACTCACGTTTTGTATGGATAACGACGTACGGCGTGCCGTAGACGGCGTAAGGTACGGCGTTATCCATACAAAACGTGAGTTTTCACGGCGTGTTAACAAGAGGCCTTACCCTACCTAAAACTCTGGCAAAATTATGAATGCATATATACCTACATACACATACATATAACCTAAACATAGACCTAAATAAATCTCTGAAAAAAATTGTAGAAATTTATTACCTATCTAAAATTACTATTACAAAAATTACTGAACAAAAACTCTACTAGAGTTCTAAAACTAAAGCAACTAAGAATTATGCTTACTTTTTACGCACGTTTGGTACACGTGCCAAACCGCAGAAAAATCTAGTAGGTACCTAGATATATGAAAATGTAGTTTTGCTTTAGAAATGCACTAAAAGTGAGCTTTTATATTTTCCGCCCATTAACTGGAGCGAAAAACCCGATATTAAATGCGGTTCCGAGTTTTCATCCTTCACGTAAAGCCACAGTCACGAGTCACGACACAAACATGTCGTGCGACAAAATGTTTTGTACCCTCTCTTTGTGTTCACGATCACTGTGGGGTGGCCAGTGTGACTATCATAACTCTTATTGTATGTGCAAACTGTAGAAGCTTTAACAATCATCATCTTCATCGACCGATAGATATCCATTACTGGGCACATGTAATTAATTGTCTTCTGCCATTTGCATCCAACAGTTCCCTGCGACTCGTTTGATGTAATACTCACAGTTTAAAGGTTATAATAATTTTGGTTAAAAAAAAAGCTGTGATAGCCTAGTGGTTAGGACGACCGACTTCTAATCGGAGGTCGTGGGTTCGATCCCGGGCATGCACCTCTAACTTTTCGGAGTTATGTGCGTTTTAAGTATTTAAATATCACTTGCTTTAACGGTGAAGGAAAACATCGTGAGGAAACCTGCACGCCTGAGAGTTCTCCATAACGTTCTCAAAGGTGTGTGAAGTCTGCCAATCCGCTTGGCCAGCGTGGTAGACCATGGCCAAAACCCTTCTCACTCTGAGAGTAGACCCGTGCTCTTTAGTGAGCCGGTAATGGGTTGATCATGATGATGATGATAATTTTGGTGGATCCAAGTAGACCTAAATATCCTACTATCGTTCAACATGCCAAGAGCAGCCTGGAGCAAGTACCTACCGGGCATCCTCCCAATGATTCGGCCCATATTAAGGCAGCAGAAAGGTAGGTCGGGTCATGTGAAGTGGAGGGTTGTCCTTCAACAATTGCAAAGACCATGATAATTAGTTCCAAGTAAATTGGATTTTGCCAGCATAAAAGTAACTACCTGGTACTTAATTTTGACTCTGCTTGAATTAATAAATACTCGTTAACAAACTGCCGTGCCATGAAAAAACACTGTATCTGAAAATCATGCATCTTTGGCAAATCGCGATTTTTTAATTTTTTTGGGAATTGGACATAAAAACTTCAATATTTGTTTAATTTTTTTGAAATTGAAATATGTTTTGAAATGGATTCGTTATTATGCAGCCATATAGAAAAACCTCATCAAAAACTAGCCTTTTGGATTATAATCGCTAAAATCTGAAAAAAATCCGAAATTTTCGCGGTTTTTTCGATTTTTGACAAAGTTCCGTTTGGCTAACATCATGAACAAGTCTGCAAAAAATCAGAACTACACGATTTGACGCAAGGTTGCATTATTAAGGTTACTGAACTATCTAATATACTTAGTAAAGAAAAAACTGTGGTTAGCTTCCGAGTCGCGAGTTTGTTATGACAAAACACTGTACGCATATATGGCGGTTGACAAAATCAAGAGTTATGTTTTGACAAAACACTGTAAGTATTTGTCGGCTCGTTGATATTGTAGTGTGAATGGTCCTAGCGTTGCGCCATTACGTCATTCCCACTACCAACATTTTATTGTAAGAGAGAGAGAGCGGTGGCGCGTGTGACACATTCCGATCTGGACTCTCGACGAGAGCGCTGCTTCGTTCGTGCGGTGTACTGTGTTATATAGGTTGTGTTGTACAAAGTAGGTCGTATCGTGCGATGTGTGTCGTGTAGCTTAGATTAGATTGGCTGGCGATGGTTCGGTAAAGGGGAGGTGGTGTACCGACTAGGTAGGGCAAAGTTAGTCAGTTAGTGTGTCAGTTAATGAGAAGGCTTTTCAATTAGGCCCGTACCCATGTGACGCCCACAGCAATGTAATTCGATCTACCCTGATAATGAATAATGATACTACTAGAATAGCCTTCTGATGTCGTCTCTGGTCCATCTCTGGTCATCACTGGCGACATCAGAAGTGGGATCTGAAGGGCAAATTGATGAGCCGGAGCCTTTAACTGCATTTGCGTTTGTCGGTCTCCTTCGTGGCACAAAAGCCTTGTAGAACCGGTGTTGTGTGCGCGACGCGGGTCGTTTTCATTTTGTTAAGATTTTGTGCCGCGATTCTTCTCGTTAACGAAAGTATTGCGAATAGGCTATCGGGTGTGCGTTATAATAAAATTGAATTACCGGTATTGAAAATTCAAGTGTTAATAGTACCTTGCAAATTTTATGTGAAATTTTTAATTGATGGACACACCCACTTTACAAATTTTTGTTTCAGTTTAGTTTAGATGAGTTTTTGCGTTAAGTCGTGATATTTTAAAGGCAGGTTGTGCAATGACTGCGGATACTTTTTCTATTTCAAAGTGTAAAATAGTTTTCGGATATTGATACGGATATACCAGATGAGGATAAACCGCGACTATTGTCATTGCTTAACGAAAACTCGGATTTCTCGATTAACGGATTACCGCGTTTAAGGGTCACAACCGGAAAACTTAAGAGGAAATGTGGTCGAAGAGACTTTTGAAAATTAGGTATTTGAAGATACTATTGCTGTCGCGCTGCGACCGCTCACAGCGCTGGCGGCCGCCCTATTCATGTGTGTGTAAGTTGACAGTGTGTGCGTGTCCGCAGCGCGCGTTGTTGCCGCATCGCGCGCTCCGTTCATTTCTCAATTTTTTGGTGTTCGCATCATTGCCTAAGCAAAGTGATAATTTATATATTTCATACGATTTTGGCTTGTTTATTTGGACTTATGTTTACCCTGCTACTCTTTTGATTCGGATTATGTTTATTGGACCGTGTTTTTATAAAACCCAAGAACTCGATACAGCTATTACCTACTTAATAATAATAATAAATAATATATAAATAATAAATAATAAGTAATTATTTTAAGTTTTTATTGTTTCATTAACTCATTTATATATTTTCTTATATAATATAAGCAATGATAATATAAATAAAAACTGTGTAAATTAGATTGCGACCTATATATAATTAATTATTATTAATTAATTATCTTGTGACATATACCTTTTTTTTGTCAGACTAGTAAATGGGTAAATAACATTAGAACGTTATTTAACCATTTACTAGATTAGTTAGTTATTTAATTTTCAAAATAGATTTTGACCTATATAATAGTAGTTACTAATTATCATGTGACATTTTTTGTGTCACAATATAGGTGAATGGTTTTATAATTTTCTAACTCAACCTAACCTAACTTCCGATCAATACAAGATTAGTTTGTATGCGTACAAGCACTGTATATTATGGAACAAGTAGATACTTAGGTCACTACAAAGTATAAAGTGTATAGTAAGTAAGAGTAAAGCAAGACGTATACGAGTATTTGCGTACTATGTACTCTTGTATAGTTTATGTAACTTATAACTTCGAATGGCAACTCTGAAAATGTAATTTGTACGGTACAGTTTTTTTTTTAAAAACTTTTGATAGTAATTTATTATTATTGTTATTAATAAACATTTATAGACTTAAAATTAATTTTATTTTATATTCATTACCTACCTATTAAAAAAAGTAATTGAATTTTCCACTAAAGGTCATATTTATGCAAAAAAATAAACCGGTCAAGTGCGAGTCAGACTCGCGTACCGAGGGTTCCGTACTCCAGATATATAAGTACAATCTGTTTTTCATTAGTTTGTCTTAAAAGGTAAGGTGCTAATTTTATTAAGCTAGGCCTCTGAATTGTATGACTACTACTACCTGGCTTTCATGATTCTACCTAGGTCAACGAGAAGTACCCTATAGGTTTCGATTCCCTTTTTTTGACAGACATGACATACATACAGACAACAAAGTGATCTTATAAGGGTTCCTTTTTCCTTTTAAGTTATGGAACCCTAAAAATGTTTATCGATAATTGTTTACAACACTAATTTATCGATATTATTTTCAACTACTACGCATCACTTCGATCTGTATATGTGTAATCCGCCCGTCCCGCGTCCCCGCTCTCAAATTCGTGCAATAAGGACAACTGCAGGCCCGACTCAATAGCCGCAAGTAAAAAGTCATAATTCGAGGTTTGGCTCTCTAGTGTTTCCTCCTCCAATATTGGACCAA
Organism: Melanargia galathea; assembly: GCA_920104075.1. Classification (NCBI taxonomy): domain Eukaryota; kingdom Metazoa; phylum Arthropoda; class Insecta; order Lepidoptera; family Nymphalidae; genus Melanargia; species Melanargia galathea. The sequence goes on along the minus strand of OV049875.1, from coordinate 3,450,381 downwards.
TTTAAAAGATATTTCGTAAACTGAATATAGAGGATATATACTGTGACTCTATGTTTTGCTTTTTTCATTATTAATTGTCAAATTTGTACATTAGGCCTCTGTTGCAAGCGATCTAAAATAGGCAATTTTGAGCATTTTGTAACGGTTCTAGTGCTTATAAAAATAATGTATCTTCAAAAAGGAAAACATAGGGGCATAGAAGAGGTTGATATTTATTTTATTGTAAAAAATCATTGCTTTAGGATCATAAACCAGGGAGAAAACACCCGAGAGCGTTTGTATGGAGAAATGACCATCCGTGTTTCCTCTTAAGATTAGTTTAGTTGAATCCTCGTAAAACGGTTTAGCGTCATATGCACCGCCTTTGATTTACGGCAGGTGGTTCGTGATAAAATTAGCGAGATGTTATATGTGGGTAACCGACCCAAATGGAAATGTGAACTCAATTGTTCACCTTTTTCTAGGAATTTTTAGTTAATAAAAGCGTGACGGTACTGAGCGATTGTGTGTGGGTTTCCGAGAATTGATCGGCCACACTGTTACCGATTGTATCGGATCAGATTGCGCGTTTATGTGGTGCTAACTGTAACTAGTGTTTAGATTAGAAACCGGGATAGCTTCAGGGGCCTGGCGGGTCGCCTAAGTTTTTGAGGACTTTTTGAAGTAGTGCTGGCGATGTAGGGTATACCGATTGCTGAGGATAATTAATAGTCGCTCGAGGACGATCGAATGTCAGGGTTGGCCGTGCCGGTCGGCGGACAGCTTTATGTCGATAACAACTGACAACGCTAAGCTGATAATAAAAACCAACTAACAAAAAAAAAAAACAAAAAAAAAAATCGCGATTAATTGAAACTAAAGTTAGAAATACTCGCAGAATAATAAAATAACCGCTACTGAAATGAATAATTCGTTTGACAAATGGTTTTGGTTGCTAACCAAATTCTGTTGTCCAGGTACCTTCATCGATGTTCAAAAGTGAGTAAGTTCGATACGTGGTTGTGATAAAGCCGTAAAAAGGTTGTAGTTCTTAAAATGGTTCATCAAGATGATGTTATGATAAATGTTATATGGTTTACACGACTGGAACTAAAGAAATAGGACTGCGCTTACGGGAAGTAGTTTTTGATCAGTTATGTTAGAAAGTTAGACGCCGCCGAGTTTCTTACTGGTTCTTCTCGCTAGGTCGCGGCATTCCGAACCAGTGGTAGATTCGTTTTAGTGTGAACATGTAATTGTAAACGTAGGTAACTTTAACCGTGATATTTGATTGAGGGTTTGCGATAGCAATTGCACCCTAATCAGATGAGTGTTGCCATTTTCGGGACTTGGCAGGGAAAATGACGAGTGCGTGTGTGATGTAGTTAATTAAATGGACTGGCCTATATATGGGTCGACGTTCTTGAGCAGATCTTGAGCAGAGACTGTGATTATTATTTTGACTATGACAATGACTTTGGCCTTTGTTATTGGAGGGCGAGTGAATAGTCTAAGGAGCTGGCTCATGCGGGTTGAGGTTCCGGATCACTTCATTTACGGCAGTGTGTGAACGTGTGACGTTCGTTGTTGGTGTGAGCTAGGTGATGAGTGAATGGTCTAAGGAACTGACTCATGCGGGTCGAGGTTCCGGATCACTTCATTCGTGGCAGCGTGTAAACGTGTGTTACAAGTGGGAAGGGCGCTGACTAGTTGTGTGTGTTTCATGTTGTCTATCCTGGGCTTTGGTGGTGACATCCGGGTCATACACACTATTTGTGTTGATTGAAAGGATTCACTAGTGCCTCCCAGATGAGTTCCGGAGTCTATCCTGGTAAGAGTGTCGTCCGGGCCAGACTCGTAGGAGTTGGTTGAAGGGACACACTCCTTCCAGATGTTGTGTTATAGTAAGTTACTGAGTCTATCCTGGTAAGAGTGTCGTCCGGGCCAGACTCGTAGGAGTTGGTTGAAAGGACACACTCCTTCCAGATGTTGTGTTATAGTAAGTTCCTGAGTCGATCCTGGTAAGAGTGTCGTCCGGGCCAGGCTCAAGGGAGTTGGTTGAAAGGACACACTCCTTCCAGATGTGTATTGCGATTGACAGCTGAAGTGATAACTGACAATTGACAGATTGAAGTACTGACTTGTTGGGTGTTATATTAAGTTCCTGAGTCTATCCTGGTAAGGAGGTGTCGTCCGGGCCAGACTCATGGGAGGTGGTTGAAGGGACACACTCCTTCCAGATGTGTATTGCGATTGACAGCTGAGGTGATGACTAGCAATTGACAGATGGTTGGGTAGGGTCTGTTGTACGTCATCACATGAGGTGGTGGTTGGTTGATGCGATTGACAGCTGGTGTGATGATTGACAATTGATGCATGACAGACGGAGGTGACCTAGAAGCAGTGAAGTGTCAGGGATGGGCGAGCGTATTTAGAGGTGTACTTCACCTGTGTGTTGTTCTTTGTAGACATCCTTGGACGCTGGCAGTCGCACGGGGACGTGCGAATGTCAGTATGGCCGTGTCGGCTCGTTGATATTGTAGTGTGAATGGTCCTAGCGTTGCGCCATTACGTCATTCCCACTACCAACATTTTATTGTAAGAGAGAGAGAGCGGTGGCGCGTGTGACACATTCCGATCTGGACTCTCGACGAGAGCGCTGCTTCGTTCGTGCGGTGTACTGTGTTATATAGGTTGTGTTGTACAAAGTAGGTCGTATCGTGCGATGTGTGTCGTGTAGCTTAGATTAGATTGGCTGGCGATGGTTCGGTAAAGGGGAGGTGGTGTACCGACTAGGTAGGGCAAAGTTAGTCAGTTAGTGTGTCAGTTAATGAGAAGGCTTTTCAATTAGGCCCGTACCCATGTGACGCCCACAGCAATGTAATTCGATCTACCCTGATAATGAATAATGATACTACTAGAATAGCCTTCTGATGTCGTCTCTGGTCCATCTCTGGTCATCACTGGCGACATATTTGATGATGCAGTGTTTTGTCAAAACAGATACACATACTTTACAAGATACAGTGTATTTTTCTATGGAGTTTTACAGTATTTATAAAAATTAATAGAAATATTTAATAGCCATTATATGTAATCTTGTGCGAGGAGCTCATTTATCGATGTTACGACAAAACACTGTATCTGAAGATACAGTGTATTGTCATGGCACGGCAGAAAGTAGAAAAATAAAAACACGCATTACTGTTAAATGTGACATAGGTATAAGTACATAAAGATAGGTACATTTTTTGGGTTGTCTGAACATAAATACAGTCTCCAATTATTTATTTATTTTTAAAATGCATACCTGATTACAGTGATATCTGCAAGGCAACCTAACCTATTGACTCTTCAGAATTGAAAGAGGGGGAATCGCAATATTTATCTATTTTCGTTATTTGCACAGACAAGACACCACGGCGACCAGACAAAAAGTCTTCAATCTGCTCGAACGCTTTGAGTGATCCGTAGTTTTTCAACTTTTCACACTGAAAGCGCGTAGCGGGGGATCCAGTGGAAATTAGCGGCGTGCTTCAGACCTAAATAAGAGAGTTAAAAATTAACTTAAAACCCGAAGTTAATAACTTCAAAAATGTTGTTCACGATGCTTGTTTTTACGATCTCAACTAATATTTTATGAAAATTCTAGAACAAAGTAAATGACCTTTTTATAGCAGTAGTACCTTATCGAATACCTGGCTATTGGCTGAGTTTGTGAGTGGTTTCTTTTATGTGTTCAGAGCCCTCATAGTTTTAGTTATAAATTAACGTAGCTTCAGTTAAACACAAATAACCTCAATTCCATATTTAATATTCGTAAAATTGAATTATTGATCGTAAAAAAACTACAGTATGCCTGCTTTTAAATAAATCTTTGACTTCAAATAGGTAACTACCCAAGTGATGTCATATAACGGTAGACGCGAAAAGAAGCGGTATGAACGAGTGGTAAAGTTTATACGAAAGGCATTCTTATGCCTTCATGTGAGTAGGTATATTAAAAAAAAGTTTATTTTTTTTTGTTAATCATTGCACATAGTTACATATAAAAACATAATACATAATAAGTAATGCCTGCTTCTATTCAACATTTAATATATACTCTGACTTTAAATTCCGTGGAATTCTGACGTTTCGTAATGTTACCAGAGATAAAACAATTCCCACAAAAAAGATAAAAAATTCAAAACTTATGTACCTACCTAAATAAAAATCAACTGCCGCATGTAGATAATATGACAAATGCCTGACAGACACTTCATGGTGATAATGTCATTTGACTTCCATTTTTGTATAAATTTTTCCAATGTGCTTCTTTTGTTTTCTATTGCTGTTAGTGTGTAGTTTCCACTCTTAGCGATTTCTATTTTAGGGCGAAACGACTAATATTATTACGCGGCTTAGGGCTTTTTATGTCGACAGGGAATTAAAGTAGTTTGGGTTAAAATCGTACTTCGTAGATGTTAACCCTGTTTTCCATACAAATAACTCATCTGTAAATGACAGTGACAGCTGTCAGAATTCCACCGAATTAAAAATCAGAGTATAGGCATGATGATAAGGATTACCCAAAAATAATTTTTCCGCACGATAAGTATTATTTTGTTAAAATTTTGTTCGAAGCCTATGCAGTTGCGAGCAAAAGCTAGTTTATGATTATGATAAAAAAATATACAAACCAAATCTGAAAACAATTGACTTGGCAAAGTTATTATGATACGGAACACAGTTGTTTGCTGAAGGCAAAAAGGGCAAAGCCAATTAGCCCCGTTGTTTGCAAAGTGCGCGAACCTTCAGTGCCGGTTTGTTTGCACTATTTGTTTTGTTTTCATTTGCTCACTGAATTATTTACAGTTATATGATCTGGAGACTTACTTATATGCTCCTCGACTATGTAGCCATTTCATTATACAAGTATTTACTAAGCAGTATACAAAAAAATCAGCTGCAGGTTACTAATAATATTGTACAGCGTCCTCCACTCCGAATATTTCCAAATAATGAGGTTATAAAAATGATTAAAAAATTATAATTAATAACTAGCTGATTTTTTGTATGCAGCTTAGTAAATACTTGGTTACATAGTCCTAAAAATGTAGTGGAAAAATTTTTCACCCGAGCGAATCGAAATATACACCTGCGTACTCGAGTAGCTGCCTCCATCGAGAATTTTCATAGATAAAAAAATTGGTCGTCTCGTCGAAACGAACTTACTCACGAAAATTCAGCTTGTTATTAATCACTAAAAATTTGTTCCTCGGCTGCCTGACTATAATATTTTATTTTTGATGCACTGATTTCTCTGGAATTGCTAGACCGAAGTCAGTTTTTTTTAATATATATATAGCTGCTCGTGCTGATTCATTGACTGACTCACTGATTGATCACCCCTCCTGTAAAATTTTGTATGAAAAATTTTTTTTTCACTAATGGTTTCGTATAGAGGACAAAAATTCATTCGGAACAAAAATATGGAGAGAGCTGATGATTGAGGATTTCAAAGACGAGCGATGGGCACGCTTAAGGTATTGAAGATAGGTGGGGGGTGCTCGAGCAAATGTCACTCAAAACGTCATCCAATTGGCAGTGAGCTGAAAAAAAATTCAAAATGGCGAAAAAAAGATGGCCGCCATACAAGTTTCGTCGGTGTCCATCTCGGAGGGTATAAAAGATGGAAGAGTGGTTTCTTCACAAAAGATGATCAGGATCCGAAGGTTTAATTGATGAATAGAAAAAAAATTCAAAATGGCGGAGTTTATTTTTCCATAGAAAATGTATGGCGAATATTGAAGAGACTACAAGTTGTGAACTATGCAAGGCTTTGATGCGGTTTTTTGGAGAATTATCAAAGAAAAATATTCAAAGACATGATGATTGAGGGTTTGGAAGTTGGTTGAGGAGCCCGGGCAGGGTATTGAAGATAGGTGGGAAAAGCTCAAACAAAAATTACTCGAAACCTCATCCAATTGGCACTGAGCTGAAAAAAAACCCAAAATGGCGGATACAAGATGGCGGTTTAAATACAATTTTCGTCGTTGTCTATCTCACCAAGTATAAAAGATGGAAGAGTGGTTTTTTACCAAAATATGATCAATACCTAAAAGTCTACTTGATGAACAGAAAAAAAACAACATGGCGGAATTTATTTTTCTACACAAAAAATTTTTTTATTGATGGTTTCGTGTAGAAAACAAAAATTCATACGGAGGAAAAATACGGAAAGAGCTGATGATCGAAGATTTTGGAGACGGATGAAGAGCACGGCGAGGGTATTGAAGATAGGTGGGACGTTTTCAAACAAAAACTACTCGAATCCTCGCGGTCCGCTTGCGGGCCGCGCACCCACGCGCCATACTAGTTTATTTATATACCTTGTAATATTATAGGTACCTACAGTTGTAAGAAGTTTTAAATTAAGCAAACACTGCTCAAGCTGAAACATGAAGCTTGGAATCCGTTTCTTAATTGGCCTTAATTAGATTTCGCGGGAATTCGTGAGCCGTGAGATACATTTGTATTTTTTTTGGAACTTCGCATTCTGAATTGAGTCTTTTTAAATTACAATAATTATTTTTTTGTAAAGGATAAGGATATTCTTTTCATTTTCGTTTAATTAACTACAGTAGGATTTTTAATAACGATAAATGCAAAGAGTAGCTACTAGCTAGGTACTTACCTACCTACGCTTTATTTTCACAAATTAAACTTTGACTGAAGGGCAGGGTGAAAAATAACTTTTCAAAGATTTAAAAAAGGTTTAAAATAGTTCCAATCACTAAGACTATTGCTTACTTAAGGCTAGAATATTAAAAATCTTTTTTTTTGTATTTACAATATTGAACTGTTCGTCGTCGTCGTCGTCTCAACCAATAGACGTCCACTGCTGGACATAGGTCTCTTGCAAGGATCGCCACAGAACACAATCTTGTGCCGCCTGACTCCAGCGGCTGCCAGCGACTCGCTTGAGATCGTCTGTCCATCGAGTGGGGGGTCTACCTACGCTTCGTTTACTGGTGCGAGGTCGCCATTCAAGCACCTTGGGAACATTGAACTGTAATTTTGATGAAATTAATTAAGTAGATACTTACAAAGAATACAATTAGAATTTGCAGTCCCAAATTGGTGGAATTGCGACCTCGCGCCGGAATGCGCAGTACCTATTAGCAGATCTCGGGTCGACGACATCAGACGAGTCGCAGGGAGTCACTGGATACAAGCGGCGTAAAACTGCGACGTGTGGATGTGCCCACAATAGACCTATGTCCAACAGTGGACGTTTATCGATTGATGATGACTCTAACGAACTTATAAAATATTATTACACTAGATGATGCCCACGGCTTCGCCCGTGTGGATTTAGGTTTTTAAAAATCCCGTGGGAACTTTTGATTTTCCAGAACAAAAAGTAGCTTATCTGCAGAAACCCGTCCCCAAAACGGAAAAATCCCGTGGGATCCCCACGATTTCGGAATACAATTCCTTACAGCATCAGGGTTGAGGAGTTGGATATGTACCTACTCGAGTTCATTCAACGATAAAGTCTTTAATTGGTACCCCCAATATCAATTTAAATAACCGAAAGTTTCTAAAACCCATTAGTTTTGGGGATTAGGTCCCCTACAGCATCAGGATTGAGGAGTTGGAATCCAAATTTTTTATAGAACAGGGTCGCAATGTTTCTCTATCGATTAAAAAAAAATTACGCAAATCGGTTCAAAAATCTCGGAGATATCGGTGTACATAGGTAGAAAAACACAACTCCTCCTTTTTTGAAAGTCGGTTAAAAAAGTAGCCTATGTTACTCCCTGGTTAATTCTCTACTTGTATGTGAAGGTCCCGTCAAAATCGGTTCAGCCGTTCCGAAGATTAGCCCGTTCAAACAGACAGACAGACAGACAGACAGACAGACAGACAGACAGACAGACAGACAAAAATTTTAAAAACGTGTGATTCGGTTATGGTAGCGTTCAAATAACCATATGAGCTTAATATGAGGTAGTTATTTCGATATTACAGACAGACACTTCAATTTTATTTATTAGTATAGATGAATCTCGGTGTACGAGAATTGCAAATTTTCTAAATTCTACTCAAAAAAATTTATCATACAAACTTTATCTCTACAATCCCTACTATTTAAAAGAATAAACGCGAAAGTAGGTATGTTTGTTTGTTGGTTTGTTCAATCAAGACCCTGGAGAGTGACTGACATAGTCCACTTTTTATACCGGGAAAAACAAACGGTTCCCGCGGGATATATAAGCCGCAACAGACATACCGATTGACGTGATTTATTGCATGGAATTGGATACATTTAAAGACCAGAGTGACGTAGGATTCGTTTCATCATCATCATGATCAACCCATTACCGGCTCACTACAGAGCACGGGTCTCCTCTCAGAGTGAGAAGGGTTTTGGCCATAGTCTACCACGCTGGCCAAGCGGATTGGCAGACTTCACACACCTTTGAGAACGTTATGGAGAACTCTCAGGCATGCAGCTTTCCTCACGATGTTTTCCTTCACCGTTAAAGCAAGTGATATTTAAATACTTAAAACGCACATAACTCCGAAAAGTTAGAGGTGCGTGCCCGGGATCGAACCCACGACCTCCGATTAGAAGTCGGTCGTCCTAACCACTAGGCTATCACAGCTTTTTATTCGGATTCGTTTAATTCCAGGAAAACAAAGGACACCCGCAGTTTTTTTGTAACCCTAACTCCACGCGGACGAAGTCGCGGGCAATAGCTATTATTTAAACAAACAAGCAACGAGTAAGCCTCTGCAGTTAGTGCTTGTTCAGACACGGCGGGAACCGCGCGATTATCGCGCGGTAATCGCGCGGTTATGTCTGAACGATTACTTTATAACTCATATAAGACCTGCGCGATTCCCATGCGATTCTATAATCGCGCGGTTCCCACCGTGTCTGAACAAGCGCTTATCCAATCGTATTTTCAGAAATTATTCTAGATTATTCCAGACTCCGACAAACAAACAAACTGGAATAAGCCTCGAAAGCCGTGAACAAAATTGCCTTTGTTCTTTCTAGCGTTTCGAAAGCAGAGAGAACTACCATTTTATAGAAACAAAAAACTTTAAAGTATTGTTTGAGACTTAAATAAGCCTTGGGTGCTTCTCAAGACTTTGTCCCGTACAGTTTTATTAGGTATCTCACTGTTTAGTAGGGACACAGAGAACCCATTTTGTTTTTCCTTTTGAAGCTTAAAAACTCTTGAAAGTAGATTGAATCGTGAAGCGAACTGTATACTTAGTCCCACTTTGCAGCGCTCCAAAACTTTATAGTATACTATTGATCGAAGCATACTGACTTCAAAGTAAAACGGAATGTATATCTGTATGTAAAATGGAAATTATATCTATTATAGGTTTGAGTTCGCCAATACATTCAGCATTCGAAAACAGCCAGCGCCCCAAGCAGAAATGTTGTAAAATAAATCCAAACAAAAACATTTCATGTGAATAATAAGGCCAACTTCCTATCAAAAAGTTTCGGCCATTAAAAGTACTGATATCAAAAATTATGACCAAGTCCTTTGCTAGGCTCGATAAATGAAACCATACAGTTTTAGAAGGTACATCTTCTTCGATCACCCTCAAGCTGTCATACCATTCCTAACGATCCTGTTAAAATATTTTTAAATAATTTATGTCTTACTAATAACACTATAATATGAAGCTCATTTGGGACTGAGAATAGTTTTATTGTTTTCAACTTGACAACATTTTTGCACTCCTTTGAATTTGTTTAATTTAAAAAATGTTGCCAAGTTGAAAACAATAAAACTATTCTCAGTCCCAAATGAGCTTCATATTATAGTGTTATTAGTAAGACATAAATTATTTAAAAATATTTTAACAGGATCATTAGGAATGGTATGACAGCTTGAGGGTGATCGAAGAAGATGTACCTTCTAAAACTGTATGGTTTCATTTATCGAGCCTAGCAAAGGACTTGGTCATAATTTTTGATATCAGTACTTTTAATGGCCGAAACTTTTTGATAGGAAGTTGGCCTTATTATTCACATGAAATGTTTTTGTTTGGATCTCACTCCTTTTTTCTAAGTATTTCAAAGTTAATGCAATAAGTATAATGAAGTCTTTTTTCTCTCTTACGCTTCAGTATAATTAGGAATAGAACCCTATCACATTTTACGGTCTGATTAGATGTGGTTTAATCTTCAATACATAGTATAAAACAAAGTCGCTTTCTCTGTTCTAATTGGGTGAATTTTTATTTTGTTCGTCTGTCTGTCAAAATCACAGATAACAGAAACTCCACTCCAGAGTATTTCCACTCAGTGGTCAGTTTCAGAACTTAGAACCATACGGCTTAACTAAGAGAAGATTTTGAGTATTTGACTCTCATTAAGTTTAATGAATAGTATTAGATATTAGTGATACCTAGTAGCCGGAATCAACAGGACACCAAAGTCTCCTCCAAACCTCCAAAGTTGGCCACCCATCCATTTCCTGACTTGGCTCAAGGTTGCTTATCAAAATTATTAAGAAAATCGCGCTTCTGGTTTTATTGGCAAAGACGAATCTCAAACTACTGGAAGGAACGGGCTTAAGCACACAGATAGCTATTAATGTGGCGTACGACATCCGCAAAGAAAGGATTTTTGAAAATTCAACCCCTTAGGGGGTAATATAGGGGTTTAAAATTTGTGTAGTCCACGCCGACGAAGTCGCGCCCGCAACTTCGATAAAAAAATATACCTCTTGGCGTTTTATTATTTACCTACACTTTACTTTTTATTAGAACTCAAGACCAGTAAGATTGACCCCTTGCTAGAAAACTTAAAAAGTCACATCTCCCTAAATAGTGCACTGATTTCGATGAAACAAGAACCATATATAGCTTCGAATAAAGTAAAATACATTTATTAAAACAAAATGAAAATTTGTTCAGTATTTTTGTGTGATGTGGGAACAGACAGATTTTTATATATCTTTGAATTGGTCAGTGTCTGATGCAACTTTTGGACATTTTTCGATTTTTTCCTTCATATACACACTAAGACTCATCTTCTTACCAAATTTCAACATTCCACATACACGGGAAGTGCGTCATAATTTTGATCAGTCAGTGAGTAGGTCTTGTTTTATGTGATTTTCAAACCTCTGTATCTCAGAAACGGTTCAACTTGAAACTTTGAAACTTTCAATTTATCATCACATCCACGAGTTTAACTTATATTTCAAATTTCGTAGGATTACTATCCCGCAAACCAGAGTTATGAGGGGGGTCAAAACAGCTCGAAATGGATCGTGTAAATAACACACTCATGCGACAAGGCCGGAGGAACTTGGCCTGGCGCACTTCGTGCGCCTAGATATTCGAACTATTGAATTACGACTTTAAAATGAGATTCTTTGGGTTCATTTTGCTCTGAAGTCATTGTGTGTCGAACTGTCGATACTCGAATTTCGATCATCGTTGCCACTATGTAAAAAAAGGGACTAAGCATACTGTATCTAGCCACACCATAAAAATCCCATTATATGATAACCACTCTAATAAAAATCCCATTATATGATTGATGGAAAGGGTCACAACCCTAAATAATGAGTATTACCTTGCAAAATGAGGTATTTTATTCAAGTTCACAATTAGAAATGTCTCAGATAAGATACGATAAATACAAACATATTACCATCAAATACACAATACTGTTCTGCTGATATAAATTCTGTTCAACCCTCGACCGATTACTTGACTTCTGAGTGTAATATTCTGTTGCATATTTACACTTTTCTCATTAGAGCACACAATGCACATACGCGTGCGATTTCAGCTCATCTGCCCAGCTCTATAGAGAAGAGTTTTGTTATATGAGCGTATTGCCCGAGTAAAATAACAAATACTGGTTTTTACCACCTTTAAAAAATATGAAGATTGTAAAAAAAATGCGAGGCAGTCTTTGGGGACTGCCGATAAAAGTGATCAAGGCTTATAAAGTTTAAATAGTATACATATAGTTCATGGGAAGCGTGCAATCACGACGTGAGTTTCTCGCTTTTTGTTCACCCAAAAAGTACACATATATTATAGCTCATGGAAAGCGGTCAGTGACGATGACGCGAATTCCATGATTTTTGTTCACCCAAAAAATGTTCAACGCGCCTAAAGAAGTTTTCACTTCAACAAATGCGAGACGTATTTAGGAGATTGCCGATAGAGTGAAAACTCGTAGACTCAGTCTACGAGACAAGTAAACCAGCTACGAGTGCTACGCTCTACGAACAGTCTACGTAACTAGGTAGCTACGGATTTAACTCATTTAACTTCACCGCTAGTTGTTTTGAGGCTTATCTTCAAACGTGCTTCAAACAGTGTTGCTAGGTCTCAGCATTAAGCAGTTTTAGCTGTGAGTGATGAGTTACTATAAACTCATGTAAACTTGAAAAGTTATCTACACGAGCGGATTCAGTAGTTCTACGGGTTCTAATCGCTAGGTTTGCGGTCTACCTAACTATCAGATACAAATTATATGTATGGCTTAGAATAAATAGGTAAAGAAAGGCAGTCGTCGACGCAGCGATAAGCCGTTTTTAACGGGCCTTAATGGGCTCGATACGTCTATCGTCGCGTCAGTGCTCAAGGTACTCATGCGCTTGTGTGCGTGTCGGCAAATGTAATTACAGGGCACACATGGGTTGGTTTATAGCTTACGTTTCGAGCGGAAATTTGTTAGAAACTTCCATTCTAAGCGTAATAGGGTATTTGACAACATTGAAAATATACTATTGATTGTGGTCATCTTATCAGATAATAGCCTAAAAAAGACATATTTCACTCAATCAAACTAAACTATGTAATTTTACGCGATATTTTGCACGAAATAAAACATAATAATTTTTGAAATTTTATCAGGAACGTGAACGCTCTGGGATTGTTTGTGATGTCACTTGATAGCACGTAACTTGGTTGATATAATTGAAATTTATCAAGTCAACGTGATATTAAAATGAGTAGGTATAACAATTTAGAACATTACGATACAGCAGTCGCCTTGCGTAGCGTCTCTGTCGCACGCACCGAGTTCCGAAAAGGAGCGAGCGAGAGAAGTGACTTGCATAGCGATTTGTGACTTCACTCGATAGCACGTAACTTGGTTGATATAATTGAAGTTTATCAAGTCAACCGAAACTAAACTTTATACTTGAAAGAATAAGATTGATATTAAAATGAGTAGGTATAACAATTTAGAACATTACGATACAGCAGTCGCCTTGCGTAGCGTCTCTGTCGCACGCACCGAGTTCCGAAAAGGAGCGAGCGAGAGAAGTGAGTTGCATAGCGATTTGTGACGTCACGCGTATCATGTGACCAGAAATGTTGTTTTTGGCGTGGTTTTGAAAACTTAAACTTTATCATTGATTTAATTCTTAATACTGTAGATATTGCGAAAAATATCAATGTAGTGTGTTTTAATAAGTAATAAAGAATAATTTAAAACAATTTCCAAAAATTAGTCAAATACCCTATTTAGTTCGATGATGTATGGTAAGTACTAAGTATACTATATGTAATTCAAAAACGTTAACGCTGTCACCAAAAAAAAAAATTAAAATAATACATTAAAAGAAGTGAAACTACTTCAATGAACAATCCAACACTAGTATTTTATTTTTTTCACTCGGCACCCACCAAATAGGGAGATAATAGTAAATAAGTAATGAGTTAAATGAGTGAAATTAACAGGAGTTTTCAAGCTGAGCCAGTTGTCATTTAGTAGGTAAGGGTTAAACTTGGTTCTGCTGTATTGATTTATACACTTTAATAGAAGCAAGTCTACTTCAAGTAATGAAATAGAAACACTCTAGCAACTTTGTTGTTCTTTTCAAACTAAGTCAGACGACACACGTTCAAGTTAAAACTTTAAAACTGTAGAAATAAAATGTATATTTGAAAAGCTCCTGTAATTTGAATTTAAAGAACACGAACTACGAAGTAACGAACATACATACGTAGGCAACTACTTACTACCAAAGTTAGCTAAGTGCAAGAAAAGTTACTTTCTCAATATATTTAACTGCAACTCACGAATCAACAAGATCGAGCGTTTTGGTATATAGGTATCTGGTATATGTTTTCGCTCCTTCTTCCTCTCTGATCTGTAGCACAGAATATATAATAGTAACGTATCTGTAGACTGTATCAATAAGTTGCAAGTTGCACCGTTGCAAGTTAAGAACCTGTATGCTTAGAGCGGGGACGCACTGCGAAATTTATTCGCGCGAATTATGTTCGCGCGGTTTATATTCCGCATTTTAATATATTTTTCTCGCGAATTTTAAATCGCATGTGCGTGCAGGTTCATACATTCCCATATGTCACAGAATTTTGCGAAAAAATTCGCGCGAATAAATTTCGCAAAACAAATATTCGAACTATTGAATTACGACTTTAAAATAAGATTCTTTGGGTTCATTTTGTATTGCATATTAATTTTTTGATACGTAGTATTTGGTAAAGTTTTGGAGGTGCGCAAACTCTGAATATATACTTAACTCCCGGCACGTAAGTCTAGCCCTGACCTTCAAGTGCGCGCAGCGTCGTACGAGTGAGCGGGACACAGTAGGTACGATTGGAGAGCGAATCAGCGCTTACGAGTGTAAGGTTCGTTGCGAATTCAGTATTGCAATAGGACCTCCTTTTGTTGATTTAAGGTATTTTTATGATTATTGATCTGACAATTTTAAAAAAAAGAGGATTAGACAGGAGTGGAAATGGCAGACATGAGATGTAAGCGAAAAAGATAATGTTTGGAAAGACTAATAAAATGTAAAATGGTATTAAGAGAATGAAATAATAATAATTAAAGGAAATTATATAATTAACGAGGATTTTTATTATATCTCAGAAGTGGTAAGACAACGCCGATTTTATTCTTTTGTTCGATCTCAAAATTCATCTTATTCGATTTGTCGAATTACTAATACAAATTTTATGTTTTCTGTTCGAGCTCTAAATAATGCCGGGTGATGGGAATACGGAGTCTCGACGTTTACAAACGCCTGCAGCATGTAGACGGACGCCTCGCGGTGGATGATTCTAACACAGCAGTGAGACCGAGTCCTCCGCGAAGTGGTTACCGCAGCCGTAGTCGCAGCCGTAGCCGCGGTCATGTGAGAAGTCGTTCTCGGGAGCGTACGAGTAGCTATAGGAGGAGTACAGGACTGCGAACGGGAGCAACAACGCGAGTGATTTTTGAGGATTGAAAAGGACTTAGACGTAGCTCGTGGACAATATTCAGCAGAACGACGACGTTATTCTCGTGAAGAATGTCGGGAATGTAGAATTTCTGGTTCCAGTCATCAGAACCGAAGGTTTAGAATGGACAGACCTGAAGATAGGACTAAGTCTACAAGATCATGTACCTAGCTTAAATTATTATTATTATTATTTTTTTTTTCTAAGGAGAATTTTGCTCAATCTTTAGAGGACATGCTGAGATGGAAAAGCAGATATAATGAACCCAGAATTACTTTTATGAAAACTAAGTACTTAGCTCTTATAAATCAATGCGATATTACTGGTAAGCGTGCCGCAGATTATATTATACATGGCACTCATTAACGACAAAACGATTAGATCTAGTGCACTTGCACTTTCACGTTCACGTTGTGAAAATCTAAATAAATTAATTAGAATTTTTGATTAGTAACAAAGAAGGATATGGAGATAGAGTTGTTTTTAAAGATTTTTTTTTTTTTTAATGTATAACTGAACATTGGCTAAAACAGAATGAATACATGTTCAATTTTGGTGATCTTTAGGTTGGTGGTTCGTTCATCAGAACCAATGCTATTCATGGAGGCTGATTAATATTGTTGAAAAAAAAATTAAATTAAAAAATCGAAATGACATTGTAAGTCTATCTGTTGTACGGTCAATAGAACTAGCGGCAGTTGAATTAGAGCAATTCATTGTTGTCTCTTTACAACCACTATTGTCCAATTTCGGACTTTTTGACTTTTCTTTTTTTTGACAAAAACAATGAACATAATTTGCTCTAAAAGCCAACAGTTGAAATCATTTTAAGGCCATTTTGTAAGATGGTGATAATATAAAAAGAAAACCCAGCTGAGTTTGTTGTGGGCTCTTCTCAGACCAGGGCGCGTTGGAACCCTCGTAGTTTTAGTTTTAAGTTTTCGTAAATAATTATCACCATTAAAGTGTACAGTGTACCAATTTTGAATTAAGTTTATTTGACTTGACTTAACATGGCTTAAATGTCAATGATACTAGCATGGATGAAGATGTCAAGGATGAGAGTTGGACTAGTTAAAGTTTTTGTCTATCTTTTTTTTTTTTCCTTGTTGAAGTTAAAATATGACGTAATGTTATCACTGGTTAAGTTCGGTTTAGTTGACTTCGAATTTTTACTTTAGAGTTTGAATTTATTGCCTTTTTTTTGTTGTTGTTATTATGAGAGTGATGAGATGATAAAATGTATAGTTTGACAAAAAGGAATACTAGAGATTAGTAGCAAACGTTTTTACATTTAATTTGTTATATTATTGAGTGGTGGCTTCTCAATTTCTTTAATGGTTGATAATATTAATTAATGGTTCATAATATGAAATATTCCTAAGGCACGTTTGTAAGAATTGAAACGTAGTTATCTCGTATGTTATCGATAATGATGTATGTAATATTGATTTTATTCTATTGATTCGATTGATATTCTATTGATATTCTATTGATTTTATGATGATTTAGTGAATTTAAATGGTGAGCATTAAATAAGATGGATTAGCTTCGTGACACGATTGCTGTGGAATGATAAGATTGATAAGCATATCTATATTACCATTGTAATACAGAGTATAAGGTCATTCACATAGATTGGTTTGAAAGGTTGTTACATATTATGATTGTTACATTTGGCGTCAATAGAGGGGTTGATGTCAGTGCAATAAATAAATATTATAGAGAGTTATTAAAGATAGATTGAACATCACTAGACGTGTTGATGTCAATGAAAGATTATGTTTGTTGCATTTGGTGTCAATAGATGGGTTTATATCAGTGCAATAAATATATAGAGGTATAAAAGATAGATTGAACATCACTAGACGTGGTGATGTCAGTGCAATAAATATATATAGAGAGTTATAAAAGATAGATTGAACATCACTAGACGTGTTGATGTCAATGAAGGTAGATATGTTTATTGCATTTGGTGTCAATAGACGGGTTGACGTTAGTGCAATAAATATATATAGAGAGTTATAAAAGATAGATAATCAATAGACGAGTTGATGTTATTGAAATAAATATTATATAAAGAGTTTTACAAGTCATCAATAGACGAGTTGATGTTAGTGAAATAAATATATAAAGAGTTTTACAAGTCATCAATAGACGAGTTGATGTTAGTAAAATAAATAGATATATAGAGTTATAAAAGATAAATCATCAATAGACGATTTGATGTTATTGAAATAAATATTATATAAAGAGTTTTACAAGTCATCAATAGACGAGTTGATGTTAGTGAAATAAATATATAAAGAGTTTTACAAGTCATCAATAGACGAGTTGATGTTAGTAAAATAAATAGATATATAGAGTTATAAAAGATAAATCATCAATAGACGATTTGATGTTATTGAAATAAATATTATATAAAGAGTTTTACAAGTCATCAATAAACGAGTTGATGTTAGTGAAATAAATATATAAAGAGTTTTACAAGTCATCAATAGACGAGTTGATGTTAGTAAAATAAATAGATATATAGAGTTATAAAAGATAGATCATCAATAGACGAGTTGATGTTAGTGAAATAAATATATAAAGAGTTTTATAAGTCATCAATAGACGAGTTGATTTTATTGAAATAAATATTATATAGAAAGTTTTACAAGATAGATCATCAATATACAGGTTGATTTCAGTGCAATAAATGTATAGAGAGTTTTAAAAGATAAAACATAAAATAAATGGTTGATGTGAGTGAAATAAATACATAGAGAGTTTTAAAAGATAAAACATCAATAAATGGTTGATGTCTGTGAAATAAATGTATAGAAAGTTTTAAAAGATAAAACATAAATAAATGGTTGATGTGAGTGAAATAAATACATAGAGAGTTTTAAAAGAATTTCTGTGAAATAAGTGTATAGAAACTTTTAAAAGATGAATCATCAATAAATGGTTGATGTTAGTGGAACAAATATACTATACAGAGTTTTACAAGATCGAGCATCAATAGACGGGTTGATGTTAGTGGAATAAATATAGGTACTATACAGAGTTTTACAAAATCGAGCTTCAATAGACGGGTTGATACTAGTGAAATAAATATATACAGAGTTTTGCAAGATCGACCATAGATGGGTTGATGTCAATAGAATTTCATTTTATTTCAATGGTTTGACTGTTACAATAAAAGATTTTAAAATTAAGTACCTACAGTAGAGACAGTCTACTTCTAACAAGCATATGATATTCAGGTTTATTTATAATATAAGTATTACACTGTTTGTTGTATTACTGTGATGACGTATGGAGCAGAAACGTGGACACTAATGGTTGGCCTTGTCCATAAATTAAAAGTCCTTAGCACGCTTTGGAGCGAGCTATGTTGGGTGTTTTTTTTTTCTCAGGGATAAAATCCGAAACGAGAAGATTCATAGGAAAACCAAAGTGACCGACATAGCTCAGAGGATCAGTGGCGGTGGACGTCTACAGGCTGATGGATTGGATTAAAAGTATTACAATTTAAAATCAGAAAGGTCAAAACTATGGCCATCAAAGGTCTAGTATCAAATGAAATTAATGAAGGGGCAGATGGAAAAAACAGAGACAAACACAGTCAGTCGAAGATAATTGGAACCAACTTAAACTGGAAATAACTGACATTAACTTAATTTTAATTTTGCTGGTCTTAAATTTGTAGGTCAGAATAGAAGTTTCAGAGGTAATAGCGAGAATAGAGGTCTCATCGTAGAAATGGTGAGTTCATTGAACGAATTGGATGAAGTGACAACAATGGCCTTTGGATAGTGGTTAGCAGTAGAAGTGTATATGTAAAAGAATTAGACGTATCAGTGAAGGAAAAGGAGAGATTGGTCATGATAACTTTCATAAATTGAAGGAATTTAGAGTGATGAAAATAGTAAATAAAGTAAGAGATGCAAATGATTATGAAGAATTTTATGACAGTATTGAAGATAATAAAGAAGATGATCTGTGATGATGACGGTCTTGCAGAGAATGAACAAGGAGTTGGAAGTTCTCACTGCAATCAAATGTAGGAAGCTGCAATATCTTGGGCACATCACGCGTCACGAGAAGTACCAATTATTGCAATTACTAATACAGGGCAAGATTCGGGGACTCCGAAAACCTGGCAGACGACGTTCTTCCTGGCTCAAGAATCTCCGCGAGTGGTACGGGATGAGCACGCGATTATTGTTCCGAGCGGCGGCATCAAAGATTAAAATAGCCTTAATGATAGCCAAACTTCGTAGAGGAGACGGCACTTGAAAAAGAAGAAGAAAGAAGATGAGAGAATGAAACTTAGAGTTGAGGAGGTAAAGGAAACAAGTCGACCTAAGGGAGAAAAAAGATTGCTTGAAAAATTTAATGATCATGTTGTTTATGTGAATGTGTGCCGGAGAAGAAGCAATGAAAGTTCAGAAGCGCAATGAAAATTCAGAAGCAAAAAAAAAAATGGAAAAATGCGATGAGATGAATAGTTTGAAACAAAATGAAACGTGGGAAATTGTTGAGGAACCAATGGATGAAAATGTGCGAAGCAAAATGGATTTTTAGGATAGGGTCAAATGGGAGATACAAAGCGGAAAGTGGCAAAAGGTTTTAAACAAATCTATGATGTGAAATGAAGAAATATAATTGCTCGTGGAACAAGATAGTAATAAAAGAGGAAGAAGAGTGATAACTATGAAAGTTGTCAATGTCAATTGCATGTGTGGGAGGTTGGCATTTAGAAAGTATGGATGTAGAAACCGTTTTTTTTTTAAATGGAACTATTAAATCTGAAGTTTCACCAAATGGTTATGAAATTGAGATAAGGTCTACAAGTTGAGAAGGGCTTTGTTTGGGTTGAGGCAGAGCCCGAGAGATTGGTACGAGTATTATAGTGAGTTTATGTGGAGCATAAGGGCAAACTATGATTATTGTCTGTAAACAGGATGTATTAGTGGTTAAAAAGTTTACATGTGGATTATATTTTAATATGCTTAAAATGAATATATGATTTAAAATATAAAGCAAATAGGTACTAAGTAAGAGATTTCGTATGAAAGACTTAGGAAAAGTGAAACAGTAGTTGGGAATTGATATTGATTGTGGTCCAGAACTGAATAAAATTACTTTGGTTCATTGTAGGTGTATAGAAGGTTTAGCAGAAAAGTTTGGCAAAAAAAAGAAGGTTTAGAAGAATAAGGGATTCTGAGAGGTTTGAAACACCCATGGAACAAAATTTATTAGTAGAACTTTTAATAAAAGTTCTTTATAATGTTTATGTATTTTCCGTTGATATTATTACTTCTCAAAGCATTCCATATAGCTGAGTGTGTTATGCTATCGAAAGTTTTGGAATAGTCCACAAATGTTATATAATGTGGTTTGTTGAATTCTTTAGATTTTTCAATTATCTGTTGTATGACATATATGTAGTCAATTATTGTGGAGTAATGTATATGTAGTCAATTATTGTGGAGTAATGTGGTCGGAAACCGGCCTGTTCTA
Organism: Melanargia galathea; assembly: GCA_920104075.1. NCBI lineage: Eukaryota > Metazoa > Arthropoda > Insecta > Lepidoptera > Nymphalidae > Melanargia > Melanargia galathea. The sequence goes on along the minus strand of OV049875.1, from coordinate 3,429,639 downwards.
TTCGTTGGTTTTTGTCTATTTCTGTTGCTATTCTACTCAGAATGATTGATGAAAAGAGTTTATAATTGTGGATAATTTTTGTTGATCCTTCTCTGTTCCCAGTTGTATTTTGTTTCTCTTGTGATATTTCTTGTTGTAGTTTTCTGTATAGATCTGAATAGAAGGCCGTTGCACATTTTACTGTCTTCTTATGTAAGAATAACTGAAACAGATATTCAAAAAGACTAACAGAGCCATCAGATTATGATAGCTTTAGAAGAATAGTCATTGAACGAAATTTTTAACACACCGAAGTTTAAAAGAGCTTATAAAGAGCTGACAACTCACAAAAATTGGATACAATGATTAACTGATGGAAGCAAAGTGGCTAGAGACAGGGAATAAAGTGTTATTTAGTTACTTGAACATATATATTATGTAACCGATACTGATACTGAACTGAAAGGAGATGTGTTAGAGTGAGGTTCGTTTGGTTTCGGTAAAGAGAATAAAATAGATGATGTTGTTGTCATATCAAGTATCGAACATGTGATTGTCTTTCTAATCATGTAAATGTGTTGCATTTAAGCATGGTTTACTATATAGTATAGTTGTCTCACATTGAATACTGAAGTATTAATGATAATAGTAAGTAGCGGTATATACTCCTACTTTAACATGACGAATGTAAGGTGTTTACCGGATGTGTATGAGGACATACACGTTGTCAGGATGGACGAATGTAAGGTTCGTTGCGAATTCAGTATTGCAATAGGACCTCCTTTTGTTGATTTAAGGTATTTTTATGATTATTGATCTGACAATTTTAAAAAAAAGAGGATTAGACAGGAGTGGAAATGGCAGACATGAGATGTAAGCGAAAAAGATAATGTTTGGAAAGACTAATAAAATGTAAAATGGTATTAAGAGAATGAAATAATAATAATTAAAGGAAATTATATAATTAACGAGGATTTTTATTATACGAGGGATCCGCGAGAGCTAATCAGTGCTTACGAACGATCCCCACGCCCTCCCCGCGGCCCCCTCACACCCCGAGATACCTCATTTTCGACTTCTGCGCATTGAAGGTTAACGCTAGACTTATTTGCCGTGACTTGTAACTATACTGGAGAGTGACATAGGACTTAGGAATATTGTAAACTCAAACCAAACTTAGACGTTGGTCGACCCTGTTCGTAGCGCCTTAAAGCATTAAGTTGTCAATCTAGATTTTCATCGCAGACATTGTCGGTAATTAGTTATCGCTGAAGTTGATTGATTAACAGCCTTTAATGGTATTTACAGTGTGAAAATTTCTTATAGATTCCACAGGCAGTCGATAATACTTGCTGACAATAATTTATTAGAGACGTCCGTTTTCCGAATCGCCGCTGAACTCATAGTACCTAGGTACGAGCGGCCAGAGCAAGTTTACTTATAGAGCAAGAGCCCATGATGGCCAGACCTTCGTCTAAATTTTTTTTTTTATAAAAGCTGAAAGTTTATCTGTGTATTGTCCCCAATACAGAGAGGAACGATCAGCGACCATGAAGTTGAGATCATTGTTACTTTGAGAGATAAGAGGTACCTAAGTAATAAAGGTGTGAAAAAACTTACGTCAAATTATAAAGTCAATTTTTTTTATATTTTCTTCGGAATAGTATTAGAAATCACGTTATGCATTGCTGGACACTTATTACAGTGGCTACCCCCTGCCAGACGCCCTTAAAGTTAAAGTTCAAGAGTGTCTGGCAGCTGCAACTGTAATAAGTAACAGACACGTTAAAGTTATAACACACCGTCGTTTTTGTGTCGGGAGTTAAAAAGGATAGAGTCGTCCAAAAATAAAACTCAGCTATAAGTACTTAACAAACACTTTAATTTATTTATATATAACAATAATAATTATTATCAAAATAACTACCTACAACATTTGATTGGCGTGCCGTTCCTTTAACACACATACAACATCGAGGATAAATTTTACAAGTTTTATAAGTAAGCAATACTTTTTTTTTCAATAACACAAATTGGAAATATCGACAGGAATCCGAAATGTACCGCTAAGAGGTACGATTAAAACTACGTATTTAGGAGGAACAAGAAAATGTACCTATAGAGAAATTTCATTTCAATTTATTTATTAGAATTCTAACAGTGTCTTCTAATACTTATCCTTATTCAATTTTAAGTTACGTTGAAATGAAAATGTGTTTAAAGTGCGGACATGAGTCAATGCTTAAAAGATGATTAGTTATGATGTAATATCAAAGCGGTCTCTCATTTTGATCAATCAGTAGGTACATGCAATTGCCGAATGCAAAGAATTTTCAGTAAGCCTACTAGGTATAGTTAAAACAATCACCAGAATAATTTTTAAAACCCAGATAAATATTCCAAAGTAATAAATATTCTTCAACCCCTACTTATAAGCATCAGGTGCGGGTCGAATCATTTAGAGTCGGACCTAAAACACTAACAATGCGCGAGTCAGTGTGCCGTTAAGTGATCCATACAATTCGTTTTATGTACGTATAGTACTACAAGTCAGTATGAAAGCCAGGCCTTGACGCGGCCCACACTCTCGTGCATTGTGTGTTTCAGGCACGGCTCGAAAACCGGAAATTTCAAACCGGTTTCGGTACCGGAATCATTTCGGTTACGATTTCGGTTTCGTTTCGGTTTCCGGTTGAAGATTGAACCGTTTCTGAATTGGATAATGGTCAATTTACCAAAGGTAAGTTTACTGATCATGAAATTGAACACTCTTTCTGTGTGGGTTGTGACTTGTGAGATTGATAGAGAGCAATGGTGAATCAATGCTCAATTGCATTGCGCTGCCGCAGCTGTCTCACATAAGCAGGTTAATTTAGGTTTACTGAATATTATGAAATCGTTCGTTTGAATATAGGTGAATGAAAGGTTACAACCGATATGATTTCGTTAATTTAATCAACTAACCAGTAAATCGAAGAACAATTTTTTTTAACCGGTTATTCAATTTTGGATATATCAATTCCAAGATGGCCGCCACCACAAAATGGCGAATGTCGGGGAATTTTTAATTTATACTTGTAAACCAAAATTTTCCGATAAATCGAAACCGGTTTAACGCCCTGGTTTCAAACTTTAGTTAATTTTTAATTTCAAATGCTAAGTAGCATTTGAAATTATCCTTGACGCTTCACATTTTAGTAGGATCTACGTTCATAGAATCATGTTCCAGGGTGATCTCAAAGAAACGTTGCAAATGGAGCACCCGTAGCATAGACTAAACATTAATAAGTAGTTATATATTCTTTGCCCGAAGTGAATATCAAGCACCTCAGCGCCACGTATTGAATACGCAAAGCTTGCATGGAATATATTATTACGACCGAATGAATGTAACCCGCCAGTACATAATTTTCTGTCATTTGACTTGGGAATTGCGTGGGAGGTCGTGACATATTTTAGCTTTTTATAAAATTTATAATAAGTAATTAAGTATATTGTTAAACACCAAAAAAATACCTATTCTGTCAAATGGAATTGCACGCGCAACACTTTTCTGTCACTTTCAACACTCGCACAGAAAATTTTATATCTTTAAATCCAGACAACCATGATTTAGCACCATTTTTGATCAGGCAACCAAATACGGTTCGATTGGGAATAAAATAATCTTTCATTTGACATATAATTCGATTAAATAACAGATGAGGGGAGTCGATCGAAAAAAATTGATTAAATTTTTTTTGTGTTTAACATCATAGGCACCAAATTTAGCCAGGGAACCAATGTGCCATGTATTAATCTGTGAATTATCTAGCATATAATCTCTATCAGCATTAAATAACAGATGAGGGCATGTTTTTCTTATGCCGGATCTCCCACCAAGATCTAATCCTAAATGCCTAGATACACGGATTGAAGATGGAATATTTAATCCAGATATGTACCTATGTAGTAAAGTGAAAAGTGGTAAATTCCTCACGGAATTATAAGAATCGGTGCACTACGTATTTTGTCATACGAATATTGAATTCAAGACGTTTGCTTGAAAGCATAAAGTAGCATTACTGAGGGTACTCTACATAAATAGGAATTACCCGTGTATTTTCGCTTCGCATCGCCTTCTTGAGAATTTAAAAGTTTTACATATTAAAATTGCATTATCATAATATACTTACACACAAAACAAACTTCACTACATGTACATATACTTTGGAATAGTTTGACAACTACGCTTTGAAGTTGAAAAAGTTGAAGGCGTTTCAAGGTTTTGTTTCCGCATTGTCTTCATGAAAGTATTAAAGTTATTTTACTTTCATTATAAATTAATAAAACCATATTTTCCAATCTATGAACGATGCTCTATTAAATTATGTACCTAATATGTAAACTATAATTAATATATTTTATACAATATTTTATTTATCATTATTAAAAATAAACAGCACATATTTTACAGAATCTAACTATATGTATAACATAACAATAATATACACGCAATACATATCTTTTTTAAATAGGTACATACTTAAATGAGCAATAAACATAAAAACAACATTTTTCCCAAATAAAAAATTGCTTGTATTTATCTATTAAACTCTAATTCGATGTGTACTGACTTAATTTAATATTTTATTTTTTGTTATAATTGTATAATATTTTATTTTATTTTTCTAAAAGCGGACGGCATAAAAACTAAATATAAATTAATATTTGAATATTTTTAAAATAAAAAATAAATCTAGGACACAATAAGAGCACAATTTTTTTTTCGCTATTTAGGAATATGTTCAACAACTTGCCCTGGAACCATGTAATGACTTATTAATTTATTTTTAAGATACGTTCATTAAGATAATAATTTGGAAAGAGTAGGTATGACTAGAATATTTATTAGGTATAACTAGATCATTATTAAAAACTCAGTTCATCAAAAATAAGCAATTTCAAGCAATGCTATGCAAAATAATACACTCTAGCAATCTCTTTTAAATTTATCTTATAAAGATGTTTACTATAGAGTAGAAGATAGAAATAGTATTACAAATCAGTATAATATTTGTGAAGAGTTAAAAATTTCAGGGTCTTTCCTTCATTAAACCAGTTATAAAATGTCATAGTTAAAACTTTAAAATTATCATAGAAATATTGATAGAGATAGTAAGTACAAGATATACCAATAAATAAATTATTGTAAAAAGATATTTGGTCCAGACCTGATAGAGACCGAAAGTCAGTTTGTGAAAAAGCTACACAGCCTAAGTATATAAAAGGAAAGTGTATATAAAGTGAATAGGAGCAGTATATAAAAGGAATATATAAAGGAGAAGTATATAAAAGGAAAGTGTATATAAAGTGGATACGTGACACAGTAGTCCCGTTAAACGCTTGCTAAAATTAAGATTATAAAATTTTGTCAAATATTAAATTCAAAAGTCCCAAATAATGTTAAAATTTTCTGAAGCATTATATAGTAGGTACGTACAGAAGTAGGTAGATTTAAAAGTTCATAATATTCCTAATAGAAATATAAAATATTTATCGGAACATATATATATATTATATTTTTTACATGAAAGTATTAGGTTCAAACACCGATATGGGATGAAGTGAAGTTAGAATTAGGTACATATTTTGACAAAAGAGAAATGGCTGCAAGGAATGAGGTGATACTAACTACAATTTATCATAATTATGATGCCACAAACAAAATTAATTACATACCTAAAAATTGAAATAAATATTGTACAAAAAATCTTAAACTAAATTGACAATACAATAAATTATAATACCTATTGCAACTGTTGTTGGAGAGACTATATTTTTAAGTTTAGAAAAGGATGAATTGCTTGGTAGTCTTGTCAAAATTTAGTTTAAATTTAATATACCTACCTACATAAAATATTGTTATATTTTAATATTATATTATATAATATATAAAATTGGGTTGGGCGCAGTAATTTATAAATCTAACAGACTAAGTGATTTGACTATTTTCTATTAATTACTCATAGTTACAGTGAATTTTTCTAATATTATAATCTATACATTATAAAGCGTACGATCTTTCATATTTTATTTATTCATGCAGGTACCTAAGTTTATCACTATCTATTAGTAGGCAGTTATTTGAAATAGGAAATAGTATTTGTTGAAGAATTCTAGGAGACAGAGAAACTTCTAAGTAATTATTATAAATAAGTAATATATATAAAATTCTAAAACGAAATAAGTAATATATATAATATTAGAAAAAAAAATTATTATTTTCGTACTACATAACAAAAAAGTATAAGTATGTTAAAATCATAAAAAATATATTTATACAATTTTAAAGTAAGTCGTCATATTAAAATGTGGGAAATAATATATATTATATTAACTCTTATTAACTCTTATTTACTC